>OY744535.1:29363693-29383693 GCA_963556195.1 Sepiola atlantica
TTTCAAAAGAATGTAGACTGATCTTCTCTTAGATAAATCAATACGGAAGTGGAGGAGAATGGGGGAGGGTAATAACGTGAGGGAAGGGGTGAGAAAGAGAGGCCAAAGGAGGAGGAATGAGTGAGTGACCATGATAGAGGAAGTTAAAGTGGCGATGGTAGAGGAAGAGCTCCCGGACGAAATAAAGAATAGAAAAGTAGAAAACTGAGGAAGTAGATAAGTGAGAAGATAATATTTTCATCTTTCATTGTTGCTGGGGATGAGAACCACACCCAAGAGCATGGAGATCATTATTGCTGGCGCTTGCATCCCAAGCCTACAAATCGAATAATCGTATAGCATGAGATTACCGGAAGTAAAAAAATCTCTCTTTATCCGTCTATCTATCTATCTATCTTGAGCACTGTTAAAGTAAATACTGAAAATCGATAGATAAAAGATTAATTCTCCTTATAACATTTTATGTGGATACATGAAATAATAAGCCGCGTGTGCGTGGTCCCCCTCTGTATGTGACTCGATGTGGCGAGTGTAAAATGCAATAAATTTGAGCAATTTAGGGCATTTTTGACCCACTGGGGGCGCGAACCAGAATTTTTCTGAGGTCAAGTATGCTCATTTTCTATTAGGAACAATTGCCTCCACATTTTGGCCAAGTTTCAGAGAAATTGAATGGATGGATGAAAAGTTATGGGGCAAAAAATTTCATTTTTTGCCATTTCGGGGCCATTTGACTCTCTGGGGGCCTAACCAGATTTTCTTTCAAAAATCGGAGAATGTCACTTTCTAACCTGACCAAAGTTACAACTTGATGCAAAATTTCAGGGAAATTCAATGGATGGTTGCAGAGAAAAATCCGGACGGACCTACGGACATGCCCTAAAACATAAGTCCTCCGATTTTATAAATCGGGGGACCAATTATATATAATTACTAATCCAGGACAGCTGTTTCGCTGTAACACAGCTCATCAGTTTGGCTAGATGTGGCAAATGTTTTTATGCCCAAACCTGATCACGGGACCGCTTGCAACAATGATCAACGATCTGGACTCTTACCATTTATGCTACCGACTTTGCTTTGATAGTAAGAAAGATTATAGCACTTGCCGGTGTTTGTTTACATTCATGCTACCGGTTACCTAGAAAACTCTATCCAATATAAAAGAGTAATGCTTTACGCTAAGTGAAAACCATTATTTCTTCTAACAGAGAACTCAACCCATAAATGAGGAGCATATATATAATAATAATGAAAACAGTAATATCAATAATTGTAGGAGCACTAGGATCAGTTTTTTTAAAAAATGGGAAAAAGACAAGGAGAAATTTGAATCAAAAGGAGGATTGACACAATACAAAACACAACGCTGATGAAAACAGCTGAAATATTAAAAATCCTTGAGTGCAGGAACCAACCCACATCACCCGGTGATAACAAACTTCTATGGGTAAGTTGAAATAGAATAATTTTTCCTTGGCCTTTCCATGTGAATTGAACCTCTCAGCGCAACTGTTTTACATTTACTAAACCTAAAACTGTCATCCATTCTTTCACCGTGACCAAACCATCGAAGTCTTCTGTTCTGCACTGCTCAGATTTAATTTTCCTCTGAGATCATAAAATATAAGAGTGTCTAAGATTCACAGTAAATATCCATTGTATCATTTTCATGTCTCCCAACCGATCGTATACAAGACATATGTGCGCTTTCGGCATAAAATGATTCAACAACGGTTGATATGCCGTCAAACCAACACACCAACATTCTGAAAGAGTTGCATACAAAAAAAGAAGAAAGGAAAAAGCAAATTATACCGATATCAACTTTATAAAGAAAAAAAATTTATTTTAATAATTCTATAATGGAAATTGGATCTCGAGATTAGAATGGTGTTCTTAAAATCCAATGAAATTATCTTTAATGAGAGTTATAATTTGGACAGGATCTTGTTTCTGTATTGATGCCAACTAAAAATGAAGCCAATATCAGTGGTCGCTTGAATTTGATTGAATACAGATTTAAAATCCAATTAAATCAAAGTAATTTGATGATAACTCGAGGTGCATCTTTTTTTTCTTAGTTTCTTCGCAAATTATTGATATTTGAGAAGAAACTGCTAATGTAACAATATTGCTGAGAGTAGGGATTACTCTCCTCATCCTGGGTGTTGTCATGATCAGAGCTCTTGTACGGGGTGTCCTCCCCCCCCCCCCCAAATCGACACCATTTCAAAAGCAATTATCTTGAAAACTACAAAGTCTAGCCAAATGAAATTGAACCGTTTAGGTGTTGAACATCATAAGTTTATTCTGGGAGTGATTTCATAAGTGTTCAATATGTGAACACATCAAGTATGTAGTTAAGTTCTTGCTAAACATGTTGCAGCATGTTTCCGGTAAGATTATCAAGTTTTGTAGTGATTCTCTGATTGCGTTCATCATTTCTAGCAGAAAGAGCAGGGACATAGACCAGTCCTTAATATCGCCCTATAAAGAAAAATCACATGGGGACAGGTTCAGTGACTGTGGTGGTCATTTCATTAAAAATCTGCCTTCATCTTCACCAAACCAAATCCATTTATCTGGCAGATTCTCATTGAGATAAGCACATGCTGTCCTCTTCCAGTTCTCATGTTCTCCTTATGGACTTCTTAGGGATTTGCAAGTGTTTTTCATGAACTTGCTCAACCTTCTTTTCTAACGTTGATGATGGTCTACCAGATCTTTCAGCCCTGCATGAACATGTTGCATTGCTACTTACCTTCGCCGTGGGTACCCGGATTTCATCTTGTTGTTTGGTGTATCTCGGTCTTCTGGACAATAACGAGGGGACGCTGGCTGGTTTTAGAAGTTTTGTTTTAAACATAGACAAGAGACAGAAATTGGGGTCGTTTGTACGGGAGAGAGAGGGAGATGGAGAGGGGGGGAGAGAGAGAGAGGGAGAGTGACCATGACCATTTGAGGCTACCTCGCTCCCCAGCCCCTCCGCCTACTATCAACGAGCCGGACGACTTTTCACGTATGTATTCTTTGGAATCCAAGAACAAAAGACATAAACAACCTCTAACGGACGTGACGTCACTTCCGATTTCTGCTGCTACTCTTACCACCTTTCAGGGCGTCCTCCCACTCTCTGTGCCCTCCCCCCACTATCTAACAAAAATCCTTCCTCTTTAAACTTTTAGTACCAAATCAAAATTTCTTTGCCAGTTGGTGAACTTGTTTTCAGATGTTTGATTGAAAGCATGCCGTGGATGACTGTGTGCGAGCATATTCGAAGACACAAGTTGACTTCACTTTGGAAGTGAACGTCTTGGCTCAACTTGAAACAGAACAGAAATAAAACATTAAATGCAAAATCTTTATCTCTTTCTATACATTCTGTGAAAATTTGAAGTTATTTCAACAAGAATTGCCCAAATTATGGCCTGCGAAGTGATGCCAAATGTTTCGGGACACCCTGTACTATCCTAGTAGATTAAATAAAAGCTTTAGTTCAAAATTCCCCGAACGCTACAATCTATGATAAAAGGTATCTAAAGAAGGCCAGAGAGTTCAACGACCGAAATGGTGTGGATATAACAACAACCAAGATGAGGATAACGGTTAAAAACTTGTAAATATTATTTTTCACATCTTTACGCGATTATGGATATTTTATTTTCATTTTGTATAAAAAGCATTTTTATTTTTTGTATGGATGGTAAAGACAAGGTTCCATTTTAGTATTGAGAGACAATAGATTCCCCCTATAAGAGTCTACAGTGAAGCAAGGGTTGCGCAATTTCTCCTGGACAGGCATTGCTTGAGTTCAGTGGTAAAGATAAAGTCCAGTATGACTGGGAAGAGATGATATGATAAGCAAAGAAAGACTAGTTGCACAGCCAAGGCTTGAGGGTCTAGTCTAGCCTACTATTTGATCTATAGCTGTAGAGAGAATATATAAATTCATACCTTTCCTAAAGGTATTAATAAAAATTGAGGCAGTAACTCTGAGGGAAGTCGAACCCAGCATGCTGAGGCTATATTTCGTACCTGTGATCACTACACCACTCCAATTCCATATTTTATAATCTAGCATACAGGTAAAGCCTAAGGCGGTCACAGAAGGAACATTGCATAATATGACCCTATGTTTATGAAACCTAAAAATCGGGAATAAATTACATCCTTGTATATAACACAGCCCCATACGACAGCCATTCTTTTGTAAGTTATTTTTTGTTGCAAAGGTGAATCATGGTATCAATCAAAATTCCAATATCTCACATATATTTCACAAAAATATTAAATTGTTCACGCTATTAAATCACATAAATGAATCGGATGTTGAGCCAATTATGTTTATTCTTTGAATTTCAGTTTCAAAGCTAATTTCCGAATTTTCGGACAAAGGTGAAAAACATCTGTTATATTGATTATTATTATTATTATTGTTATTATTATTATTATTATTGTTATTATTATTATTATTATTATTATTATTATTATTATTATTATTATTGTTATTTATTATTATTATTATTGTTATTTATTATTATTATTATTATTGTTATTATTATTATCATTATTATTATTATTGTTATTATTATTATTATTATTATTTATTATTATTATTATTATTGTTATTATTATTATTGTTATTATTATTATTGTTATTATTATTATTGTTATTATTATTGTTATTTATTATATATATTTATATTATGTATTGATTGCCGGTTTATTTGAAAAATAACTCCACAAATAATTATAGACTCTAATGAAGGCTTCTACTTTCGAAATACTAGGAAGAAGATCTATATCTCTCTCTATATATAAAGTTAGGTATGTTTATATATCTGTATGTACAGGATTGACTCCTAAACTAATTAACTAATCACTATAAATTTTGGAACACCGCTGTTAGGCGTAAGGGGCCAGAATTTTGGCTACATTTAGTTTAATTTTTATGCAAAGAGGGTAAGGGGGGACTCCTAGTGAAAATTCAGATAGCTCTGATTTTTGTGAAATTTTAACAATAACTATTAGATATCGATTAATAAATATTACTCAAATTTCAGTTTTTTTAGAGTATTTTAAAGGGTTTCTAGGGGTTATATTATGGCAGCAGCTCTTATTTTAAAATTCAAATATTTCAGATACGCATTAAATTTGGCCCATAGTCATTAATTAGACACCAATTAAGCAAGATTTTCTGAATTTTAATGTCTTCTTAAGACCCCAATGTCTTAAATGTGAGAGATTTTCTAGAATCAAAATCATGTAATTAGAATAAGGATTCTAGACATAATGTTTAGTAGCATTATATCTTGATTTTAATCTTCATAAGGGGACATAAAAGTGGTGCAAAACTGTTCTGTTTGGAGAATTAATTTTAACCTTCCTGGGACGGGTATTCTTCTCGTGTGTGTGTGTGTGTGTAATTAATTTTGTTTAATGCAAATCACTCAGAAGCCATCTGATGTAAGGAGCTAACAAAAACAAATATGATTATCGCAAAGACAGGAGATGCCTATTGACCTTAGTCTTGAAAAGACCAAGGCTATAGCTAGGAGAAAAACAGTCAGCAGGAAGAGAGTTCCACAAGCCTGCAGTTCTTGGGAAGAAGCCACAGGAATAGGAAGCTGTATTACAATGAGGAATGGAAACCGCGAATTGATGGAGACTACTAGACGAACGAATCAAACTAGCCGGAACAAAGGAAGCGGGGAATAGATCAGACAATTCTACAGAACACATGCCATAATAGTATTATAGAGAAAGACTGAGACTAGCAACACCACGTTTTTGAAGGAGAGAGGGTGCAGAGAAGAAGAATGAGTGGGGTCAATCAAATTACAGATCCGTTTCTACACCTTATCAAGAACTCTCAAATGGGACAGAGATTCGCCAGCCCAAATATGACAACAATATATACAGGGTGTTTCAAAAGTCTTGGGAACATAACGATTTTTAATAACTCAAAAACTATTAGGAGTTGAAAAATGAAATTGGTACCGTTGGAAAGGTTAAAGTTTCAAGTTTTGTGGGGAATCTTCAAAGTTGCTCAATATGAGCACCATTCGTCACACGGCAGACATCTAGTCGATAGTCCATTTCCTGCCAAACGCGTTCCAGCATCTTGACGTCAATGGTTCCCACAACTGCCGTTACTCGAGCCTTTAGTTCGTCAATATCTCTTGGAAGGGGCGGCACATAGACTTGTTGCTTGACAAAGCCCCAAAGGAAAAAGTCACACGGGGTAAGATCTGGAGACCTAGGAGGCCAGGGCATGAGAACGTCATCACCTCGCCGAGATCTCCCAATCCATCTACCAGGCAGCCTTGTGTTAAGAAACTGCCTTACTCTAAGATTCCAGTGTGGTGGTGCACCATCTTGTTGAAAAATGAAGTAATCAGATTCTGCTTGTTCCAACTGAGCCATTAACCAGTCTTCCAGCATGTTGAGATAGGATTCACCAGTGATAGTTGCCTCTTCAAAGAAGAACGGTCCATAGACACCTTTCTTGGAAATTGCACAAAACACGTTCACTTTTGGTGAATCTCGCTCGTGCTCAAGAAGTTCATGAGGATTCTCAGTACCCCATATGCGAGTGTTATGCTTGTTAACTTTGCCATTCAGATGGAAGGTCGCCTCATCGCTAAAAACAAGCCGGTCATCAAAGCCGTTATCTTCCAACTTCTCTTGCATTGCAATGCAAAAGTCACGGCGAAGTGGCTTATCAGTGTCCTTCAACTTTTGGACCAACTTGAGCTTGTAAGGTACCATTTGCAGTCGTTTCCTTAAGACACGCCAGACAGTTGCTGGAGCAAGCTGAAGTTCCCTGCTGGCTCTTCTCACTGATTTATGGGGGCTCCGCTGAAAGGCTGTCCGAACTTGCTCAACTGCATCTTCTGAAGTTGAAGGGCGACCTGTTCGCTTACTTGGGCACAAACACCCATCTTTCACAAATTTAGCATGCCATCTGACAATGGATTTCCTTTCAGGGGCTTCTTTTTAAAATTTCCTGCGAAATGCATGCTGAACACATGTCCACGATTCAGTCTTTGCAAATTGGAGGACGCAAAATGCCTTGTCTTGTTTAGAGAACGCCATTACTGCACCTGGAAAGATAACACGAAAATCATTAGTATGACCAAAAACTTGATTAAGCAAGCTTTAAAATGGCACCAGTTTCATTTTTCTACCTGGAATAGTTCATGAGATATACGCATTTGTAAATATAAGAGACAACTCATATCTAGATATCCTTTGGTAGATCCTTTCAATAGTCCGAATCAAGATCTTAGTTTCGGAGGGGAATTGGCTGATGAATTTGCCATAGTTTAGATTTGTGTCCCAAGTAAAACTGATCATTTTCTACAATAAAGTAAAAACCACTAACTTTATTATCACAAATAATTCTTCCCCCTCGATTAGAGTTTTGGATAAGACAAACCTTGTTTATGAGTTTAAATGTCCTTTGGGAGACTGTGTCTCTGACAACCAAGAAAAAAACATATACATAGGTTTGACTACCACGACTTTGTCGAGAAGATTGACGATGCATTTGTCTGATACTAGCGCCATAGCCCAACACTTAACTAACGACCACTCCTGCCCCTGATCGGAATTCAGAAAACTCTTAGTAGAAAATACCAAAATCTTAGAATATAGTACTAACAAACAAAAACTCCATATATTAGAAGCCCTATATATAAAAACCAAAAAACCTCTAATTAATAGAATCAACTTTAATATCAGTAATAATATTCTAAAATATCAATAGCTCTAAATATAGTTTCGTACTTAGTACATAATTCCTGCCAAAACCTTCGATAATACTAATACATGGTCTGTACCTGATTAACATCATTCCCCTGAAGATGGACCCGGATGAGTCTGAAAGTACTTGGGAAACAAATCCAAACTATGGCAAATTCATCAGCCAATTCCCCTCCAAAACTAAGAACTAAGATGTTGATTCGGACTACTGAAAGGATCTATCAAAGGATATCTAGACATGAGTTGTATATTTATATATATATATATATATATACATATATATATATATATATATGTACTCTCAAGGCCAATTTTATTATAATATATTACAGACTAAAGACACTCCTGCACTAACTACCATCTTGAGTGGACCCTCACTCTCACTTATCAAGCTTCAGTTCAATGATGTAGCTGTCTTCTTGGTTTCCTGTGATGTCATTGCTCTCATACTGCATTCCATGTATCTTACAGATATTTCAGATCAGTTAATTTTTCTTAAATTGTCTTCAGTCCATTCTTAGAGATGTGTCTGTGTTATTATTTTGACTAGTTTGTGAACATGCTTATCCACTAATTCCATATACTAACCATCCTATGTATATGTATTTTTATACAAACAAAATGGATATGTATTCATGTACATGTGACGTATGCGGTGAGTTGAAGCGAAGCGTCCACCACACAAAGCCCAAAATGGGGTATAATAACTGGAGGTGCTCCGATGAACTTGCTGCTAGGTGCCCCCCTCGATGTAAATACACTCTACCAACCTGACAATCAGCTAGATCCCATGCATCCACTGTGCAGGTCCTCAGATAATGGAGAACCTTCTACTCCAATAGCTTTATTTCCTCGAGCTGCTGACCTTTGGAATTCCCTCCCTGCTACCTGTTTCTCGACTCTACCAACATGCAGAAATGTAAAACTAATGTGGACAAGCATCTCGCTGCACAGCTCCCAATTTAGGATGACCCCCCCCCTAAACTTTCACCCTAATTCTTAGTAGCTCTATACATCTACAGTGGCAACTTGCCTTGTTTCGGGTGAACTATGTTAAAAAAAAAAGATGAGAAACACTTTGTTAAAAGAAAATATCAAAATTAATGATTGGCAGAAGTTATCTCTTGACCGTTTTCAGTAAAGTGCTAGATATTAGGCGAGTAAACCAACTAGTATATAAAATGGTTAGTTGATAATAACAGGAAATGAAAGGTCAACCAGGTTCAACTTAGTGAACCCGAGGTTAGGATTTCTAGACCGTGGGAATTAAAAGAAACGGACATGACGTCACATGACTCAGAGAGAGTGGGAGAGAGAAAAAAAGAATCAGTTTGTGAGAACGCAGTGCATGGACATGTAAAATGATATTGGCTAACAAAATCTGATTAAGTTATTATCGATCTGTCTTTGTCTCCCCCCTTTACAGTGATCAGTGGTTTGAAACGAAGATCAAGTTGAATAAATCTCCTCTGTCTTCCATCAGTTTTTGTCTTAGTGCGTTTGAAAGTATATATAAGGGGCTTTGATTTCAGGATGGCAAGCCTTCAGTTTGGAAAGATCACCCTTGCAAGAAGGGCAAGCAACAAAAGTACAGCATCAGGTTGAGAACGCAAAAAAAAAGAAAGTCAGTATAGAATGGTAAGGCATCAATTGAAAGGAATCATATTCATCATGAGAAACTCAAGAGAGATGCATGGTAAGGAGTTTGGCATCATTCTATTAGAATCTGTGAGATCTCAATCTGAGTTTTACCTGTAATCTATGTGGAAGGGTTTGTCGCGGTTATGCTGATCGTAGAAGTCACCAAAGAATTTTAAAATTCATTTAATTATTTATTTTTTTACTTTATTTTTTACTGTAGTTTGTAAACTATGTGGAAGGGTTTATCTGATCTTAGAAGTGAGAAAGACATGGAAGTTTTTCATTCTGGTTTGAGTGGTGTTTTTAGATGCAGAGTATGTGGAAGGGTTTATCTGATCTTAGAAGTGAGAAAGGCATGGAAGTTTTTCACTCTGATTTGAGTGGTGTTTTTAGATGCGGTTTCACAGAATTGACTTCAAGATTGAAACTAAAAATGATGACAAAAAACAACAATTTTCGAATTTATCATTTTATGCACATTTTACAACAAAGATACAAGATTGACCTTTCTTATCATATGAGGATTATTACTTCTCTCTCTGTTTCTCTCTTTCTCTCTTTGTTTCTCTCTTTCTCTCTCTCTCTTTCTCTCTCTCTCTCTCTCTCTTATGAATTTGGTTTTCTTTGTTTCGTTTGCCTCCCTCTCCTCCGCTCTCTCACCATCCCCCCCCGCGCTCTCTCTCTCCTTCTCTGCTATTATTTTTTCCTCTCTTTTATGTATTTATTTGTCTCTTTTTAAGCAATCATCATCATCATCTCTCTCTCTCTCTCTGCAATGTCTTTATATTTCTCCATTTTAATCTTATTTTCATGAACTTTTAATGCAATTTATTTCGCATTCCGTTAATATTTTCTCACGTCGGAGTTTGTTTAAGATAAGAAAGTTATCATCCAAAACTCTCCACAACAAAATCTGGTTTTATTAGACAGAAGATCACTTTTGAGAAGAGTAAACATTATTCACTGGATTTCAAGATGTCTTATCAAGATGCTGTTCATGTTTGAGATGAAGTTTTAGGCCAACCAACATAAGAAAAGGAAAAATTGTAGATGGAACAGATCAGGTGTGTGCGGGTGTGGGGTTGATGTCACGAGAGTCACTTGGTCTTGGTCAAATGGTGTGTGCTTCCAACAAGTTATATCTGCACACTTCATCACTCATCAGCCGTCGCCATAGGACTTTTAGTTTGTTTGGATGACAGATGAGATCGTGGGGAAACATCTGTACATCATAATCCAATATGTCTCTATATTTATAAAATTAGATATGTATTTATTTATTTATTACATATAATTATATATATATATATATATATATATATATATATATATATTATATAAATGTATGTGTGTACAGAATTATATTTAAAAAAAAAGCTATAATGAATGGATTGTTATGAATTTTGGAAAATATATATTCTCGGCAACCCGGTGAGTAACATGGGCACGTTATTTTTTTAAAGAAATGTTAACATTTAGGGGATGCGTATATATATATATAAAGTTTTATTTATTTATTTTTTATACACCGATCATTATGAATTTTGGAATATATATTCTCGGCAATCCGGTAAGTAACATGGGCACATCATTTTTTTTTGTAAACCATGTAGGGTGGGGTGTGGGCCTCATCCAAACTTGCACCCGCCTTCAAAAAAACTTTAAAAATAAGTTAGATACAAAAAATTTAATAGAGAAAAGAATTGCTCTACATCAAATGTTGAGTTATATTAAGTAATACATTTTTAAAAAGATCAGTGCCCGCGTGGACAGAAACGTAGACAGAAACAGATTTTATTAATTGTAAATACGTACAATTAGACAATTAGACATGGCTATTATATCAGAGGGGGGGATTTGTTGGTAGTACCAAGCACCTTGCGTGCTAGGCGATTTTATTCAGGCAAAATATTTACAATTATAACAAAGTTTCAACATAATATTTTTTAAAAAATTAACTTTTTGTTTTAGACATGGAGCCCGAATCGTTTAGGGGGAGAGGAGGGGGTACTGTGGTCATGCAGTTTTTGACGTATCTTATGCTAGACACTCTCACAAAAATACTGCATTCACTGGCTTGATCCTACTTGAATGAACCCTAAATGGTTTAAATGAAATTTTATTTGCATTGAAATATATATATATATATGTATATTTATTTATTCTGGTGCAGAAAAATTAGTACAACATTCGTACCGTCGGTTTCAAGCACGGAAGGTCTTACCCATCCGGCTCTCTTCAGCTTCTGTTGTCATCTGTTTTGGAAATGTGGAGTCACATGACACTCTCGTTGGGACGCGTTATTTGCTCAGTGTGTTGTGTGTGTTTGTTTAAATTTAAATTTAGTGTAATAAGACCGTTGAGATTTAAAACACGAGGAAATTCAAGATTAAAGGGAATAAAAAAATAAAAAATATATGAAAATATATATAAAAAAAAATATATATAAAAAAATATATATAAAAACATTTCAATACTAAGAATAAAAAAAGAGAGAGAATAAAAAAGGAGAATAAAAAAAAAATAAATAAAAAATAAAAATAATATTTATAAATAAATATTTATTAATTATTTTAATATCTACAGACATCGATGTTTCATGCTAACGCAATATTCAGTGTAGGAACTAATTTTCAACGGTTGGTGGGCGCGAACCCCGATCACAAATCGCCACTGATTCGTAGTCGAGTGTTTTATCCATCGGCCATAGCCAATTAGTTAGTAAATATAGAGGAATTTTAAATGTAAATAGCGAATCGGCGGCTAGATACCAAGCAGTATAGAGTGATCTACGAAACGGCGTTCGGATCGTGCATATAGCTATTTGCACTGCTTGTTATTAAAGTTACTCGAGAGTGCCCAGCCTTTGTGGGAGGGGGCTGATAAACAATAATATTTATAAATAAATAAATATTAACTATTTTAATACCTACAGACATCGATGTTTCATGCTAACGCAATCTTCAGTGTAGGAACTAATTTTCAACGGTCGGTGGGCGCGAACCCCAATCACAAATCGCCACTGATTCGTATATATATATATACATGAATGATGATGGTGAGTGGGACAGCTAAGAAAGAAAAATAAAAAAATCAATCAAAATGTCTAATGCAGCAGGTGACTAAGGCCCTCCCAACCCTTTGACTAAGTGTTAGACTGCCCATTGTTTTCTGACTGATCCGAAAACAAGCAGGTCAGTCTCTAAATAGGAGTGGGAGCTTAGTAGGGTATCAAAAATAACATGATTAGGGTGTAATAAGGGAATAGATGATGTCATCCAAGATATAAAAAGCTGTGCTGCTGAATTTATGTCAAAAGAAACCGTACAGTAAGGATGGAAAGTCAGGAATGAAAGGTGAGGATAATTGTCAGTTTAAAAGTATTTGGTTTGCTACCGAAGAAGTGGCTGGTTGTAAAAAGCCCAAGACAAGGCTGGCTGGGAAGATCATTTATCATATCGAGTAAAAAATCAGAAAAGAAAAGAAAAATGGTGACAAACGGATACGGCCATATGTTGCAAGTGAGTCTGCAAAGATTCTTCAGACTGGTGAGGAAGGAACAAAAACTACAAATAACTTATTTACATACTCTAGAAACAAATTGACACTTACCGGCACAAAGTGCTCCAATAGCTGATATGAAAATCAAGCAAAACTTTACAGAGATTATCCATTCATGGACTAGCAGCCAATCAGAACACAAAGAATGGACTTGCCCATCTAAGCATAATGGGGCATTCCAATCTGTTTATTTTATTTTTTATATATTTTTTTTTTCACTCATTTTTTTTCACTCATTTTTTTTCACTCATTTTTTTTCACCTTTTTTTTTTTTAACAGTTAAAGGGGGGATGCCTAAGGAGGCATAACAAACAAATTATAATAATAATAATAATAATAATAATAATAATAATAAACTAATCGATCATTATGAATTTTGAAACACAGCTGCAAGGCGTAAGTGTGGGTAATGTGGGACACAGTGGCGTAAGCCATTTGTGTAAATCCAGATGACTCCGATTATTTTGAAATTTTAAGAATACGTATTAGACATCGATTAAAAAATATTCCTCAAATTTCAATTACTTAAAAGTATTTAAAATAGGTTTTAGGGGGCATAATATTCGAAATTCAAATATATCAGATTTGCATTGAACTTGATTCATATATATTGTAGGTCACGTGAAATTAATTTAATTCTTCTTCTCTTTATTACTTTTAGTATTTTCCTTGTCAATCTTTCCTTGTTCATATCTCAAATGTGAAAACATCTTTCTTTTTTTTTCTCTTGATCCGATATATTCTCTCTCTTTCGCTTTCTCTCTCTCTTTCGATCTCTCTTTCGCTCTCTCTCTCTCTCTCTTTCGCGCTCTCTCACACTCTCTCTCACACTCTTTCTCTCTCCTTCAAACTCTCTCTCTGTCACACACTCTCTCTCTGTCACACACTCTCCCTCTCACACTCTCTCTCTCTCACTCTCTCACACACACACTCTCTCTCTCTCTCTCACTCTCTCTCTCACTCTCTCTCTCACTCTCACACGCACACACACACACACACACACACACACACACACACACACACACACACACACACACACACACACTCTCTCTCTCTCTCACTGTCTCACACTCTCTCTCTCTCTTGCTCTCTCTCTCTGTTGCTCTCGCTCTCTCTCTTGCTCTCTCTCTCTCTATTTGTTTTGGCATTGTCACAAATGGCTGTGAAATTGTTTTTATTTCTAGAAATGAGTTTTATTGATTTTAGTATAAAATGTCTATTATATAAAGAAGAGTTTTTCTTTTCTGTCCATCTGTGCGGTTACATTCAGAAACCACCTAAAGATACACTCACAAAACTTAAATATATTCTGATTTAGTATGACCTCAAGCAAGTTATGGTAAAAAAGAAATACTCTAATATTTATTCATTCGAGGGTCACCCGGGACCAAGTTAGTAAATGTCAATGTCAGAGAAAAGGGTTTTTCTCTTTTCAAGAAATCAAGGGAAATAACTCTATAAATAGTTTCAAAGTTATTTCTTCTGATCCAATTAAAATAAAAAATTAAAAATAAAACTGGTAACATAGGGGTTCAGTGCTGGGAGCAGAGTACACAGTTAATTCCCGGGCAACGCTAGGGTACCTGCTAGTCATATGAATAAATTATTGGTGTAAATAACTAGACGGTGCTGTAATTCCTCAGTACTGATGGGCAAGTCGCCACTGGTCAGTTTTAAATATATTGGTTTTGAAAAATTAATATGCCTGACACCTATAACTAATTTGATATGCAAGCAGATTGGCTGCACACAGTGCTATTGAAACTACAACGGAGCGGTCAATCAGGTTATCTGTCCACTGACAACGTGCCAGACGGTATCGGCTCGCAGAAATTCTGCATGGTTTCCCATTTTCGGTAAATATGATAAACACTTTGTGTCTATTTAATCTGTCAATCATTCCTTGAAGGTGCTGACTGACCAAACTGCCATATCTCACACTATATAAGATGTTGAGGTCAACGGGAGACACTTATGAAACGGGGACACTTACATGCATTATACCCAAGTTTATCTGGTTGCTAGAAATGTTGCCATCTTGCGCAAACATACCTTTGGGTCATAAAAAGACTACTGACCAACCTTCAGGATGAAGTAAATGCGGTATTCTGGTGACTGCTGAAGTGAATATGATGGAAAAATGATGACAGGAAATAGTGCTGGACGAATGGATAGACAGAGTAGGGACCTTTTGGCTTGGAACAAAGTGCAGCATCTGTTCTGATACTACACTTTATCTTTTTTCCGTCCTCGGTCAGTAAAAGAGAAATCCTTCTAGACTGAGACAATTTAAATTTTTGTTCCAATACAGAGTGAGGAGCTGGGATTTCTCCACATTACTAACCGACCTTGTGTCTAATTCTGCCCTCATGAGGAGTCAACTTAATATGAACAAAGGATGAACACCATCCTCACATCCTCCCTACTCCCCACACTTTTGAGGGCCTTGTGCCTGATTTTTTTTAAAATTTGATTACCCTTTTCTGCTAATAAACCTTTTTAAAGTGTAGTGTATGTCGGGTCTCAAGAGGCTATCCTCCCAGGCACTACCTTCTCCTTTCGAGCATGGCAAAGGGTTTATTAATTTTTGCCTCCTCTTTTCCAGAAGAGGGTGGGTTCATTGCCTTCAGGATAAGATCAACGTGTAGCATCTGTTTTCTGTTGGAGGAGGAGGAGAGGTCTTAAACTAAGTCAATTTTTGATTTTTGCCACTATCGAGCGTACACTTATTGGGGGAGCTGGATGCTCACATTAAAACCCGATCTTGTGTCTAACTTTGCTCTCATGGGGAGGCAAGTGTGCCAGTTGACACGGTTAAGATTCGAATAAAAATTGTTGTTTGGGATAAATACAATTTAGGCGCGCAGAGTGAATATAATTGTATTGGCGCGTGACGAATAAAAAATAACGCCCACGCAAATTCCGATGTGGCCTTATATATTAAATCAACTCAAAACGAGCGGACGTAGTTGAGAGCACACCACGTGATATTTCTGTCCAATGAGATTTCTCCAAAGACATATTTTTCTAAACTTTTCTCCTTAAGCTCGCTGGAGCCTATCCAAATAGTATTTAAGCACACACAAACATCAAACTCTCTCTTTCAACTGACTTTTCATCCGGAGGTTACACGCATCTTACTATCACTCTTCCATTTCACCCTTTTGCGCGCTTTATACAATTTCACAGGCGAACATTGCCTATTGCCTCTTTTAACATTTTATAACAAATGAACATTCAACAAAAGAAAAGACATTCTTCTTTTTACTTACCCTGAAACTAAAGGAAGGACTCATGAACTCATTACAAAAAGAAATATATTCTATTTGTTAATAGTTTATTTCAGTAAATAAACTTCCGTTGATTTTGCATGTAAATCTTCTTATTATTATTTTTATTTGTGGAGGAAGTTATCACCAAAAAAAGGTATGACGACCCCCACACAAGTAAACAGGGACACAGACGGTGTAAGTTGAGTTTACTGCATTGACTTACAGTATAATATCATTCTCCAGCTATGGGTAAAATAACAACTAGCATATATAAGCAGAGAATCATTTCTTCCAAATTTTACATTCCTAGGTTGAATAGTCTGAAAGTAGTGAGTGCACAGAGATATGTTTGTTTTGTTTTTTATACTAATGAGTCATTACTTATTAAGGCCAAACGCCACTCGAGGATAAGGGTCAATGAGACTTTCAGTTGGATGATGAACTATACTTAGCTGGATGCTCCACCAGACTAGATGAATTCTTGTCGTGGACTCCGGTAAGACCAAGAGACCACCAGAAAGATCTACTACAACATAGTTAACTGGTCAATTGAGGAGAGGAAATTTAATGTTCTTCACTTTTTTACTAACTCGACGTTTGAGACGTAAAGAAGAACTTTAATGGAATATTGGGGTATCTTTTACAATAATCCGCAGAGTCGCTAACGAGGTCCAAAAAACGAACAAGAACAGGGTAAAAAAAATAAATATACAAGTGAAGCTGCCCTACGTCGAGAATAGATATTTTCCTACTTACCTATGAAATTTGCTTGTATTTTTACGTAGTATAAATGGGTTTTTATTAGATGTAAAAAAAATTTGTTTTATTTTGCACCGGTTTTTACTAAAAAAAAATGGCGTCTCGGCCGTACCTCCTTACCATACCCCCCCCCCCCCATCGCCATTTTTTTTTTTTGTCCAAATTTCGTGTGACAAAAATATTGATTTCTAATAAATAGCAGTTGGAACGGTTTAAAAACACAAACAAATGTCACAGATAAGTTGGAAAATAACTTTTATCGGCTACAGTTTCTTTTATTTGTTGTATATTTGTTTTTTGAGCGTGTTCAGTGTGCGGATTATTGTAAAAGATACCCGAATATTCTGATATCTATGTATCTCGTATAGAGATCAAGTGTTAGACCCAGGAAGGGGCTCCTTGATTTCTGAGAACTTCGACTGAAGTAAAATGAAAAAAAAAAAAATTAATACTTATTAGCACCACGCACACACACATATACACATATGTACCCATGTATATGTTACATGTAGTAATACTCATTACCGCCACCTCCACCACCACCCACAGCCATATATATGTTACACACAATGATTACAGCATTTATCCGATTCAAAGGCTCGTACACACTTTTTATAGATCTTTTTTGTTTCGACTCATTTTGATGCAACAAAAAAAAAACGACGAAATAAATAAAAAGAAAAACAGATCGTGAACTAAAGAGACATTAACCAATCAATAAGCGCCGCGTCTTTTGTGCCGTGTTTTTACACCTTTGTTGCTCCTGCTGCTTTTCTGAATTTGAGTTTTTCTTCTCGAGTAGATTTACTCGAATAGACTTTTTCTTATCTTCATTATCGAAGAGTTACAGTCAAAAAAGAATAGAAATTCAAATAGTTAAACTGGAAAAATGCAGTAGTTTGCTACTTCAAATAACTCCGGATTGAGTTAACATGATTGGGTAACTCTGGTCGTTTCCTCGTATTTGTCATTCTCTTACTTTGAAGTGTTCTTGAAAGACTTTATTTCAATTCCAAAAATTGTGTGTGTGTGTGTGCGTGCAAAAGGGGCAACGATATCCGACACTATTGTATAAAGATGAGTATTTATTCACCTCCTCTCCAGGAGGTTAGGCACAAGGCCAGTTTTATCTTACTCCCACAAGTAAGATGTGACCCAAGGTCGGGTCGGGAAAGTGGGATTTGAAAAGCCAGCGCCCGAGAAAGTGAGCACTCTGGCCATTAAAAATTGCCTGGGCAGCCCCGTCGGCATTCCCCGGTAGGGGCGCCTCAGGCAGTAAGCAATAAACTTACTCCTCCCCAAAGAGGGGAGGCGAAGCCTGGGAGGGTGGACCTCCTAGAACTGCACAGGACAGACCCATAGACCGGCGTAAATCAAGCCCCGAAGGCCAAGACAATACCAGTTTATGGGGTGTAGTATCCATCGGAACAGATACTACATTTTGATCTTGGCCAAATGAGTAGAAAATGCTTCATATATACTAAACGCTTTATTCGTTCCAAATGACGTTTCAGTATATTATATTTCTTCTTCACATATGCAAAAGCCACAAGAGAAAAAAAGGAAAAAAAAAAAGACGTTCTGACATTAGAGATCACATTACAAATAAATAAGGAAAGATAATTGTCTTTTCCTATTTTTTTAAAATTTATTATTTTTTTTTTTGAGGAAAATCCATTGCTTGAATTTCAATTTCTTAAGACTCCTTAAGCTGAGACATTAAATCTTAGATATTTTCGTGAATCAAATTCATTTAATCGATTTTTATCAAAATTGGAATAAGGATTCTAGAGATAAAGTTTATCATCATTATATCTTAGTCTTAATCTTCGTAAGGGGGCATTAATCTAGTGCAAAACTATTATGTTCGGGAAATTGTACCCATACTGAGATAGGTAATATATATATATATTACTATTTCATGTATCCACATAAAATTTTATAAGGAGATATAATTTTTTTATGTATCAATTTTCAGTATTTACTTCAACAGTGCTCGATACGTAAGTAGAGCTGGGTAGTAAGCTATGAAAATATATATAGACCAAATGCATTTTAGCCTGAAGATTTCCTTCGGGGATAAAACGCGGGAGTCTCTGTGTAGCTTAATTGCCATGAATATATTTTCATAGCTTACTATATATATATATATAATATATATATATATATATATATATATGGTCTATTGTTAGCTTGGCGCTATCTGTGTGCGTTACTCATATAGTGGGTTACGGTAGTTCTCTGTCCGAACTGTTTGGTCTTGGTCGCTGCGTCTACATTGACCTCTTCCGTCCAACATCCAGTGACATAGACACCATTGATCCGTTAATAATCCATTCATTTGCTGCTTATTCACATCCACCCTGCCGCAAATCCAGGATTTCACCATCACCTTCTAAGATTGGCCGAGGTTCAGTCATTAACTGGCGCTGCCGTGTCTGTTCGTCATGGTAGGACCTGCCAGCGAATAAAAATCCCGGACGAGATAGCCACAGCACGACACCGTTTTCACTTCTCCGGCCCCGTTGAGGCCAGCAGGATGGATTTGAGAAGTATGATAGTTGAAGTAGATGATAAATATATATTTACACATGAATATATAGCAGATTATTGAGAATCTTGGTGTAACGATAGGTAATTCAGACCTCATTTAGTTTAGTACAAACGGACAAAGATTGGATGGAAGCCCCTCATGCAAATTCAGATACCACCGATTTTTGTGAAATTTTAACAAGTTAGTACACATCAATTAATTATCATAGACAAATGGAAACACCTGTCTATGATAATAGTTGTTACAGAGTTAGGAACAAAGTCAGACATTCAGAGAAATCATCACCATATTCGGTTTAACGGCCGTTTTACATGCTGCCATGTGTTGACAGTCTGTAGAAATTTACTACCAAACAAACCTATCTCTGACCAGGTCTTTATTTATCCCTCTTTCTCTCAAGTCCATCTTTATCACTTCCTCCCATGTTTTACTATGCCTTCCCC
>OY744535.1:29388693-29498693 GCA_963556195.1 Sepiola atlantica
AGAAATGTTATCTCGAAGCATGTCGCAGATCAGGTTTGTTCAGACGAGCGAAGATGATCATGCTGTTATCACATGAGAGGGTCTGGTCGAAAAGAGAGGAAGTGATCTCTCCTGTTCTGCCTTTCATGTTTGGTAAGCAATTCTGGAATCAACCAATGGGAGACTGTCTAGTTGTCACGTGATTTATCACTCAATGCATAGAAAAAGACAGACCAAACAGATACCCCCACCCTCAATTTGCAGCATCTTCCACTCTATAATAAAGGACGATATGTATTTATTTATAAATATATATATATATATCCACCCCAGCACGCAAATGTCTGCCTGACGAAGGAAGAACGCAAATCTATTTTCATATCGTTTTCTTTCTTTCTTTCTTTTTCAAACTTTCTGCTTTTTGTACCGATTTATACATTTTTTCTCTCTTTTTTTTCTTTATGTGGGGGATGAGTGTTCTCTTTCAATTTCATTTTTAATCATTTCACTTCTGCTAACGTCTTTGACGCCGGATGTTAAAACATCCGGCGTCATTTATTTACTGTCTAGCCCTTTCCCCATCTTTTTTTTTTGTTTGTTTTATTATGGAAATCGCTCCAGACAAGGCATGAAGCCACTTGATGTAAGGAACTAAAAAATGAATTTTAACAAAATTTAAAAAAATACTTCATGGTAAAAAAATATCGCCAAGGATAAGTGTTAGATGGATAGATTTCGACCCAGAAAACAACAACTCTTCCCCCTTTGTCAGAAACATTGCTCATGGAATGTGAGGACTAAAGGACAAAATAAGAGAAGCGAGAGTTACGAGGTAAATGCCGAAAGTAAATCTAAGGTCCACTTTTTAGTCTACTTCTATAAATAATCAAAGGGAAAAAATAAAATATAAAGGTTAGTGGTCTTTCCGACTCGCGATAGTTCAGTCCTATCCTATTGAAATTAAAAAAAACAGCATTAGGAAGACTTACACTGGAAAGCAAATAGCAAGTCAGACAACCCCCGCCGTTTGAAATAAATCCTCCACTCTAAATAAAAATTTAATGGTAGGTGTTTTTTTTTTCTTTAAGTTATCAAAAATGATGATAATAATTCATATATGAAAATTTATTACAATTTTCAATGACGTAATTCTATTTTTATATGAATATTAGTGCTAACACTGGCGAAGCATATATATATAATTTTTTTTTTTTTGTCCTTTTTTGCCGGAGAGTGTACACTAGTTACGAATACATTGAAAAGATGTAAAAACATGGGTGAATTGCGATTGAAAAAGAAAAAGAAGCGTATACCTATTTAGTCTTTTAGAAGCCTCTAGAATGTTTGTGTGATGCATAAAAATCAATCCCAATATTTGCTCTGCAGCCTAACAAAAGAATTCTTCATAATTGGAGAGAAAAAAATGGTTTGATTCTCCTTTGGGAAATCAATGCATGAAATAGTCTAAAACGATGACAGTTATAAAAAAAAATTCCAGGACAAAAAAAAAAAAAAATCAATAATCAAAGACTTTTTTCTGAAGAAAAACCAGAACTTTTCTCCTCTTTGATTAGAGAATTAGTTCTTAGTTCTGTGATGATTCTGCAAAATGTTTAAATGGTTTCTTAAACTGGCAGAACTAAAATTATGCGACACAATAAGAAAAGTAGGATGACTGCTGCAAGAACTCAATTGTGTAGAAAAATCTGACATTTTGTTTTTGTCGTTTGAATGTAGGTATATACCACTGTAACTGCTGTATTTGCATTAATAAATACTTTTAGGATACATATATCTACTAGACGTATCTGTAAGCTAAAATTGTTGTTTATGTTGAATTCTTGGAACGCACGTAAATTTTTTGGTGTACTAGTGAGTTCTTCCCCACACGTAAGTTTGCTCTTTTCTTTGTTTTTATTTGTTTTCGCCAAAAAATGACCCACCGTATAGTGTAGGTTTTTTTTAAAGACATTTCAATCCAAGAACTTTTTATTCTTTGTGGATTTTTCTGATGATTTTGTAGTGTTGCAGAGACGATATTGACAGAAAAATATTGTTTGGCTCACGGCAAAAGAAACGGACCGTAAAAAATACATCTCACAGAAATGTTATGTTTTTTGGAAATGTGAAAAAAAATTTTTTTTTTAAAGTGAATACAAACATAGTTATTGGAATATAAAATGAACCGGACTTATATATGCTCTGTTGTTACCGATTGACAATTATCGAGCTGAATCTTTTAAAGCGACTGCTAATTAAAAGGCACTGATAGTATATGCTAATACATATATTGTCATTATATATATATATATATGTATTACAGAAGATCAGAACAACATCGGTACCGTCGGTTTCTAATCCTAACGAAGGGGACCTATAATAGGCCTCTATACCGGATTCTCTTCAGTCTCTGTTTATGCCTGTTTCCTGTGTGATATATATATGATGGACTCTCCCGTTGATTTCAACGTATGAATGTCCAAAAGCAAAATCAGTTCGTTTTTTTTACTTAATGCGTATGGCGACTGAGAGATTTCAGTCCAGCGAGTGATCCGCAGATGGGAACACAAATGGCGCAAGAAATAAGTTGTGGTTGGGTCAAACGCACCTTTGTCCTTCATTGAAGACATTGCCAAGGCTGCCACAAAGAAGGTTGGCTCCCTCTACCGTGCTAGTAAACTCCTCACACCTGACATTATCCTCTATTTCTACAAAGCCACCATCCGCTCATGCATGGAGTATTGTTGCCACATCTGGGCTGGTGCATCATCTACTAGTCTCTCCCTCCTTGACAAGGTCCAAAAAAGAGTCACAAACCTAGTAGGTCCCTCACTGTCAACCAAGCTCCAGTCCCTGTCCCATCGCCACAATGTAGCATCCCTGTGCTTGTTTTACAAATACTTCAATGGATTGTGCTCCGATGAATTGGCTACTCTGGTGCCCCCTCGATGTAAATTAACTAGACCAACTCTACAATCAACTAAATCCCATCCATTCACTGCAGAGGTCCCCAGATGCCGGAGAGCTTTCTACTCGAATAGCTTCTTTCCTCGTGCTGCTGGCCTCTGGAACTCCCTCCCTGTCCCCTGTTTTCCCGTCAGTACTGACATGCAGAAATTTAAAACTAATGTAAACAGACATCTCGCTGCGCAGATCCCAATTTAGGTTGACCCCCCCCCCCCCCCCAACCTTTTCCCCTTTTCTTTCTTCGCAGTAGCCCCTTACGTCTACAGTGGCAGCCTGCCTTGTTTGGGGTGAACTACGTAAAAAAAAATTTTTTTAAATCTTACCCACTTAATTTCTCAATCGAATTTACTTTAAAATTCTTATTCCATTCCGAATGGCAGCTCTGCAGTTGTTCCTGTCTGGAGCCAAGTCCTCAAAGCTTCCGACAAGGATTTTAATAGCTGACGGATTGGACTTCAACTTGTCCCTGTATCGAAGCCACGGCTTGGCAGTACTCCTTCTCCCATCCTTCAGTTCACCATACATAAGGATATTTGGTAATCGCTCATCACTCATTCTTACTATATAACCAGCTCATCTTTGTTGGATTAGGATTAGGGTGAGAAACATTTGAATACTTCCAATCTAACATCTTGCGAAAAGATCAGCATTTTGCACTTCATCTTCAAGTGTGTATCCACATGTGGAGCGAAGACAGCGTTTGTGGAAGACATTGAGTTGATTAATCTGCGATCGATATGGAGTCCACGTCTCAGACCCCTACAAAAGGATGGAAATAATGGCAGCTTTATAGACCTGGTCTAGTTTCATACCCCGATGGCGAAGCTTACCAAAAGCATTAGATGCTTCTGCTATGCGGTTGATAATTTCACCATCAACCGATGCATGCGAGTTCATAGCACTTCCCAAACATGTGAAAGATTTCACATACTTCAAGTTTTTGCCACCTAGTTATTGGGATATTTGGAATATATATATATATATAGCCACACTGATGAGTCTTGGTTAAGATGAAACGTATATGTATGTGAATATTAAAAATATATTTATTATAAAAATAATTATTAAAAAAAAAGAAGCTTGTTTCAAAGATAGAGCGCTCCGTAGAGAAAATTAAAAAAAAAAAAGCTTCTAACAAAAGCCATATTGCGAACTTAAAAAGGGGAGGGGGTGACGAACACTCTGAGGGATAGAGAGAGAAGGGGATAGATAGAGAGAGAGAGAAGGGGAGAGGGAGAGAAGGGGATAGAGAGAGAGAGAAGGGGATAGAGAGAGAGAAGGGGATAGAGAGAGAGAGAGAAGGGGATAGATAGAGAGAAGGGGATAGATAGAGATAGAGAGAAGGGGATAGATAGAGATAGAGAGAAGGGGATAGATAGATAGAGAGAGAGAGAAGGGATAGAGAGAAGGGGATAGAGAGAGAGAGAGAAGGGATAGAGAGAGAGAGAGAGAAGGGGTAGAGAGAGAGAGAGTGTGTGTGTCTTAATATTTACCTTCTCTTTCGTATAGCTGTCACAGCAGCGGGGTGTGGGCAACGGGTGTCAGATAGAAGTCAAAGCTGAATCACGCGACCAGTGATACAGTTATAGTCACACTGATGAGTCTTGGTTAGGATGAAACATACATGTATGTGGATGTAAAAACATATTTATTACTACTAAGCTCTACTCATGTATTGAGCACTGTTGAAGTCGATACTAAAAATGTGTACGTAATACGCTCTTTTATACTGAAACAGTTTATCAATGTTTGTTTCATTAAGGCTTTTTTTTTCCTATATATTTTAATTACACAAAATACATGTTGAAATATTTCTTGGTTTTGGGATTGAGTTATGTTTGAAAAAATCCACATTAATTGTGCTAATTTTATTTTTTTATGAAAATCGCTCCATACTAAGCATGAAGCCACTTCATTGTAAGGAGCTATAAAAAAGAATAGCATTTCAAGATCAAAAACTAGCCAACGATAAGTGTTATATGGATAGTCCGATCAAAGAAAATAGCAATTCTTGTCTCTTTGTCAGAAACATCGCTCATGAAATGTGAGGACTATAGGACAAAATAAGGGAAGACGTAAAAAAAAGTAAAGCTACTACACCAGAGATGTAGGGGAGGGCGCCACTCCTTTCCCAGGATTACTCCACTTACCCTTGAACCTCACCTTATAATGTTGAGTGTTTAGCAAGGGGACATCAAGTACCATTTTTTGAGTTTTTGGTATGACTTGGCCGAGGATTGAACTTTGGTCTTCCAACCTGTAATTTGCAATTAAATCATCAAGTCATCCATCTCATTAAGTTTCTGTCTATTCTTCTCACCTATCCCTACCGTATGTTGTTTGATCCCTTTGCTCACTCTGATTTTATTCTCTTTCTCTCTCACTTTTTTCTCTCTCTCTTTCTCTCTCTCTCTCTCTTTCTATCCCTCTCTCTCTCTTTGCCTCTCTCTTTCCCCTTTCTCTCTTTCTCTCTCTATCTCTCTTTCCCCTCTCTCTCTATCTCTCTTTCCCCTCTCTCTCTATCTCTTTCCCCTCTCTCTCTATCTCTCTTTCCCCTCTCTCTCTATCTCTCTTTCCCCTCTCTCTCTTTCCCCTCTCTCTCTCTCTTTCCCCTCTCTCTCTCTTTCCCCTCTCTCTCTTTTTCCCCTCTCTCTCTTTTTCCCCTCTCTCTCTTTTTCCCCTCTCTCTCTTTTTCCCCTCTCTCTCTTTTTCCTCTCTCTATTTCTTTGCCTCTCTCTTTCCCCTTTCTCTCTTTCTCTCTCTATCTCTCTTTCCCCTCTCTCTCTATCTCTCTTTCCCCTCTCTCTCTTTCCCCTCTCTCTCTCTTTCCCCTCTCTCTCTCTTTCCCCTCTCTCTCTCTTTCCCCTCTCTCTCTTTTTCCCCTCTCTCTCTTTTTCCCCTCTCTCTCTTTCCCTCTCTCTCTTTCCCTCTCTCTCTTTCTCTCTCTCTCTTTCCCTCTCTCTCTCTTTCCCTCTCTCTCTTTCTCTCTTTCTCTATCTCTCTCTCTATATCTCTCTCTTTCTTTCTTTCTCTCTTTCTCTCTCTCTCTCTCTCTCTTTCTCTCTCTCTTTCTCTCTCTTTCTCTCTCTCTTTGTTAACAGCCAAGAGTAACAAAATTAACTCTAACACAGAATAGTTAAATATTCCATTATAAGCAGATATTATAGGAGCTGTTCTTACTAGTGGACAGTAAACGAAAACGGTCATCACACGAAGGAAAACAAACTCTCTTTTAACATAACAACAAAAGGGGTTTATTTACTGTTACCTATACCGTTGAGTATAGGTCTCAAAAAGTTAGGACAGCGTCCAAGTGAGGAAACAAAAATGGAAAGTTCTTTGACTGACGAAAGTCTACGAGTAGCATATCTTCGAGTGAAGATAGCTGAGCTTTGGAAATTCAGGGGATTCAGACAGGAGAGAGAAAAGGAAGGAAGGGGGAGTGTTCTTGGTTACTGATCGCAGTTGCTCTGCTGACTCTTGCTATTCCCAAAATGGTCTAACGTAGTTCCTCGGAGGACAGCTGAAATAAAGACGCCCTGCAAGCTGATTGGTCAGTGTGCGACCGAATCAGCCAGCGAAAAAACAGTTCTCCGCATTAGAAAATAGTTCGTTATTCATGACTGGTACATCCATGCCTTTGCCCCCCCCCCACCACCCCACACACATTTGAGCATCACCAAAAAGGATGCCAAAATGAAACCAGAGCGCACTTGTTTGCCCATAAAACAGAAACTGGTAAACGAGAGACGTCGTGACCTTCGTGAAGAGAAGGCCTTTTTATTGTGGCTCGTTTTTATGCTGACGTCACAGTAATTGGTGCTAGCCGTCGCCTAACGAGACTTCAAAATACCTGAAATAGTTCCTTATTTATGACTGCTACAATGTAACCACAGATATTAATACGCTAATGAAATACTAATATAAGGTGCTTCTAAATATAAGCACTCAGACCAATGTGAAGATGGTCCCGCCAGAAACAACTCCCCGTTAAGAAAAGTGCATATCCATCTTTAATTTAAATAAAACACCTTTTTAAATAATATAAAAAATGTTGTCCTTCATGTATGCACCAGTGCAGCCAATAGAAATATTTCCTGAGAAAATAATCATCCTGACCCACGAGAAAGAGAATCGAACGACGCTTATGTCCCCACTCGTACTGAGGACTATAGAACAGAATTGCACCGCTTTCCGAAAGAGAACACATATTATGCATCCGTGCGTTACTGTTATGAAAGCGTAAGACAATTATTCCCTTCTGCCAGTCGAGCACAAAACACTTCCAGCCGCTTCAAAAGTAATCAAACCTGTCAGTCTCAAAGTCTTTTCATCTCTCGTTTACGCAAAGTCTATTAATCTCGTCAATATATTTTTTGTTGATTTTTTCTGTTTGTTTTCTTATTTTCCTCATTTTCTGGTATTTGATCAATCAAAGAAAGTGGCATTTTATCTGACTTTGGCAAAGGCGTCTTGGATTATTTGGTAAGAATTTTTTGTAATTTGGCAGGAGTCAGTTGTCTTGCCAAATTATGGCATTCCATCAGCATTTTATTAGTTTGATGTTGAACTAAAAGCTTCTAACTATGCTAACTATTCAAGAAAGATTTGCTTTGGAAGTTTAACACATATATATATATATATATATATATATATATATATATATATAGAGAGAGAGAGAGAGACCCATTGTATTCTTCTACCCAAATTTCGTTGAAGATGTTTTTTTTTGCTCACAATTTTTTTTATATTTTCAAATTTATGCTAACCAGTAATATATTTATTTACTGATTTTTCTCTTCTGATGAAAAGAGCTTAACTTTTGAAAATCCATAGATTAAGGAAAACATTTTTTTATATTCCTTGTTTGAATATTTGATGAATTAATAAATATTGTAATTTATCCAATTTTTATTTTCATCATTCATTTTCTTATATATATATATATGTTGGATAGCCCTTTAGTAATTACTACCTTCGTATCTTCTCGGTTTGCTCTGTCGTCTAGTGGTTGAGCACTTTCTTCGCCTCTGCACTGTAGTGGCCATCTCCGTGAGCTGTCTGTAACAAAAGACCTTTCTCGCTTCATAAGACAGCAATGTTTTCATTTTAATTATTTTTTTATTCGGCGGCAGTTTCTATTACTCGTGGAGGTGTTTTGCTATCGTTGAGAGAGAGAGAGAGAGAGATTTACGAATATCGTAGTTTGATTATTAACGTTTTCCTAACTATTCCTAGAGAGAGGGGGGGAAAGGATTCTTGCGCTTGTCTTCCAATTAGGGAAATCTTCCGTATCCCTACATTGGAATCACACGTCTTAACAGTTTGCTCTGGAAACAGACTGACTCAAATTCGCTTCTCGCGAGAGCGAGTGACGTCACAGGTCCCTTCGTTTCCCACGCAGGGCCAGCCCTTCACAGCTACAGACTGACCCCTCTGAACTCAGGTCTCATCACTCGGTAACCTTGTCATGTCTGCCAGCTCCGACGGTGAGAACCAGCCTTGTTCTGCACTCGACTGCCCTGCGTTAATTCGAGCAAGTCAAACCCGACTTCCACAGATGCGTTCATCTCTCCAGGGCCATTATCTAACACTCTCATAAAGGTTTTTTATAATCCCACAAGTTACGTCCGTCATTATATAACACACATATATATATATATATATATATATATATATATATATATATTATTAAAAATAACCGACAATTTTTGTCTGGTTATTTTAGTGTTGATCCCCTTAAATTTTCCGGATTAAAATCTTAATCTCGGAAGGGAATTGGCTGATGAAACTGCCATAGTGTACATGTTGGTCCAGAGTACTTTCTGACCCGTCTGGGTCCATCGTCAGTGGAATAATGACAATACTAAAATCCTAGAACATAATACTAATACACAAAAACTCCACATACTAGAAGCTTTACTCATTAAAACTAAAAAACCTGCTATTGACAAGATTAATTTTAACACTAGTACTAATATACTTAAATGCTTATAATACCTAATAAACATAGTTAAATTTTCCCGCCACAATTAATTATAAATCTCACTCCAGGTCTTTACCTGTTTGTCATTATTCCACTGACGATGGACCCAGACGGGTCAGAAAGTACTCTGGACCAACATGTACACTATGGCAGTTTCATCAGCCAATTCCCTTCCGAGATTAAGATTTTAATCCGGAAAATTGAAGGGATCAACACTAAAATAACCAGACAAAAATTGTCGGTTATTTTTAATAATACGTGTCTTAAAGAAAAAATGCTGCCTCGATACACACATATATATATATATATATGACAATATAAAGAACAATTGTTTTATATAGTTCAGATCGATTCTTATGAGAATCAATTTCCAAAGCAAAATGAAGCTCAATATGCAAACCTTTTAAATAGTTATTTTCAAAATTCGTAATAGAAATAGAAATAAATAAAATGACAAATCAGAATTATATCGTACTGTGATTTAATGTCAGTTTCTCGGGAAAAAAGGTCTTACACGTGTTTCTGGAGAAAATTCAGTGTACTTGAACAAGATCCTAGTTATCATATGAACACCCCCGTCTTCAGAGATGATGACTTCATAACAACCAGGTAAAAAAAGCTTTCAGGTAAATATCAGTATCGCTAATAGCGATATAGAGGTGATACTAGCCAAAACTTGATACTTATCTGAAAGCTGTTTTTTTTTACCTAGAGTTTTCACGTCTGGTAATTATCTATAAAGAAGGGATGTTCATATGATAACTAGGATTTTTTCCAGAAACATATGTAAGATTTTTTGCTCCATATCTGACATTATATCACAGTATGATATAACTCTGATCTGCCATTGAAATATATATATATATATATATACATATATATATAGGCAAACAGTATTAAATAACAAGGAATGTTTTTGCTTGATAAGACTTTTGTTTTTAATTTTCCGAATGGTCCATTTAGTATTTGGGTCAAATTGGTGTATGTAAGTTCCGTGGGTTTCTTGTTCCATTTTCTTTCCGTTTTCGCGAGTACTTTCGATTTGATTCGTCAAATCATCTTCAGGCGGTGTTAGTCTTATAATAAAAAATAACACTCAACAATAAAGACATATTTTTAAAGACACCAAGACTAACACCGCCTGAAGATGATTTGACGAATCAAATCGAAAGTACTCGCGAAAAAGGAAAGAAAATGGAACAAGAAACCCACGGAACTTACATACACCAATTTGACCGAAATACTAAATGGACCATTCGGAAAATTAAGAACAAAAGTCTTATCAAGCAAAAACACTCTGTGTTATTTAATGTTTGTCTAAAGGAAAATATGCTGCCTAAATACGCATAATAAATATATATATATATATATATATATAAATAGTGATTGTTTGACCAAAAAATTTAATCTTTAATCAAATCATTTATTTTTATTTTTCCAATGCAGAATTGCTTGTGGTTTCACAATTGTTTCCTAACGAGTAAAATGCGACCATTAACCATATTTACTCGCTGTTCCTCAGAGATCTAAATTAAAGGCATACATAAAGTGTCACATCGAGCACAGAGTTCGTGGAGAGAAAAAAACAAACAGAAAATGGGTCCTTCCTTGCAATAAATACAGGGGGACCCCCTCCCCCCCCAAAAAAAAATGCCACTCATGGAAGTATTAATAAAATTCACAATCTTTTCTGCAATCCAACCATATTTGGTACCAATGAACTTCATCCCATGCCTTATTTCTCGACCCCTTTAAGTCTGGCAACACATACAGTTGAAATCTTATGTTAACTGACTTAACCTCTGACAACGTTAGAAATTTTAATTTATGAAAGTTTAACGGCAAGTATGTTTAAAAAATATTTTGAATTTAGTCACGTAACCCTTACGGGTAGTAATTTGCTTCATTTCACAATATGAAACAATAAAGAACAGACTTGTTGGCCTGCAGATGTCGAGCTTATTAAAGCTACGACTGAAACATGTTCTGAGTGTGTAGCGAAGCTATGTTTGTATAAATAAAACATCTATTTATAAGTAAAAAGCTCTATTTATTAGTGAACATTATAACACAGTAAAGATTCTCCGGATTTTTACTCTGTACATACAAACCTTACTTGGATTCATATATATATATATATATATATATATATATATATATATATATTTGTGTAATTAGGCACCATACCTTGTTGTATGCATGTTTGGTTAAACATTAGCATCAGCTTCTGTTTATTTAATTTTTGATTCGTTTTTTCGATTCGTCGCACGACCGATTTGGTATTGTCGTCCATGTTGTAAAAAATCGCCATGTTTTGGCGAACATTTTCGACCGACGTCGGTCATCTTCAGGCGGATGATTTGGTGTATGTTGAAAAGATATCAATAAAGTGCTCTATCGCAAAAAATGTGAGAGTTAATATGCAAATTATTTATTTAAAAAACAATATGTTACATACTTCAGAGACATCTCTGAAGTATGTAACGTATAGTTTTTTAAATAAATAATTTGTATATATATATATATATATATATATATATATATATATGTCTCTGCAGCACATACAGAGACATAAGGCTGAACTGCAAAAAGAAAGCGGGACGCCCAAGTAAGAGAAAAAAAAACCATCAGGCAAGACCGTAAACAGGTCCCGCACTGTCAACCAAGCTCCAACCCCTGTCCCATCGTTGCAATGTTTCATCCCTGTGTTTGTTTTACAAGTACTTTAATGGTATGTGCTCCGACAAACTCGTAGCACTGGTGCCCCCTCGATGTAAATAGCCTTGACTAACCAGACAAGCAGAAAAATCCCACCCCTTCACTATAGAGGTCCCCAGATGCCGGAAAGCTTTCTACTCTAATAGTTTTTTCCCCTTGAACGGCAAGACTTTGGGATTTCCTCCCTGTTTCCTGCTTTGCTGACTGTACTACAAGGGGCGTTCAATAAGTAATGCCCCTGACCCATTTCCCATAGCAGTAGATTAATGAAACTTGGCACAGTTATTAGTCTTTCTCTACATAGGAACCACCCAGAGTTATGCATTTCTCCCATCGTTTGATACAGCTCTGGACACCGTCGTAACTTCAGAAATCAAGGCTGCATCATCTGGGAAACGCTTTTCTTTCAAAAACAACTTCATGGCTGGGAAGAGATGAAAGTCAGAGGGTGCAAGGTCAGGAAAGTAAGGGGGATGGGGAGGATTTAATAGCCACACGCCCGTGCTTCTGATTTGGCGACATGCGAGTTGTGGACCGGAGCGTTGTTCTGCAGGAGGAAGAGGATATCTTTGCTGATCTTGGCCCGCCTCTTGATTTTGATAGCTTCTCTTAATTTCATCAAGAGTGAAGCGTAATAAGCACCTGTAATTGTAGTACCCTTTGCCAGGAAATCTGTCATCCCTACTCCGTCCTGGTCCCAGAAGACTGTGAGTATGACCTTGCCAGCAGAGGGCTGCACCCTTGCTTTCTTTGGAGGTGGTGAGTCCAAATGCTTCCACTGCATTAACTGGACTTTGATCTCTGGATCATAGTGATGGACCCAAGTTTCATCCTGTGTAATAAGTCTTTTGAAAAACTTTGACTCATCTTCTTGGCACATCTCCAAATTCATCCTCAAGCACTCGACGCGTTCTTGCTTCTGGAAAGATGTGAGCAGCCTGGGAATCCATCTGGCAGACACCTTATGCATATGCAAATGGTCATGAATGATAGTTTCCACAGACCCTGTAATAATCTTGACCTCTTGAGCTATTTGGCGAATAGTAATGCGTCGATCTTCCAAAATGGCAGCCTCAACTTGACGGACAGATGCCTCATCAATGGCAGAAGAGGGACGATCAGATCTGGGAGCTGTTTCCACAGACTTACGGCCATGTTTGAATTCACCATTTCAGCGTTTTACAAGGTCATATGATGGGGCATCATCACCATAAGTTTCTTTCATTTCATCAAAAGTCCCCTTTGGTGTGCGTCCTTTCAAATACAAAAATCGGATCACTGCGCGACACTCAACTGGCTCCATTTCACACCTGACTCAGTTCAAACACCTGTATTGAACGCCCCTCGTAATGTAAGAAAACAACGTACAAAACCAGAAAAAGTCTACCAATAAATCGACGTTCCTGCCGCTCTGCCGTTTTTCTCCACCTGTTTTCATTCTCAACTCTTTATCAGTTCACTTGGAGGCTGGGCAAATTCCCCTCACAAGCTTTCATGCACGGCACAGGCTATTTTTTGTCGTTTATGTCGGGAGGATTGGCTCTGACTATTACAACTTCAATGCAATGTGAACAGATATCTCGCTGCTCAACTCCCTACTTAGAGTGTCCCTGTAGGCATGGTCCTTAATTCACGGTAGCCCTAACGTCTCAGTGGCAACTGCCTTGTTTGGGGTGAATAAGGGTAAAAAAAAAAAGATTAAAAAATTATGAAACATAAAAAAGGAAGTCGATATCTGATGTGTTTAAGTGTATGTAGATATGCAAGATATGTAGGTAGGTAATGCCAACAGAGCAGATCGATTTTGGAACCGTTGCAATTCAATAGTTGGGGGTACGAGATAATAAATAACGTCGCAAAATATTTTTCCCCTAATCGTTATCGTCAGCTGAGCAAACGACTTTAAATATTGAAAATTTATAGAGTTTGAATGTTTTTCACGTGATCAGTGATTTAGTGCCGTCAAAATAATGTTTACCTTTGAGGAAAGAAAAATATGCAAATGTTATTTCATCCAAAAAAATGTTTTCAATTTAAATATTTTCCTTATTCTCAATAAATCAAATAGAAGTAAATAAGGAAGATAAAAAAAACAAAAAACTTTGTTTGTAAAATTGAAATGGAGATTACAATCATGAAAGATCGCTTCCATTTTTTTTTTTTTTTATCTCTTTCAGAATTTAGGTTTCAGTAGAAAAATAAAATTTAACGAAATTTCATTACCAACATAGCACCGAAGAAATTTCTTCATTTTGATAATAAAATAAATATATTTATCTCCTCCGGAACTGGCAATATGTATGTTTCCACCTTTTAAAACGCGTTGTTTTGTTATTGTTTATTCTTGTATGAAACCGAAATACAGAATTGAGCATTTCACAAAATATGAATATCAGATTTAAATTTAAAAGTTCATGTAAACATTTACATATACTCTTTTTTAACTGCTAAATTTAAAAAGCCTATATTCACAAAGTTTCATCACATGTCCTGTCTTGGCAAGCTGAGAGCAGGCACAAAGCGTTCTCTCTGAGATGACTATAAGTATGTGGACTTTGAGTTTACTTTCGGCAGCCTTGTAACTCACGCTTCTCTTATTTTGTCCTTTAGTCCTCACATTCCATAAGCGATGTTTCTGACAAAGGGGGAAGAATTGCTTTTTTCTGGGTTGGAATCTATCCATCTAACACTTATCGTTGGCTAGGTCCTGGGTATGACCTTAAAAGAGATCCAGTGGTGAGGCTTCCAATGTGAAGTTGCCCCTTAGTTGACATTGCTCCAAGGTCCACTCTGGCCCGGAGTGGTAGTACCTGTAAGGGCCCCATCTATGGGTCAAATAGAACCAACTGGCGCTACCAGATCAGGCTGTCTGAATTTATTGACTTCCTGACTCAAAATGCACCAAACATTGATGTTTTATTGTTTTTTTATTCCTTTGCAAAACTCAATCATGTTCTGCAAAATCCAAAACAAAAAGCAACAATTTTCCTCCCTCCCCTCTTCCCCCCCCCTCCTTCACTCAACGAAACACCAATCGACCCAACATGAATTCTTTACTAAATGTGGACAAGATCCGATGAGAAATGAAGATTTCTTCTGTGCACCTAAAATCAATGGTTAGCCCCGTTCCTTTGCTGGAGGCCAATTTATAGAAGGCGAAATATAGAAAAACTTGTTCTTTCAATTGCAGAATTCTCCTCTCATTTCTTGTAGCATCTTTCAGGTTGGTTTACTATTGAAGACTAAAAAAAAACACACAAAAGAAAGTGTTATTGCTCACTTTATTTTGATGGTGCAAAGTTTTCTCACTCTCTTCTACATACCTAGAAGGGAGTAACTTTAATCTCAAGCCATGAGACATCTTCACTAATCAGTTACAAAACCGGCTCTGACGTTTTTCTATTTTCTAGCTATTCAATTGTTTTTGTTTTTGTATTCAATTGTTTGTTTCTCCAAGTACATAATCTAGCTTAGAAATCACTTTAGTCTATTTTTACAATCTCACAATATCATGTTCGCATTCCATTCATGTATTCTTCCCCAAATTCTTAAACTTGGTCTCTGCACAATTTTCGTAACAATCAGTACACCCCCTCATTCACACACACTCAACTGACCAATTGGGCAATTTCCTTACAAATGGAACTTTCGAGTTTCTTTCTTAGTTTGTGTTCAAGAGATGGGAAGTTCTATGTAAACAGCTGACTACAATATGGTCGGTTTAAAGTTAAATATCAACAAATATCTGTCGGTAATCAAATCATCTCCATCTGACCCATCGTTCCCAATCATCTAATAGCATTGTTCATCATCTAATTGGCAATATCGTTAACCCTTATCCTCGAGTGGCTTTTGGCCTTGGTAAGTGGTGACTCATCAGTATATAAAAGAAGGCAAACATAAACTTTTTCACATAGTAAAATGGGTTTTGAATCATTCACATAGCATAATGGGTTTTACATTATTCACATAGTATAGTAGGGTTTTACATTATTCACATAGTATAGTAGGGTTTTACATTATTCACATAGTATAGTAGGGTTTTACATTATTCACATAGTATAGTAGGGTTTTACATTATTCACATAGTATAGTAGGGTTGTACATTATTCACATAGTATAGTAGGGTTTTACATTATTCACATAGTATAGTAGGGTTTTACATTATTCACATAGTATAGTAGGGTTGTACATTATTCACATAGTATAGTAGGGTTTTACATTATTCACATAGTATAGTAGGGTTTTACATTATTCACATAGTATAGTAGGGTTTTACATTATTCACATAGTATAGTAGGGTTGTACATTATTCACATAGTATAGTAGGGTTGTACATTATTCACATAGTATAGTAGGGTTTTACATTATTCACATAGTATAGTAGGGTTGTACATTATTCACATAGTATAGTAGGGTTGTACATTATTCACATAGTATAGTAGGGTTGTACATTATTCACATAGTATAGTAGGGTTTTACATTATTCACATAGTATAGTAGGGTTTTACATTATTCACATAGTATAGTAGGGTTTTACATTATTCACATAGTATAGTAGGGTTTTACATTATTCACATAGTATAGTAGGGTTTTACATTATTCACATAGTATAGTAGGGTTTTACATTATTCACATAGTATAGTAGGGTTGTACATTATTCACATAGTATAGTAGGGTTGTACATTATTCACATAGTATAGTAGGGTTGTACATTATTCACATAGTATAGTAGGGTTTTACATTATTCACATAGTATAGTAGGGTTTTACATTATTCTGGGATGCATCTGTATCTCTGTGCAAAATGTGATCAAACTTCGATGAAAAATGACGATTTTATTACAAGACAAATAATTCTTTTTCATTTAGAATAATGCGCTTTGCATTATTCTGGGATGTATTTGGACTTTTTTTGCAAAATATGATCAAATTCTAATTAAAAATGACGACATTGTTTCACGAGAAACCTAGAATATTTGTGCTTTGAACTCTAGATGAATGTTTAACTTTTTGTAACTCGGCAGTTTTGTATTCGTTTTTTTTCCCTTGTGTAAAGCCTATTCTTGTTATTAAAATATAGAAACACACTTCTCATACAAATCCAAAACTTGTTAAAAAACAAAACACTTTTTTTTTCCTTTTAAACTGATTTTGAGAATTTTACTTTCAGACATAAATACTCTATAAGATGAACATAGGAATTTTTACCATTTGTATGTGTCATGTGACTTCAGGTTAGGAGCGGATTCAGATGTTCTGGGCTTGTACATTATTCTTGATGGATCTGAACCTACATGCCAAATTTTATCAAGATCCTTTAGTCCTAACATTTCGTTAGCAATGTTTCTGACAAAGGGAGGTAATTGCTGTTTTCGAGTGGATTGCTTTTTTAGTAGTAATAGTAATATGTCTAGATTTTCGATCCTATCTTAGTATTTATCATCATTCAACTGTCGATCTATCCATCTTATTAACTATTATCCTCGAGTTGTTTTTGGCCTTGATAAGTGGTGACTCATTAGTAAAAAAAAAAAAAAAAAAAAAAAAAAGAAAATCAAAGATCTGATGAACTGATATGGTTTCATGATAAACATACATTTTTTTATGGAAGTCACTGGAGACGAGGCATGAAGTAAACTTGAGTTAAAAATAACCAAAGATGATTAAATTGCATAATAACAAAAAGGGAGAGGAAAGTAGATTCACTTAAAAAATAAGGTAGTCTTTTAATTAATGGTGATAAATTCAGAGGGAAAATAATCAAATCTAAAGCCGAAACATTAGAATTGCAGTGACGGCTCCACCAGTCATCTACGCCGGAAATACCTCAAGGGATACAAAAGGCAGGTTTTGTTTTATTGCTTCAGATTTTTTATTTTTTAAATGGAAGTTGCTCCAGGCAAAACATGGAGCCACTTGATGTAAGGAGCTAAAAATAAAAAACGAAAAATGATCAAGTTTCATAATAACAAAAAGGGAGAGGAAGGTAGAATCACTTCAAAACCGGATAGTCTTTTAACTCACGGTGATAAAGTCAGAGACAAAATAATCGAACCTAAAGCCGAAACATTATGGGAGTGATGGATCCAGTCATCCGTGCCGGAAATACCTCAAGGGATACACATCCATGCACAGCATGGCACCTGAGAATACCTTGACATTTAGCGAGTGCTGATGGAGAAACCTCTCAAGGAGCTACCCCTTAGGTCGGTCTCCTGTACTATCACCCGGGAAAGTGCCGACCAGAAAAGCACTATCACCTCGCCCTCTACCAAGGATACTTAACTATCTTCATTATCTGTCAGTTATCAGACAAATGAAGCCTGAAAGAAACCCCACCACCAACGTTCAATCTCATGGACTCCAAACAAGCTAGCCGAAAGGTAAGCTCTACAAGAGCCCAGTAGAGAAGGAAGAAGGGTTTCAAGGCTAGCTGACAAAAAAAGTCCTGTCACATGTTGGGTCAACGTTGGTATATTGTACATTTATTTATACATTTAATGTCCTAAACAGATTGTGTAGGTAAATAGATAGATATTTTAAAAGTACATCCCCAGACATTTACAGAATAAAGTAATCATCAGCTTGTAATTTAATAGAAATTTCGAAAATTTCATGAATAACCTTCGTAGATCGAAGTTATGACAAAAAAATAAACACACGGTTGTACCGTTTTAAATGCTGCAACTACTGAATAAAACTATATTAATGTCATCCAATCAAAACCCTTGTTGCCATGGTGATTGACCGGATAAATGATTTACATCATTTATTCATGTCATCATCATACTCTCCTACCCTCTCCAACGTTCGCCCTTGCTCCCACCATCTAAAAGATTCAATATGCAAACAAACAAGCAATCAAGATTATTAGAGTTTTAGTATTATATAGATGTTTAACTTGACAATTTTTTTAGAGGGGGGGGGGGCTTCCTTACTTTACTTTATTTTATTACATAATCTTCAAAGGATCTTTGCACACTTTCTGGACACACAATCCTTCCGTATTGTTCAGTGGTTTTCTAATCGTTCCGTTATTGGCAAAGAAAGCTCTACATCGCTACAGATCTTGTAAGTCCAACGCTTTCGAGATCTTTTACCGGGAAATTCTTTCGTTGAAGGCTCGGTAGACATAGCTTTCAGGACCTCTTCTGACGACGGAACCAAACCAGCTCATTCTTCTGTACTTACTAACCTTTGTGATATCATTTTGAAACCCAAGTATTGTTGAAAGATCTGCTATGTTAATACTAGCATAATTTAAGTACAACACTTATTGTTTATAAAAACGTAATACGTGCAAACATAAACGGATTGTCCGTGTACAACAACACTATTTTTTCGAAATAAGCAATATATTTAATCGTTTAAAAAATCAAGAGTTCCACCCAGAAGGAGTAGGAACACCGAGAGTTTTTTTGTTTTTTTAAAATTTCAATGCAGTCTTCATTGACATCAATTCAGATTGTCTAACGAAGGTAATATTCTGGTAGATCAAAACTTCCTCCGCGGGCGCATATGATCTCATTGTTTGCAAAATAACGACCACGCAAGTAAAATTTAAGTTGCTGAAACGGAAATAAGTCAAATTAAAAAAACAAACTTTAATTCGCCCCAAACAAAGCCTATTGCTACTAAGACGTAAGGGGACATTGTGAATAAGGGGCCGTACCTACAGGCATCCTAAGTGGAGAATTGTTCAGCGATATGTTTTTTTCACATTACATTAAAATTCCTGCATGTTGGTACAGTCAAGGAAATAAGGAGCAGGGAAACAATTCCAAAGACTAGAGTTCGAGGTTTGCTGTTCATGCTGATCAAATATTAATTTTTGAATACAGAGAGCCTTCACTTTTGCATACATTTTAAAATGCAGATATAATTTACAGCAAAAAATAAACATACACTTGTTCGGATTTAAATACTGCAGCTAGTGAATAAAACAACTATATTAACGTTACTCAATCAAAACTCTTGTTGCTATGGTGACTCACCGGACAGACGACCGTTCATGGGTTGATCCATTATTTATGCCATTCATTTACGTCATCCTCTTACTCTCCTATTCTCATCACTTCTCCCTCCTTCGCCCTTCCTCAACCCCCTAAAAGATTCAATGTGCAAACAAGCAAGCAAGATTATCGGAGTTTTAGTGTTATGTTGATTTGACTCGAAGAGCAGCTGACATTGTGCAGCTGTGGGAACAATATCATATATAAAACGTATAGCAACACATTTGTTCTTTGTAATATATACAGACTGTGTAACATATTTGAGGACATTCAGATATGCACAAAAATCTCCTTCATTGGTGAGTCAGTAACAAGAGACAGCAAAAGCCCCAAACGGACGTGAGGTCATTTCCGACTTCCGTTTTCACTCCTCCCACCTTTCGGGGCATCCTTCTACCTTTTGGGTCTCTCTCTCTCTCTATCTCTCTCTATCTCTCTTGATTTTTACTTTAGTAATTTTTTTCGTGTGTGGCGGGGGGGGGGGGTTATTTCATTGTTTGCAAAATCTATTCTCCCAATTAGCATGTAGATCATCAATTTTCATTCGTCTCCAGGGGAGTTACAAAACAAAATCTTATTTTCACTAAAAAAAAACAAACAAAAAAAATACAAAAAAACGAATTGCTTTTCAGAATATCGGGTGAAAGTGTTCCACCATTTTGAATTGCTGCCATCTAGAATGATAGACTACTTTCCCTAGCTTGCTATTCAATTGAGGGGAAACTTTATAAGCCAGCCAAGTTCTTGGAGAGTTACCAAAGCAAACAACGTTATTGAACCATATACCTCACTTTATGGCTGAAGAATTTGCCAAAGAGTTTCGACAATGCCCCATCACACCCCCCACACCCACCCCACTAATCTAAGCATTGTTTATTCAATTGTTCAATTTGGGACTAGGTTAGACATTTTACTGCTGCCATTGACCAGACATAGATGGAAATGCTCATCATTTGATAGATTAGATCTTATTTAAAGTAGCGAGTGAAAAGAATCGAAGAATAGACATTTTCAAGAAGCCATTGCATGGAGACAAATGCTAGATAAGCCAAATTGATAACTATATCACAATTGGTGTTAATCTGAAAGTATGCGTGGACAAAAACTTCAGAATGGACATGGTGCTGAAATTGCAATCATCGCACTCACACAATGGTAAAGATTTGGCACCTTGACAAGACTTTGTCCTTAAATTCTACTGTTAAAATCTTGTTGATGTTGAATTTAGTGGTCAGTGGTCAGTTATATGACCAGTTCAGCTAAAACTAAATAAAACAAGCCGCGCGTGATCCCCCTCTGTATGTGACTCGGTGTGGCGAGTGTAAAATGCAATAAATTTGGGCAATTTGGGGCAATTTTGACCCCCTGGGGGCGCGAACCAGAATTTTTCTGAGGTCAAGGATGCTCATTTTATATCCAGAACAATTGCCTCTACATTTTGGTAAAAAAAATTGAATGTATGGATCAAACGTTATCATCAGTTAAAAAAAATGTCATATTATTAAATTAATCAATCCATAATCTACCTTTATATCAGTCGATAGGTGAAACTGAAAATGTTAATTTTGGCATGAAAGCTAAGACTTCAAACGATTCATTAAGGGAGTAGCAGAGTTAGATGACTTTTTGTTTCATCAAAGAATGACTTCCTGTCTCTTTCTCCCCCACATATGCACTATGTGTCCGTCTTTTAATTTTGATTTTTTTATAGTTGAAATTGATTCGGGTTGTTTAGGAAAAAAGTTGTCTTTTGGTGCTACCCTATACACAAAGGGGCCGTGGCCTCCAGGTTGGGATATTTGTCTCGCTTTCAGATTTTTTTGACATTGGCTACTGTTATGTCTTGATGTTTATACGTTTCGGTTCAATTACAACTCAGAAAAATGAAAGAAGTACAAAGTAGAACCGTTAACAGTTTTATTTGACAAACACACTGAATAAATTAGAATGTAGAAAAAACGCTGAACGGGAGATGCTTGTTTGAGTGTGAGACCGTTCTGTTTACTTTTCACTGTTCGGCAGACGACTCTCTTTTATGCCAGGGGCGATAACTCTTACTTTTTGCTTCAAAGGAAATAACTTGATTTTGATTTGTTAGGTTGACCTAACAGCGGGTCGTACTATTTGTGTACGTCTCATTTAGGCACGTCCACTTTTGGACCCTGCTGATTTTCTAGAAATAGAGGCACGACAGCGGAGCAACTTTATCGTCAAATTCAAGGCAATATCTGCCCGTCACTTATTTACTTCTTACAAAAATGTTCGGACTAAATTTGAAATAAAAACAAATGCCAGTTTTATTTAAAATTTGAATTTTTTAACACAATAACAAATCTACATCAGTAAAACACTAATTAGAAAATCTTCGTAAAACGTAAACAAACATTTATTTCAGGTGTACGAGTGCAATATTAATAAAAAAAATTTTTTTTAAATACCAGTGTTCCCTTAAGTTTGAAGAAAAAAAATTTACGTTTTGGTATGCCAGTTTAATCTTTTAAATAGTAAATGACAATATCAGCGAAGTATTAACGTCGAAAAAAAAAAACAAAACAAAAACACATGCAATAGTCGAAAATGAATGTTAGAAAATATGAATGTTAGAAAATGAATGTTAGAAAAAAATGAATGTTTTTTTTTTAAAAAAAGTTTTAGAAACTAAAAAAATTGCATTTTTCTTATTAAGACTGAACTTTATTCAATATTAATTTTTTAAAAAGAAAAAAGAAAAGTGTAGTATGCCTAAATGAGACGTACACAAATAGTATAACCACCTAACAGCTACTCACATCCCTAAAGTATATTACACCAATTAATACATAACACACCCTGTACAACTATGAAAAAAACATGGAGTTTACAATCAGTGGACTGGTGATACCAGATCAGGCTGCCCTGTGGCTCCCTGAGACGAAATTCACCTACATTGACGTTTTTTTTTTTTTTTTTTTTTTTTTTTTGTAAAACTTAATTATGTTCTACAAAACCAAAACCAAAAACAACAGCCCCTCTCCCTTTCTCCCTCCCCTTTTTTATTTTATTTTTAGAACTTGAAGCATAAATCTTTTACTATAATGACCAGATTCGGCATTAAATAACCCAAAAAGGGTTGATATGCCGTAAAACAAAACTACCAAACCAAAAACGATGATTAAACATTTGAAGATATAAAGAACTTGAAGCATAAAAACTTTTACTATAATGACCAGATTCGGCATTAAATAACCCAAAAAGGGTTGATATGCCGTAAAACAAAACTACCAAACCAAAAACGATGATTAAACATTTGAAGATATAAAGAACTTGAAGCATAAAAACTTTTACTATAATGACCAGATTCGGCATTAAATAACCCAAAAAGGGTTGATATGCCGTAAAACAAAACTACCAAACCAAAAACGATGATTAAACATTTGAAGATATAAAGAACTTGAAGCATAAAAACTTTTACTATAATGACCAGATTCGGCATTAAATAACCCAAAAAGGGTTGATATGCCGTAAAACAAAACTACCAAACCAAAAACGATGATTAAACATTTGAAGATATAAAGAACTTGAAGCATAAAAACTGTTACTATAATGACCAGATTCGGCATTAAATAACCCAAAAAGGGTTGATATGCCGTAAAACAAAACTACCAAACCAAAAACGATGATTAAACATTTGAAGATATAAAGAACTTGAAGCATAAAAACTTTTACTATAATGACCAGATTCGGCATTAAATAACCCAAAAAGGGTTGATATGCCGTAAAACAAAACTACCAAACCAAAAACGATGATTAAACATTTGAAGATATAAAGAACTTGAAGCATAAAAACTTTTACTATAATGACCAGATTCGGCATTAAATAACCCAAAAAGGGTTGATATGCCGTAAAACAAAACTACCAAACCAAAAACGATGATTAAACATTTGAAGATATAAAGAACTTGAAGCATAAAAACTTTTACTATAATGACCAGATTCGGCATTAAATAACCCAAAAAGGGTTGATATGCCGTAAAACAAAACTACCAAACCAAAAACGATGATTAAACATTTGAAGATATAAAGAACTTGAAGCATAAAAACTTTTACTATAATGACCAGATTCGGCATTAAATAACCCAAAAAGGGTTGATATGCCGTAAAACAAAACTACCAAACCAAAAACGATGATTAAACATTTGAAGATATAAAGAACTTGAAGCATAAAAACTTTTACTATAATGACCAGATTCGGCATTAAATAACCCAAAAAGGGTTGATATGCCGTAAAACAAAACTACCAAACCAAAAACGATGATTAAACATTTGAAGATATAAAGAACTTGAAGCATAAAAACTTTTACTATAATGACCAGATTCGGCATTAAATAACCCAAAAAGGGTTGATATGCCGTAAAACAAAACTACCAAACCAAAAACGATGATTAAACATTTGAAGATATAAAGAACTTGAAGCATAAAAACTTTTACTATAATGACCAGATTCGGCATTAAATAACCCAAAAAGGGTTGATATGCCGTAAAACAAAACTACCAAACCAAAAACGATGATTAAACATTTGAAGATATAAAGAACTTGAAGCATAAAAACTTTTACTATAATGACCAGATTCGGCATTAAATAACCCAAAAAGGGTTGATATGCCGTAAAACAAAACTACCAAACCAAAAACGATGATTAAACATTTGAAGATATAAAGAACTTGAAGCATAAAAACTTTTACTATAATGACCAGATTCGGCATTAAATAACCCAAAAAGGGTTGATATGCCGTAAAACAAAACTACCAAACCAAAAACGATGATTAAACATTTGAAGATATAAAGAACTTGAAGCATAAAAACTTTTACTATAATGACCAGATTCGGCATTAAATAACCCAAAAAGGGTTGATATGCCGTAAAACAAAACTACCAATTAGTGGATTTCATGCTCAAGTACCTGATGAGATTCTTGGAGCATTCTAATAAAAACCAAAATGAGAATTTTAGCCTGACTATTAATCATGTGGATTACAATTCTACATATCAAAAATTGAATTTAGTAATCAGTATTCAGCTAAAGAAACTGAGATATAAGCCAGAAAGTTGTCTTATAAGCAGGCTGGGATGCTCCATTATGCTTAAATAGACAAGTCCATTCTTTGGGTTCTGATTGGTTGCTAGTCCATGAGTGGATAATCTAATATATAAATAGGGGTGGGACATAATAGGTGAAAATTTCAGATTCATGCGAGTAGTATTTTTTTGTGTTCATTTATACATAAATAACACTAAACAATCAAACATTTTGAAAATTTTGCAAAATTCAGAAGGTGCAGGCCAAAAATAGCTGTTAGGGCTCCACGAGACTCAAAATCCATCATTTTTCGGTGAAAAAGTGATTTCATGCGACATTGCAGGTCCTAAAACATCCTCAAAAGCTATGAATGGATATAGATGGTTAAATCTGATATAGTACTTTAATTTAGGACCATTTTCAGACTGTGAAAGGGTTTTCATGAATGTAAAATAGCCAAAAACTAGTGGCCTGCACCTTCTGAATTTTGCAAAATTTTCAAAATGTTTGATTGTTTAGTGTTATTTATGTATAAATGAACACAAAAAAATACTACTCGCATGAATCTGAAATTTTCACCCATTACGTCCCACCCCTACTTATAAGCAGGCTGGGATGCTCCATTATGCTTAGATAGACGAGTCCATTCCTTGGGTTCTGATTGGTTGCTTGTCCATGAGTGGATAATCTAATATATAAATATTTCTTCATTCGAGCAAGAATTTTCCTATCAACCAAATGGCAGCTGGGGCCTTCATGCCGATAAGTGTCAATTTGATTATACAGTTTCCATTTTGCTTATTGTTTTTTGTTTTTTATTTATGAAAATATTTGTTCAGTTAACGGAGTTATATTCTCTTGAGAATAAAAGTTTGAATATATCCAAGTATTTCCCCCTTTTCATCAGATATCGAGTTATTACCTTTATAGAATTTTATCTTTTCTGTCTCAGGAGAAAATGGTTGCAACATAGTTGATATCTTGAAATAACCTATTTTTCAGAGACGGTGGACAGGGGGGGGGGTGTTCTAATCAAGTTTGGTAAACTTAGTTACACACTGTATTTTCTGATGTAAAAAAAAATATATTTTGCTCGCTCTCTCTCTCTTTCTCTTTCTCTTTCTCTTTCTCATACCCACCCTATAATCACTCTAGAATAAAGATCAATGTGTATTCATTTGTATATATATAAATATATATCAGTCATGTCACACAAAAGTTAGCAAGTTAAAACCTGCCTGACGAGACCATTTCAAGTGTTATGGGGAAGGGAGAAAGCAAATAGCAAGTCCGACCCCCCCCTTCCCATTACAGTCTTAAATGAATTCTTGACCATAAATTTTGTTAATTCCTTCCTGTGTTTTCTATGTCTCAGCTGTATTTCACCACGACGTGCCGTGTTCCTGCGTGGAAAGTCCTTTTTATGAGTTTTGTTGGACTCTTCTCATGCTTGTTTTTGATGCTGCTAATATCTCTGGTGTCTAAAAATAATGTTAAAAACAGTATTTCCCACATAAGGTTAGAATAGTGAAAAATTCCATTAAAAATTTAGAGTTAGAGCCATCTATTACTACAAAAAATCTGATTATTTTTTATTTTATTATTTTTTTTTTTAACATAGTTCACCCCAAACAAGGCAGGCCGCCACTGTAGACGTAAGGGGCTACTGAGAAAAAAAGGGAAAAGGTTTGGGGTGCTCAACCTAAATTGGGATCTGCGTAGCAATTTTTTTGTAATGACATTTGTTTTGTTATAGAGTGGGTTGTCCAAGGTGGGTCCTTGTTAGGTGCCAATAAGCTCACACAACCAGTCCATTAGTTGCAATCTGGTCCATGGGAGATAATTGCAGGGTCCCTTTCCATGCGCGACATGGCACATACAACTACCCACGGTATTATGCAACTGATGATGGAGCAGCCGTTCTTAGCGCTACCCAAGAGTTTGGGCTCCTGTCCTGTCAGTCGGAAACAGCAGCCAGACAAGCTGTCTAACTTGTACCCTCAACCTGTCGGTTCAAGAGCGATCCAGACTGGTCATGTAAGACTTAGTGACGAAAAAACTTTCCCCAAGTTGACCAAATAGAGAGAAAGAGAAACGGCGTACATTGTCCTAGTAAGAAAACAAGGCTAGGCACTGAGTGTTTTGAGGCATCTCAGCGCTGGTATTTCTGAGCCTGGAGATTGAAAGAGTGTTTTGGGCCGATTTATTTATTTATTTATTATTTTTCTTTGGGCATTTCTGTTTTTGATCAAATCTTACAGAATATATATATATATATAACGTTATTCCCATTTAATTTCTTGTTTTTTCGATGTACAGCGTTGCTGTTGTTTTGATCTGAAACTTTTCCATAACTGACTACGAATATTCCACGCACGTGACAATTTTAAATCTGAAAGTGTTCCATCTTTCCAACGGACAATATTTTGAAATTCCTGGCGGTTGTTCTCACTCATTAAGCTATACGACTCCGCTGATGAAGGTCCGATTTTCTCGGATCTGAAACCTTGGTCCGGATGTTATTGTAACACTTTATTCAATATTAATAAATATCATGCTCTTATTAATTATTTAGTTAATTTTACTTTTGCATTAATAATTGAGCACTCTGCTGGGAAACTCTCCCAATTAAGAAATACGGTATATATATATATATATATATATATATAATAATGGTAATAATCCAGGTAACAAGATCCACAGGGTGGTAATCCAGAGAATTTTAACCGGTTTTATAAAAAGTGCTCAATATCAAAATAGAGCTTTATATATGATAATTTTAAAAAATTTTTTTATTTACACAGACATGTACAAAATCTGTGACACTGGCATGTCGATGTTATCGATCAACAGTTACTATAATAGATTCTCTCCAAATATGATCTGAGGTTAAGATCGGATTCTAACTCTTCCTGATGAGATCTCAGTTTATAGTAACTGTTGATCGATAACATCGACATGCCAGTGTCGCAGATTTTGTACATGTCTGTGTAAATAAAAAAAATTATCATATATATATATATATATGAATATGAATCAAATTCTTGTAAATATTTCATCAGATAGACCCCGCCCCCCAATGTACCTTCTTTTATTCTTAAGACGATTTCATTATAACTATTTTTAATCGGATTAATGTTTGAGAGCAATTATGTTATTTGAGCCATCCGTAATAGTAAGAGTCTGACTTTAATAAATAAAAGGCGGACTTTTGCTGTTACGGATGGTTCAAATAACATAATTGTTTTTTCAACAACCCGTAACAGTAAAAGTGACTTGTTTGCGTGTTCATATCACGTCAGGGTCACCATTGTAAAGAAGGGACGTTGTCTCTATCTTATGTTTAAGTCACAAAAGGAAATAACAAAACCTTTTTATAATAACAACAAAAAGGGTTTATTCAATAAAGTTACCTATACAGTTTGGTATAGGTGGAAGAAAGTTGGACAGTGTCCGAGTGAGGAAGAGGAAAATAGGGAGTCCTTTGGGTTGCCGGAAGTCTGAGCAGTTATTTCCAGGCGAAGAGAGTAGTTGCTGGAACGTCCAGTGGACAGGGGAAAGAGAGAAAGGAGAAGTGTTTCATCGTTGCTTGCAGGAGCCTGTCTCTGCTGACCGACCGTGATTCCCAAAGAGGCTGAAGTAGTTCTTCAGCCGACAGAAGCTGATTGGTCAGTGTGCGACCAGTCTCACTTAATAGGGGGATTTTTCGGGGGGGGGGGGGAATAGGTCTGTTTATGGCTGCTAAACACACACACATCTCACACCACGAAACATTAATCACTCTCTACTCTCTCTCTTAATAGACAATGCTATGACGTAAACGAACACGTTTCTGCGATTGTTGCACCCATTAGCTTGTGAGTTGCGTAAAAATGTGATTCAGATTCTGCTGAGATTTTTTGAATTTTTTTTATGGAATTGTCTCTTTGGAAATTTTTTTGAAGTTTAATTTATTTTTACATTCGTGAATCTTTTCGATTTTGGTGCATCTATGTAGGAGGAGGAGGAGGAGTTGGCGGATGGGGGCGGCGAGGCGAGTATAGTGGAATACAATTTACAAAAGCCTTCTTTTTTTCTCCTATTGAATTAAATGCAGATTTCTTTTGTGAATGTTACTACTTCCCACTTTTGCAAGTTTATTCAATTTAATCTGCCAAATTCCTGTCACTTACAGTTAACTTAATTGAATTTTTATGTCTACATCTTTCTCTCTCTCCTTCTCTCTCTCTCTCTCTCTCTTTCTCTTTACTTCTCTCGATGTTTTTCTCCCTTTCTTTCTCCCTCCCCCATATCTTTCTTTCTCTCCCTCATTTTCTTTCTGTTTTCCTATTTTTCTTTTCCCGTCTTTCTCTTTTCTTCTTTCTCTATTCATCCCCCCCCCTCCGTCTATTTATCTATCTTTCGATAAGAGAGGGAGAGAGAGATCAAATCCAAACCATGTTAGAATTACTAATATTTTGTCGTTTTTATTCAAGGAACTTTTTTCAAAGTGCAAAAACATTATTTTTTATTACATTTATATATATGAATATAATATATATATATATATATATATATTATATTATATATATCTCCCTATCACTCTCTCTCCCCTCTTGTCTCCCCTTTTCTCTCTCCCCCTCCTGTCTCCTCTTCTCTCTCTCTCCCTCCTTTCTCCCTTCTCTTTCTCCCCTTAATCTCTCCCCTCTCTCTCCCTCTCCCCCGTCACTCTCACATTCCCTCTCCCACTTAACTCTCCCCCTTCCTTCTCTCCCCTCTCCTTTATCCTTCTCTCTTCCCCTTCTCTCTTCCCTTTTCCACTTCTTTCTTCCTCTCCCCTTCTTTCTTCCTCTCCCCTTCTTTCTTCTTCTCCCTTTCTCTCTCTCTCCCCTTCTCTCTTTCTCTCATTCTCTCCCTATCCCTCTCTCATTCTCTCCCTATCCCTCTCTCATTCTCTCCCTATCCCTCTCTCTCTCCCGCTCCCCTTATTTCTCTCTCTCCCTATCCCTCTCTCATTCTATACCTATCACTCTCTCTCGCTCTCCCCTTCTCTCTCTGCAGCAATAATTCAGCCTGATTATCTGATTTACACCGTTTGCTAAAGCAAGCTTAACATTAAGTGAAACATGAAATCCACTTAAACTTTGTCTCTTTGACAAACTGCTGCCACTTTTTCTTCTTTTTTCTTCTTTTTTGTTCCCTTTCTCCTCATTCTACTCCTCATTCTCTGCCTCCTTCTTCTCATTACCAAAATCAAATCGCATGAAATTTATAAGAGTTGAAGAATTCATGAAAAAGGAAATGAACTTCTGCCGCTCTTGGCGAAATGAATTGAATCATCATTTACAAAATGGCAACCACAAAGGCTGATAGAAATCAAATCAAACAAAAAGACCGGATATTTTTGCAAGGCACATCCATTCAATCTGCGCGTTTAGCGCTGAAAATCTCAGTGCAAACTTAAGCATTACAGAATGGATCGACAGACAATCCTTGGACGCAGCTAATATAGGGTGGGCCAAAATAAGGGTCCTATCTTTAAATTTGAATAACTTGAATTTGAATAACTTGAATTTGAATAACTTCCACAAAATAAAAGTTAAACTCATCAAACTTTATGTGTGTGTAGACTGACCCTTCCGAGATTTTTTGAAATAAACAAAACAAATTTTAGCCGAAAAACACTTCTTAAAACTTACAAAAACTAAAGTATTGTTTTTTACACTGTTTTGAGTTTTTTAAGCAAAAATAATGTTTTCTAAATGAGGGTACGTTCCTTAGGGCTAATACGGCTCATGCTTGCTTCGGAAGGGGTCCTTTACTTATTCTAAAAAAAAAAAAAAAAAAATCAATAAATAAAAAAGTTATGAATTTTTAAAAATAGGACCCTTATTTTTGCCCACCCTGTATAAAAAATAAACTGTTAAGACGAGTTACCTCCCTTTGAACAGGCTCCATTTGACACGATGCATGTGGTGTGCCGAGAAAGAGCCAATCACGGACCGACTAGCAAAACCAGCTTGGCTGAAGAGCCCGCGTGCATTTGAAGATTCCCCCTCTTTTGTCTGGCTTTCACAGAGGTAAGACGGACTATCACCGACGCTCCCTACTGCTGCTACAAGACATTCAGCATGCGTGGGAAAGCCGGACAGATGCTGCAACAGAAAAACGAACAAGTTCTCATCACTCCATATATCTTCACAAAATTATATGAAAGAACTTTAAAACTGCTATTTGGACGAAAATATCAACTTCATAGATGAGTCCTGCAAATACCGATTATTTACAAAACAACATCCTCCTCTCTTTCTTTCTTTCTCTCTCTTTCTCTCCAGCATATAAAAAAATGTTTGTGTTCTTCTCTCTTGCTGTTTTCACGTTTATCTTTCATCTCATATATTTCTAAACTATTATTATTTCAAGTACATGTGTAGGATGGAAGTGACAAACTCACATTCTAACAACTTTATTGATTCGTCTTCGTTAGTACATGAACAAAAAGGAAAGGGATTAGTATGTCCATAAGTAATAACGAAGACAACAGTAAAAGAAGTCCATTACTATAATTCTCCATGAGTATTGATTTACTCCTCTCCAGGAGTTAGGCACAAGGCCAGTTTTATCTTGCTCCCACAAGTAAGATGTGACCCAAGGTCGGGTCGGGAAAGTGGGGTTTAAAAATTGCCTGGGGAGCCCCGTCAGCATACCCCGGTAGGGGCGCCTCAGGCAGTAAGCAATAAACTTACTCCTCCCCAAAGAGGGGAGGCGAAGCCTGGGAGGGCGGACCTCCTAGAACTGCACAGGACAGACCCATAGACCGACGTAAATCAAGCCCCGAAGGCCAAGACAATACCAGTCTATGGGGTGCAGTAGACATCGGAACAGATACTACACTTTGATCTTAGCCAAAAGGCCAAGGGAAGAGAGAATAGTTCATAATATGGAATGTTTGTACATTGATCACAGTGTCAGGACGCGTCCATTTGTGTATGTAAGTATGTGTGTGTGTGTGTGTGTTATATTAATTCCACGTGTATGAGGCAGTAGTCATTTTGGATACATGTGTGCAGATAGCTTTTTACCTGGCCGGGGGCCCACCAGTATGGATGATACGCCCTCAACTTAATAAATAAAGAAACGATGATGATGATGCTGCTGATGATGATGATTCGAGAGTTGGATTGTAACATACTGTGGGATGTTCTTCGATCCCCACGGTTTGTTTGTACCCTCCCCCTCGTCAACAGAACCAACTGGTTGCCTTTCGTTAATAAATCAGGAAACGACGACGACGATGATGATGACGATGATGATGATGATGACTAAATGTGCAGACTAAATGGATGCATCTTATTTTAGATGTGTTCAAGCCTCTCTATAAAAAGCACCGCTTGTTGGTCAGTCTGTCACGTTTAATCCTGAAATAAGCAACAACTCGAAAATAGTGATGGGACAATTCCAATATTTTCCTAATTCCGATACAATTACCGATTCCGTTCTAAATTCCAGATTCCGATTCTCTTTTAGATCTCTAAATAGTTAGCTATAGAGTTGTTGTTATTATTGTTGTTGTTGTATGAATTTTCGGATTACCTTAAACACCCATGTAACATGTGCATATATTTTCGCAAATGTAAAGATACACTTGTAGAGGGGGGGTGATCAATAGATTTGAGTTTTACTGGTAGTTAAAAATCAATAACTATTTATTAAAAATCAATAACTATTTATTATTTTATCATTAGTACCAATCAGCAGTGAAAAATTAAGTTTTAAACAAAAACAAAAACAAAAAATTAAAAGAACCGTTTTTGGCATCAGAAAAAAGGCACAAATTATTCCGATTCCGATACCCGAAAAACGTTCTGATTCTCGATTCCAATTAATCGCCCCAAACACTAGTATATGCCATGTGAATTCTTTGCTAAATGTGGTCTAGATTCGATGAGAAATCCCTAAATATTTAACTATAGAGTTGTTTTTTATTTTTTTAAGGATTACCGTAAAAACCCATGTAATATGTGTATATATTTTCGCAAACGTATAAATACACTTGTTGTCTATAGATTGTAGTTTTACCGGTAGTTTAAAATCAATAAATATTTATCATTTTATCATTAGTACCAACAATGGAAAAGTTTTTTTTAAACAACAATAAAAAAAAGAAAACAATTAAATAATCGTTTTTGGCATTGGAAAATAGGCACAAATTTTTCCAATTCCGATACCCCATAAAGTTCCGATTTTTCTGATTCAGATTCTGATTAATCGTCCCAACACTACTCGAAACCAAATTCAATTTTGTTGCCAGAAAAATTTAAAGAAGACATAGAAATTTTCAAGCTAAAATATTCCGTTTTCCTTCTTGGGATTTATTTTTCGTGTTTTATTTTCATACATTCAACCCGTTACTTACCGTTTCTTAACGGTAAGTAACGGAATATATATTTTTGGTAAAGCTTATATTCTATGTTCCATCGCAGAAAGCCTAAGCAATGAGTAATGTAGCAGTTATGTAATTACGATCTATTTTCTTGTTCTCACTCGCGGATTGATTGATACGTTGTCCGGTCAGAACACTTTTGTGTATGGAAGGCACTTCTGCCAAAACCTTTTGGTGCTTGTATAATAAAAAGCAGAAAAAAATTTTTTTTTTGTCTTTTAGTGTTGGAGAGGTAAATAAGGAGCAGGTAACTCTTACAACGAATTTTAAACACGATTTTCCAGTAATCAAAACTGATGGCTTTAATTGGTGTTGCACATGTGGCTACTGTGCAAGGAGAACGTCGATTAGACATAAAAGGGTTTGGGTTAGAAAAATATTGTTCGAAAGCTAGAGCTGTTGTGAAGAGTTACCTGCCCCTTATTTACCTCTCCAACACTAAAAGACAAAAAAAATTTTTTTCGCCTTTTTATTATACAAGCACCAACCTTTTTCCCACTCTTTTTAATAGTCAGTAAAATAAAAAAAAAACGTCAATGTGCCAAGAGCAAGCTAGGCGAAATGAAAGACTAAATGTCCATTGACTCAACATATTTTTACATCCTTGTTTATGTAATTCTCTCCCGACTATGTCTGTTGTATTAATGCAACTGTGAATAAAATTGATATAAAGTGTAGATAGACAAACTATGGTAACCTGTTTTTCTTCATCCTCCGCAAGGACAGAAGGATAGATATCTATGTTGTAACCCTTTTCTTCATCCTCCGCAAGGACAGAAGAATGGATATCTATGTTGCAACCCTTTTCTTCATACTCCGCAAGGACAGAAGGATGGATATCTATGTTGCAACCCTTTTCTTCATAAAACACAACTCTTCTTCATTTCTCTCCACAAATAGGATATTTTTACAAATTGGTGATCTCGACTGCAGCAGCGTTAAATCGCCAAACTTAGATGACTCCCTTTTCAATCTGGAATGTCTTTTATTTTTAGACGAGTCCATGAATCTCTGAGGGGTTCTGTCCATCCATCTGCCACGTTTCAATTTGAAATAGCATTTTCGTTATTAAACGCAAAGATTGAAAGGACGTCTCTTAAGAGTGGATCCGTTCTTGTACTTCTCAGAAATATCTTTCTCTTAAAAAGTTTTTATTTATTTTTACAAAATTCTCTTGCGGAAAATTCAGGTAATTTTACAAAATTGTATCCCTCGTATTTTCCATTCACAATTCTAATTGGGCGCATTTCAATTGGGAAATTTTGTAGATATAATTAGAGAGCTTTTCTTTCTTTTTTTTTTTTTTTAGATGCATACAAGATGGCTCTCTCCACCCCACAGTTTGGAATAGCATTTTCATCGTTAAACATGCAGATTAAATGGACGCATCTTATTTTAGATGTGTCCGAGCGTCTTTATAAGAGGCTTTGTCGGTCGGGTGTGTCTTTTTATATTAGTGCTTCACCAGTTATCAAGACTAAAAGTTATTCGAGGATAAAGGTTAATAAGATAGATACATATATTGTCAGTTGAATAATCATCATCATATTCGGTTTAACGCCCGTTTTACATGCTGGCATGTGTTGGATGGCTTTTAGAAATTGACTTCCAAATTGATTGATGATGAATGTTATGAGACGATTGAAATGATGGATTGAATGAATAAAATTTGATCAGTTACGAGGACAGATTATGACAATTATTTGTTGTCATTTGATTTCAAGATGATTATGTTGTAGCCCGCAGGGAAGCTATCCCATGGAAACATGTTCAATAGAGAAATTCCTATAAATAGCATTTTCATCGCTAGACGTGCAGATTGAATGGATTCAACTTATTTTAGATGCGTCCAAACATCTTTATAAGAGGCTTTGTCGGTCGGTTGGTCAATCTGCCGTGCTTCAGTGACTGGTTGGGATTCTCCAGCCTTACTGACGCAGCCGGCAACTCTACGTATAGTTTCTCCTTAGCTCACTCCCTCTCTCAGACTGTCGATTTCCCGACCCGCATCTCCGATCGAGTACATCAACAAGCCTCACTTCAAAACTTTTTCTTGACCTCAATGCCCGAGGCTTGTGTGACGAAAGCTCATAGCCCACTCGAGAATGCTGATCACATTGTGCTAATGATTCATATCACCCTAAAATGTCGCCCAAAAGCTGATGAGCTGCTGCTCAAAATAATGAGATACTACGAGCACGCTGATTTTGAGTCAATCAGAGATCACATCAGCGACGCCCCATGGAGGGAAACCTTCTCACTCCCTGCTGATCAGTGTGCAAATGAATTAACTGAATGGGTCAAAGCAGGCATTGAAGCCTATGTCCCCATGCGAAAATTCTTTAGCAAGCCCAATTCTCCCCAATGGTTCACCTCGGAATGTGCAGCTGCCATTGCTGAAGGGCAGCAAGCATTCTGTAAATTTGACCGCCATAAGTCAGCTACTAATAGACATAAATTTATAGAGTCAAGAAATAATTGTAAGGCCGTGATAAGTGAAGCAAAGAGAAGGTATAATGAGTTAACAAAAAAACGCATTCAGTCACAGAAACTAGGTACTCACGATTTCTGGAAAATCTACAATAGTGTAGTGAATAATGGTCAATCAACGATTCCCCCGCTATCAAACCACAATGATGTCGTTTGCATGGCAACTGATAAGGCTGCGCTACTTGCCCAGCGTTTCGCATCAAACTCCACTTTGGACTCAGAAAACCACCCCCTCCCTAAATTCCCATTGCAGACCGAAGCCACACTTCATAACCTGGTCATCACCCCATCCCAGGTCAGAGACATCATACACCTTGACACCTCCAAAGATTGTGGGCCTGATCTTATACCTGTAATAGTAATAAAGAAATGCTCTGCAGAACTGACCCCTGTCCTCTCTAAACTCTACAACAAATGCCTAGCTGAATCTTGCTTCCCCGATAGCTGGAAAATTGCCTCTGTGGTACCAGTCTACAAGAATACTGGGGATAGAACTGATTCTCAGAACTACCGCCCATCAGTCTACTCCCGATCTTTGCTAACATCTTTGAATCCTTAATCAATCTAGCAATAGTCCGGCATTTAGTTAATTCAAAACTTCTTTTTGACCGCCAGTATGGATTGAGACAAGCACGATCTACTGCAGGCATCCTAACGGTCATCTCTGAACGCATGTATCATACACTCGACAAGGCAGGAGAAGCTAGGGCAGTAGCACTTGATATATCCAAGACCTTTGACAAGGTATGGCATAAAGGGCTTCTCCTGAAAATACGCTCATACAGTATTACTGGGCAATTAATATAATTAGATCCTTCCTAACCAAAAGAAAGATCCAGGTTGTCCTCGATGGCCGTTCATCTAAGCAATATGACATAAATGCTGGTGTACCCAGGAATCTATTCTTGGACCTTTATTGTTCCTGATCTTCATAAACGATCTCCCTGATGACATTGAGTCTGAGATGGGTTTATTTGCTGACGACACCACGCTTTACTCTCGTCATGTTGGCAAAATGGACGCGATCATATCTGAGGCAATGGCTGAATCCTTAGAAAATGAATTCCAGGCTGTAGTCGATTGGGGTCATAAATGGTTGATAACTTTTAATGCCACAAAGACAAAGCTCCTTTCCTTCAATAATTACAAGACACCTCTCCAACCACCGATTGTCATGGCAAATAACACCCTACCTGAGAGTTCATCATTCAAACTCCTCAGCCTAACTTTCACAGATAAAATGAATTGGAACAAATACATTGAAGACATTGCCAGGACTGCTGCAAAGAAGGTTGGCTCCCTCTACCATGCTAGTAAACTCCTCACACCTGACATTATCCTGTATCTCTACAAAGCCACCATCCGCCCATGCATGGAGTATTGTTGCCACATCTGGGTTGGTGCATCATCTACTAGTCTCTCCCTCCTTGACAAGGTCCAAAAAAGAGTCGCCAACCTAATAGGTCCCTCACTGTCAACCAAGCTCCAGCCCCTGTCCCATTGCCGCAATGTAGCATCCTTGTGCTTGTTTTACAAATACTTCAATGGATTCTGCTCTGATGAACTAGCTGCTCTAGTGCCCCCTCAACACAAATACACTAGAACAACCCGACAATCAGCTAGGTCCCATCCATTCACTGTTGAGGTCCCCAGATGCCGGAGAGCCTTCTACTCCAGCAACTTCTTTCCTCATGCTGCTGACCTCTGGAACTCTCTCCCTGCTCTGTTTCCCCGACAGTACGGACATGCAGAGGTTTAAAACTAATGTAAACAGACATTTCGCTGCACAGCTCCCAACTTAGGATGATACCCTAAACATACTCCCTAATTCTCAGTGGTCCCTTACGTCTACAGTGGTGTCCTGCCTTGTTTAGGATGAAATATCATAAAAAAAAGTTTTAAAAAATCATTTTCGTCACTAAAAGCGCAGATTGAATGGACGCATCTTCAGAATAAAAAATTCATAGTTTATTCTGTTGCATTCTTTTTATTCTTTTTCGATAAATTTAATTTTTTTTTCTGTCGTAATTTTTTCTTTTACTTTTCCTGTCTATTATTTTTTTTTACTCCGACATCGAAGTTTCCTCATCATATGTCATTTATTTTTCTTTCTCTCATCCCAATTTCCAAACATAATTTCCCATTTATTCTTACCCCTTCCAAATGTCTGTTTTTTTCTTCCTCCATATTCTCCCTTTCTCTCTCTGTCTGTCTGTCTGTCTGTCTCTCTCTCTCTCTGTCTGTCTGTCTGTCTGTCTCTCTCTCTCTCACTACTATCGTATCCTGTCTTTCCGATTAAATCATCTTTTCCACCTCTCTCTCTCTCACCATCTTTCTACTCAATCTCCGCCCCCCCCACCGCTCCTGTTTTTTTTAATTACTCACTCCATTTTAGCCCCCTCCTTTCGGTTGACCACATTCTTCAAACCAGTTAATCTTATTGGAATAATGCGCCCCTCCCCCTCTTCACGCTGACCGATTCCATGCCTGCTTGAATTGTGTCCTCATTCAATTATCAGCATGCCAGAATAAAACTGCGTCCATTGTGCAAGATCTCTGGTCATAATTGCGTTTGTGATACCGGTTCATGATAAATCTTGATGTTGATCTACTAAGGCTTGAAATTACTTTTTTCCTCTTTTTCTTTTTTATCAATCAAAATTGAAACATCTTCACAAGTGACTCTATTTTATGGCCGCTCTTTTCACCTGACAAATCTTTTTCTTTTTTAATTCTCGGTGACAATGCCGCACCGATGGATGTTGCGTGGCAGGAATTATTTCTTTTATTCTCATTCTTATTGTATAATGAAAACCATTCTTTAAATTCCAATTTTGTCATTTGCTATGCAATAAATTCCACTTGCAGACAAATTGTTATTTTCATTTAGCATTTATAATGATTCTCTATGATTTTATGATATCTTTTATACATGTGTCAGATATCCTGTTACATATACCTGGCATCAGATATCCTGTTACATATACCTGGCGTCAGATAGCCTGTTACAGATTCCTGGCGTCGGATAGCTTGTTACAGATTCTTGGCGTCAGATAGCCTGTTACAGATTCCTGGCGTCGGATAGCCTGCTACAGATTCCTGGCATCGGATAGCCTGTTACAGATTCCTGGCATCGGATATCCTGTTACAGATTCCTGGCGTCAGATATCCTGTTACATATACCTGGCGTCAGATAGCCTGTTACAGATTCCTGGCATCGGATAGCTTGTTACAGATTCCTGGCGTCAGATATCCTGTTACATATACCTGGCGTCAGATATCCTGTTACATATACCTGGCGTCAGATAGCCTGTTACAGATTCTTGGCGTCGGATAGCCTGCTACAGATTCCTGGCATCGGATAGCCTGTTACAGATTCCTGGCATCGGATAGCCTGTTACAGATTCCTGGCGTCAGATATCCTGTTACATATACCTGGCGTCAGATATCCTGTTACATATACCTGGCGTCAGATATCCTGTTACATATACCTGGCGTCAGATATCCTGTTACAGATGCCTGGCGTCAGATATCCTGTTACATATACCTGGCGTCAGATAGCCTGCTACAGATTCCTGGCATCGGATAGCCTGTTACAGATTCCTGGCATCGGATAGCCTGTTACAGATTCCTGGCATCGGATAGCCTGTTACAGATTCCTGGCGTCAGATAGCCTGTTACAGATGCCTGTCGTAAGATAGCCTGTTACAGATGCCTGTCGTCAGATAGCCTGTTACAGATTGCTGTCGTCAGATAGCCTGTTACAGATTCCTGGCGTCAGATAACCTGTTACAGATGCCTGGCGTCAGATAGCCTGTTACAGATTCCTGGCGTCAGATAACCTGTTACAGATGCCTGGCGTCGGATAGCCTGTTACAGATGCCTGGCGTCGGATAGCCTGTTACAGATGCCTGGCGTCGGATATCCCGTTGTAGATTCCTGGCTTTTGATCGTCCGTTGTGGATGTCTGGCTTTGGTTAGCCTGTCCCGGAAATCTGGCTTTGGTTAGCCTGTCGCGAATGTCTAGCGTTGTATTCCTGGCGTGGGATGGCCTGTCGCGGATGGCTGGCGACATATTCCTGTCTAGTGTTGTATGTGGTTTTGTGAATGTATAGTGCCTTATAGTATTTCGCAAATGTTTGCATGATTTTTATCCTAGAAAATGTCTTAAATTTAAGGCTTAAGCTTAATGGGTCTTAAGAAGAAATTCATATTTAGGAAATCTTTCTTAATTGGTATCTAGTAGTTATGGATGAAATTCAATGCAAATTTCAAATGTGAGGTTGTGCTCATATAATGGCCCCTAAAAACCTTTTAAAATACTTAAACAAAAACCGAAAGTTGGAAAATCTTTATTAATTGATGTCTAATACCTATTTTTAAAATTTGCCAAAAATCAAAGTTATCTCAATTTTTATGAAGGCTTTCCACACCGTTTTATTGAACTCTTTGCATAAAACTGAATTGAACTAACCCTAACCCTAACCTTAATCTAAAAACATAAACAGCACTAAACCTGCTCAGCATTTATTTCCCCCTTCTCCCCCCCCCCCGCCTCCACTTCTTCGTCTTCTTCTTCCATAGAAATTCCACGGTGATTTCTACATAAATCTGTATAATTTACTGTTAATAATAAGAATATTACTTTTGAAATAATAAATGTCTGCCAAAGTCAATACTCTTGAGAAACAATGACTTTTTCTTCTTCTTCCGTAAAAATAATTGTGATTCTCAGCTCAGCACTCATTAAATAAATAAAACAAATATGTCTGTCTCTTTATTTATTACAAATTGTAGCAATTCAATTATTTTTAAAATCATAAATATTCCCTGTCTTCTTCCGATAAAAATAATTGTCAGCTAAATATTCTTACATTTTCTAGTATTTGGACCTTTTAAATAATAAACTTTTAGTAAAGACAGAAACTGTAGAATTTCAACATGGTCTCGCTGTTATACATCCATTCTGTTTTAATTGATCTAATTAACCGTAATTTATAATTAACTGAACAAGTCGCTCATCTCTCTCACAGCTATCTATGTATTTCTCTCGCCCCTCTCACTTTATGTTGATTCAACCTCTCTTTAATAGTTTAATGCAGGGGGCGGGCAACCTTTTCAGAGTGAGGGCCAGATGAGACTTTTGGAAGGAGATCGCGGGCCGGAGGTAAAAAGGAAATCTCAGAATTACTATATTTTGTTTACATGAATAAATTGTACAAAAATTGCATTGAACACTCTACAAATCTGATATTTTTTCTCAAGAGACTTCTGTATGTGATGTTATAAAAGGCGCCGACAAAGAGCCATTTTGGAATCATAAAAAATAATGATGGGGGAAGCAGCAAGTTGATCCAGCATTCGTTTTGACACACCTCACATAAGTTCTATGTTTCATGCCCTTTTCTCGTCTCTCATTTCCTCTTTGCCTCTCTCTGTCTCTTTTTCTATTTTTATCTCAGACCAATGATTTGAAATTAATAGTTAGAGAAAAATGAAATATACATGCATCATCGCTTGCTGATATTTATACATTTTTAACCCACTGTAAATCTTAATTGAAACCTACTTTTACGTCTATGTCACAAAATGATATGAGTTTTACTGGGAGGTCCGCGGGCCGGATTGCAATAATAAAGCATAGCAGGATGGCGGGCCGGACGCTAAGCCTTCGCGGGCCGGATGTGGCCCGCGGGCTGAAGGTTGCCCGCCCCTGGTTTAATGTCTCTGTGAGCATTTAGAGAAAGAATGACACTCTTTTTTTAAAAACATGACCATCTAATTTACATATGTGTCTGTGCACACAACAAACACGTATGTAAATTAGATGGTGAAATAATTTTCTTTACTATTGGGTCACCATTTATCAAGGCCAAGTCACTCGAGGATAAAGGTTAATGAGGCAGAATGATTATCAGCTGAAAGATGAATAACACTATGGGAGTACTAACAATTGATCAATTGATGAATCTGGGTAGTTCTACGAGTAATAATATACGAAAGTTTATTAACCAAATATTTGTATGTAAAAATGTGAAATGTATGAAATATACAAAAGTTTATTAACCAAATATTTGTATGTAAAGTTGAAAAGTATTTGCATTGTAACGTGTCTATAAATTGGGAATGCATGAAATATACGAAAATATGGTATGTAAAAATGTGAAATGTATGAAATATACGAAAGTTTATTAACCAAATATTTGTATGTAAAGTTGAAAGTATTTGCACTGTAACGTGTCTATATATTGGGAATGCATGAAATATACAAAAATATGGTATGTAAAAATGTGAAATGTATGAAATATACGAAAGTTTATTAACCAAATATTTGTATGTAAAGTTGAAAGTATTCGCACTGTAACGTGTCTATATATTGGGAATGCATGGAATATACGAAAATATGGTATGTAAAAATGTGAAATGTATGAAATATACAAAAGTTTATTAACCAAATATTTATATGTAAAGTTGAAAGTATTTGCACTGTAACGTGTCTATATATTGGGAATGCATGGAATATACGAAAATATGGTATGTAAAAATGTGAAATGTATGAAATATACAAAAGTTTATTAACCAAATATTTATATGTAAAGTTGAAAAGTATTTGCAATGTAACGGGTCTATATATTGGGAATGCATGAAATATACGAAAATATGGTATGTAAAAATGTGAAATGTATGAAATATACGAAAGTTTATTAACCAAATATTGGTATTAAACTTCAAAAGTATTTGCAATGTAACGGGTCTATATATTGGGAATGCATGAAATATACGAAAATATGGTATGTAAAAATGTGAAATGTATGAAATATACAAAAGTTTATTAACCAAATATTGGTATTAAACTTGAAAAGTATTTGCAATGTAACGGGTCTATATATAGGGAATGCATGACATTCTATAATTTATAACCAATTGGAAATATGCAAAAAATAAATCTCAATTACAACTTAGGAATCAGTACCGACGAAACGAATCCCATTTTACACAAAACACACAGCCTCTAAATTAATAGGAAAACTCTAGACACTGATTGGACGAAAGAAGTCACATAATTGCGTTCAACCACGTTTGCCTTCTTGCACCTGCACTTTTTGATGCTGTAGCGATATTGGATGTGCGCAGGTAAAAATATAGTGTTAAAAACAGTATTATTCAAATAAGGTTAGAGTAGGCGTAGAAGTGGAAAATTCGATTAGAAGTTAAAAACTAGGGTTCGGTCTTACGTGTGAGGAAATGACGTCACGCACAGGGAAGTCTGAGTTGAGGTTAGGGAAGTCTGAGTTGCGGTGTTGCGAAGAAGAGAAAGACCGTCTTTCTCTTTGGCAGTTGAGCTGACTGGGTTCGGATGACTTTTTTGCATTCTACATTATCTCGTTTTTCCCAGCCTCTCAACAACAGCTGCACTCCGAGCAGTTTGGGGCCTGCCAGAACGTTGGTCACTCTCCACTGATGTGCACCCATTTTTGAATCGGTTGAACCACTCCTTAATTTGTGTTACACCCATCGCATCTTCTTTGAACACCTGCTGAATCTAATGCGACAGCAGAGATGAACACAATTCGAAAAAGAACACTTCCAGGGGTGTTTCCGGCAGTGGATGGATCGATGGGCTAAGTGTGTGCAAGCACAAGGGACCTACTTTGGAGGGGATTAGAGTCCCAACCCTGTCTCGTATTTGAAATATTTTTTCTGTTATTGTTGTATTGGTGTATGTGGTAACACCAGGCCCAGGATTATTTCATCTGTGATCCTGTCACAGTGATAGTTTTAATCTATCCCATATGTAGAAATAACATTACACTATCATACACATTGTGCGTGTTAGATGTTTACAATAAAAACGTAGATCAGTATTTGTTTCAATAGAATAGCCTATTATTTAGAAACCAAGCGTTTCCGGATCTATATACACATATAGAACATAATCCATAAGTTATACCATCGATTTTCCAAAATCCTGTATATAAGAAAATAATAAATGTGTCTTGTCTTAACACTTTACTACAGTTTAATGGATCATCTGATCATCAGAAGTGTATTCATAAAATATCGGATGTAATTATCACTACCGTTGCTGGATTATCGATGTAATTTACATACTTATGCTAATAGTTGTCTTAATCGGTGTGGCCAGTGCCCATGAATAGCTATCGACAGACAGAGTAAGAAGCTCCACTATAAGATGTCTACAACTTAAATGAATCTAAACGATTCCCAAGGAATGGCAACATTTGATGCCTGGTCATGGGTTTACTTGCCGCCATTTCATCGGCAATTAATATCAGCAGCAGCTCCCAAAACTGTGACTAAGAGTTATCAGACATGGCGTGATTTAATACGTTCAATAAAAGCTCCAGTTTAAAACTTTATTCAAGTTATGTGGGTCTTTTTTTTTTTTGATTCTGCTGGAAGCCATTTTGGGGAAATAGCTACCACAGTTTTCAGGGAACAGTTGAGCAATGGAAAATAATCATCATATTTATTTCCGAGAAAGAAAGTGTTTACAATGAAAGGTCATTAAAGAAAAATTTAAGTAAATTAGTATTCACCTTTGTATTGATTTACTCCTCTCCAGGAGTTAGACACAAGGCCAGTTTTTATATTACTCCCACAAGTAAGATGTGACCCAAGGTCGGGTCGGGAAAGTGGGGTTTAAAAATTGCCTGGGCAGCCTCGTCGGCGTAGGGGCGCCTCAGGCAGTAAGCAATAAACTTACTCCTCCCCAAAGAGGGGAGGTAATGCCTGGGAAGGTGGACCTCCCAGAACTGCACAGGACAGACCCATTGACTGGCGTAAATCAAGCCCCGAAGGTCAAAACAATACCAGTATGAGGTGCAGTATCCATCGGAACAGATACTACACTTTGATCTTAGCCAAAAGGCCAAGAACGTATGCATTCACCTTTGTAGGAGGTTTTGTTCAGTGTTACATGTGCAGGAGGAGTAAAAGTTATATGAACGATGCTGCTGGTAATTTGTTGCTACCTTGTACTTGATGATGATGATGATGATTGGGTCTCGCCTAGCATGGCAAAGTATTTTTGTTTTTATTAAAAAGAAAGAGTAACCGAACCTGGTTGCTTTTATAGTTTAAAGTTCATCCTTTTGACTGATGGAAGAGAAATTGTTTCTGACTTTTTGAGATGAGGATTGATAATTTGTATAATTTCGATTATTCGGACTACTGTTCTCATCTTGAGTGTTATCATCACAACGTTTCGGTCGCTGTAACCTCCGGCCTTCTTTAGGTGTATCTTTTCAAACTCGGGAATATTTCTGTCGAACTCGGAATCTGGACAGAATTTCGAATGGAACCCTTTATTTAATCATGACCGGGTAGAAGTCTTCAGTAATTTGCAATTCTTCGTATCACACGCACCAAGGATTGAACCTTCAACCTTCAGATGACTATCACTTAAAACTGAATTTTACTTAGTACTATATTCACTGCGCCACGGGTCCTTGCAAATTACTGAAGACTTCTCAGTCATGGCTGATGGAATGAAAACATGCTACTCCCGTCGTGGATTAAATAAAGGGTTCCATTCGAAATTCCATCCAGATTCTCAAGTTCGACAGAAATATTCCAGAGTTCGAAAAGATACACCTGAAGAAGGTCGGAGGTTACAGCGGTCGAAACGTTGTGATGATAATATTCAAGATGAGAACATAAGATAAATTGTTTTTGATTTGGGGCGAAAATGTCACTCAAAACTGTTGTAGCTTCGTGTGACAGTATGTACATCTTGAATTGAACTCCTCTTTTCTTTCAAAACTGGTGCTTTTATAGACAACTTCATAGAAAGTTCTAGATTTGACTGTTTCTTTGTGCACATGCATTTGGTTGGTCGATCTGTGCATAGGTGGTTAAGTCGCACATGCGCACCTAATTCGATTTCCCATCCCCTAGGTGAGAACAACTCGGGAAGCTAGTTATATCATTTAGAAAATTAATGGCTGCTTTTATAAAAAAAAGTATAGAGAATAGGTTTAGTTACCTGCTGTAAGCTTATCCTATACTAGAGATGCTCATGTGTATTATAAATCGAATTAATAATGAAATAGGTCCAGACAGCTGTTCACACAGATCATGAATAAAATGAAATTAAAAAAATAATCAATAAAATGAAACAAAAGAGACACAATACAAAATTGTATTTTGATGTTTTTTCCTTCCCCCTTTTTTTTTTTTGGTTAATCATATATATAATACAAATCTATAACTTTGTATAATTGCATTCATACAAAAGAAATCACACACAATGATATGAGTTGTTGCTTTTTTTCAGCTAATAAAAAGCACATATAACCTTTTCTTTTATTTCCTTTAGAGGATTCCATACTTTACAATATTTAACGTTAGTTATTTTTTGCAAGAATACCATTGCTACGTTGTTCAGATTTACACAATATTTTAAGTATTTTTTTCTTACACCTATATGAATATAGCGTCTGTTTTGATAATATATTTTTCTTGAGATGAAACCGGAAGTTCATATAGATAAAACCGGAAGTTTGAGTTCCTCTCTCTTCTGACCTGTAGCATGTGGTGCAATGGGAGTAAAAAGTGGCTTATTACTTTTAAAACCTCGAGAACCAAGCTTCTCAAATCCTTGTTATCTTTCAGTTAGATGTGACAATAAAGAGGAACACTCACCATCAGTAAAAAGAATGAGGTGCTTCGCATGTCGTGTATGCAGATTTAAAAAGGGTTTCTCTTCATAGGTGCAGGTGTTTATGGTGGTCTGATTTGCATATGTGGATATCAGGTGATATAAATGAAGAGGACAGCTGGGAAGGAGGAGAAGCGATTTTGGATTGGAGAGAGAAAGTGGGTTGCACAAAATTCGGTTGGAAATTGAATGACAGTCAAAGCTTTTGCAGGAAAAGGCAGAAAGTGGGTTGCACAAAATTCGGTTGGAAATTGAATGACAGTCAAAACTTTTGGAGAGAAAGGCAGAGAGAAAGTGGGTTGCACAAAATTCGGTTGGAAAAATTGAATGACAGTCAAAACTTTTGGAGAGAAAGGCAGAGAGAAAGTGGGTTGCACAAAATTCGGTTGGAAAAATTGAATGACAGTCAAAACTTTTGGAGAGAAAGGCAGAGAGAAAGTGGGTTGCACGAAATTCGGGTGGAAAAATTGAATGACAGTCAAAACTTTTGGAGAGAAAGGCAGAGAGAAAGTAGTTTGCACGAAATTCGGGTGGAAAAATGGAATGACAGTCAAAACTTTTGGAGAGAAAGGCAGAGAGAAAGTGGGTTGCACGAAATTCGGTTGGAAAAATTGAATGACAGTCAAAACTTTTTTTTTAATTCTTTTCTTTTTCTGGCACAGTTAACATTAGAAGGAATGGCTCTCTACTTGAGGAACGAACCCCTTGCTTTGATAAGCTCATAGAACGAACTTGAAGACTTACATTCAATCTGTTGCTAAGGTTGCCGGAAAAAATGGTTGGATAATTCTACTGCTCCATAAAGTAATTGACTGCTGATACAACCCTCTACCTGCATAAGAGTCAGATCTGTCCTAAAATAAGAGTACTGTTGCCACATCTGGGGAGGTGCCGCTCAGAGCACTGTTTCTTGCATTGGCAGAGTACAAAATCGATTCACAATCTAGTGATGAATGATTTCTTCTCTTCTCTTCTCTAAAGCCCCTTTCACACAGAAGAGACACGGCTAGTCTTTCTCTGCTCTATTGTTATTTCCACGGAAAGTATTCGGCTGAGCTCTAATCTCTGGTTTCTCCTTGTAAGACATTCACACCACTTCAAAGAAATTTACTTTTTTCTCCTCTGTGTACACAGGACTGCTTCCCTGCATACTACAGCATGGTCGTCTTTAAGCTCAACGTCGAGTCGTCCTCTTAAGTAATCAAATTTTGTCCATTCCATTCATCGTTTTCTACCCTCTCATAAAGTTGATCTTCATCATCCAACTGACAATGTATCCATCTCATTAACCTTTATCCTCGAGTGGCTTTTGACCTTGATATGTTGTGACTCATTAATAGATTGAAGCAATAAGGATAAAGGGGGGGGGAGCTTATGATTCACTTATGTTACTGAGTTCCATCCAAGTTCAACATAAACAGTCTCGAGTTTAACAAGACGCACGTAGAAGGTCGGAGGTTACATCGACCGAAACGTTGTGAGAATAACATCTAAGATGAGAACAGTAGTCTGGATAATCAAAATAATACTGATTATCAATCCTCATCTAAAAAATTCCGAAACATATTTTCTGCGGATTCAACTTAATGAGAAATGGTAAAATATTTGAATTAAAAGAAAAAAAAATGGAATATCTATAAACGAAGGGGGTGATTTACTTAGGCACTATTTCGGCCTTTGCTAACCATAAGATTCTCGGTAGTCAAGTGGTAATGACGAAGCTGGCTTAAAGTGGTCCCTATTTGTTTTAGATTTGTCTATTTCTTTTATTCTACTAATGAGTCACAACTTATGAAGACTAAAAGCCACTCGAGGACAAGGGTTAATAAGATGGACTGATGAAGAATATTTTTGAGGATTAATGATGAATGGAGTGAACAAAATTATATTAATTATGAAGACGGTTTATTAAAAGTATTTGTTCACATTGGATTTGAAGAAGACCATGTTGCAGTTTTCAGGGTAGCAGATAATGTGCTCCAGAAATGGGAATTTCTGTGTTCTAGTCTCACGAATATTATTATTACTAGCAAATATATGCTCCCTCCGGTCGCATATTTTTGCTAGGCTGCCGCGTCACAAATGAATGCTCACCCATAAACTGATGGAGCCCCAGTCATATTTTTTGGGTGGTTAGACATTGATAATAGAAACAGTTTGTAAATGAAAGCTTTATGGCATAAAAGGTCAAGCCGAAATCCTAAACACACTTATGGTCGTTCAAAAATAATAACATCGGATGTTTTTTTAAATCGGAGAAAAGGTGTACCTAAAATAAAATGGTAAAAAAATCAAATACAGCGAACACGGTTAGTTATTTAAATGCTTTCGAGGAAAAGTTTACCTAAATTAAATTAATTAGAATGTGTGTGTTTTTTTTAAAAATCAATTATTATTTTAATTAAACAATTTGATTCAATAAATTTATTAAAATCAACAATTTAAAAAAGTAAATACAGCGAACAGTATTTTTCAAATCGGAAGAAAAGGTGTACCTAAAATAAAAAATTTTAAAAATCGGTACTCTTGTACTGTAGGACCCGCACTAACTTTGACCATGACCCTAACCCTAACTCTAAACCTTAACTCTAAACCCCCACTTTGACCCCGACCCTAACCCTAACGACGGGGTCAAAGTTAGCGCGGTCCTACAGTAAAAAAGCACCAAAAAATCAAATACAGTGAACACAATTAGTTATTTAAATGCTATCGGAAAGAAAGTTTACCTAAATTAAATTTATTAGAATGTGTGTGTGTGTGTGTGTGTGTGTTTTTGTTAAATGATCTTTTTTGAATTAAACAATTTGATCCTAAAATCAGTTATATAGTTTTCCAGTACAATGTGTTATTTTTTATGTTGACAGAAAAGAAAAAAAATCACATCTTTTATTTTAATAAATAAAACACGGAATAATAAAAACAGTTCGTAAATAAAAGCTTTACAGCGTATAAGATAAAATCGAAATCATAAACATAGTTAAAGTCGTGAAAAAATGATAATATTGGAAGTTTTTCAAATCGGAAAAGAAGGTGTAACTAAAATAAAAGTATTAAAAAATCAAATACAGTAAACACGAATATTTTTAAATGCTCTCGAAAAAAATGTTTACTTAAACTAAATTCATTATAATGGGTGTGTGTGTTTTTTTAAATAGTAATTTTTAAATCAATTATTACTTTAATTAAACAATTTGATTAAATAAATTTGTGTTTTAAAACATAATGGCTAATAAGATTAAGAAAATAAACAAACTCAGAACGTTTTAATAAAAAAAATCAGAGTAAAAGTAACACGGTAAATGCCAGCGTTTTGTTTACATTTTAAGTAACGCGCCCGTCTTGCGTCCATACTGAATAATCAGAGAGAGGTAACCGATTCAATGGAGTAATGCTGGCTGTTGAATCAGTTTCGCAGTAGATAGATTAACTACGTAACTCATTTCATATATATATATATATATAATAAAAGAAATAATTATAATTTATAAGTAAGCAAAATAGCGTAAATACATGTGGAAATCTGAAGAAAACAATCATGAGTGTATATTTGCGAATACTAATTTATTAGAAGTTTAAAAGCAATTAATTATGTAAATTGAGAAATGCGCATAGTGTTTACGGCGGTATTTGTAGTAGTATATATAGAAGCTGGCAGACTAAGTAAATAGTAATATTACTCTGATGGAGTTTAGGCTTCAGACAGCCAGACAGATACATAATCTCCATTATTAATAGATTTGTTTATTTAATACAGTATTTGTCACTGGTATACTTTCAAATAAAAAAAAGTAACGTTTACTTAAAAAGATATTAAATATATGCTATAAGAATACCAGTCTCAGGATGGGTAAAATTCACTCCCCAAACAGAACAGTTTTGCACCACTTTTATGCTCCCTTACGAAGATAAACATATAATGCTACTAAACCCTATGTCTAGAATCCATATTTCAATTTTGATCAAAATCCATTACATCATTTTGATTCTAGAAAGTGCCAAAAATTTAAGACTTAAGCTCAAGGAGTCTTTATAAGAAATTTAATTCAGGAAATTTGGCTCAATTCGTATCTAATGACTATGGATCAAATTTTAGGCAAATCTGCCATATTTAAATTTTCAAATGGGAGGTTTTGTCCATATTACACCCTCAAGAAACCCTTTAAAACCCTCTAAAATAGACCAAAGAAACTTAAATTTGAGGAATATTTATTTTCATGAAGGGATTCGATCTCTTCTTTGCCCCTTTTGCATAACACTAAATTAAACGAAATATAGCCCACATTACCCACCTTTACGCCTAGCAGCTGTGTTCCAAAATTCATTATGATCGGTTAATTAGTTTAGGAGTGGATCGTATACATACAAATATATAAACATATACACATACCTAACTTTATATAATGTATTTTTAATGTAATTGTTTGTTTTATTGGTAATTGTTTTTGCTTTACTACTATTTTGATTGTTTCACTTCCTAAGTGATTAAGATGCAGAAAATTGCATTATTAGTCACCCTTAACTCTATAGGACGTATTTTTCGTTTATATATATATATATATATATATATATACATATATATATATATATATATATATATATACATATATATATATATATATATATATATACATATATATATATATATATATATATATATATATACATATATATATATATATATATATATACATATATATATATATATATATATATATATATATATATACATATATATATATACATATATATATATATATATATATATATATATATATATATATATATATATATACATATATATATATACATATATATATATATATATATACATATATATATATATATATATACATATATACATATATATATATATATATACATATATATATATATATATACATATATATATATATATACATATATATATATATATATACATATATATATATATATATACATATATATATATATATATATACATATATATATATATACATATATATATATATACATATATATATATATATATATATACATATATATATATATATATATATACATATATATATATATATATACATATATATATATATATATACATATATATATATATATATATATACATATATATATATATATATACATATATATATATATATATACATATATATATATATATATATATATACATATATATACATATATATATATATATATATATATATATTCATTCGTAATAAAAGTAATCGATGGACACATGTTTCTGGCTCACAGTCGTCATCAGCATCGCTAACTTACACAAGGATCAAACCTTTGATATTGATGTCTATAGTTCAGCGTTTTACCATCGGACCAAGACGCCCTGCCTAGAAATATGTATGATTTTTATCACCTAAATATTTAATGTATTTTTTGTAATTGTTTTTATTGGTGATTGCAGCGACGTTGTTTTTACTTACTACTACTATTTCGATTGTTTCACTTCCTAAGTGATTAAGATGCATAAAATTGCATTATTAGTTGCCCTTAACATTATAGGACATATTTTTCGTTAATATAAATATATTTATTAATTGTATACATACATAAAAGTAATCCATGGAAACGTGTTACTACCCCACCCCCACCCTCCCAAATAAAAATTAATAAAATTATACACATACCTAACTTTGTATAAATAGATATAGTCACTGTCAATTTAAACAGACGCGTGACCACATTATGTTAACATTTATTTTTCAAATCAACTCTGTGGCAAAAATGTCTACATGCATGTCTGTACATGTGACCTCTATAATCTACCAGTGACATCCAAAGTTTCTAGAAAAACTTGCAGACATATTGCCACTAGTTACATGAAGATTGGTCTTGATACGCTTGTAAACAGAGAATGCTTGAAAGAAGGATGTGCTCATTCTCAGAACCTGAATTCTATGGTGAGTGATGCGGCGCCAGTTTCTTCCATCTCGTGTGATGACCTCGCAGACTTTCACATCAATTCTTGCATAATTTGGCCAGATCTGATTTCAAACAGTTCTTGTAACTGAGCTTGGTCTTTGATGGATTCCTTTCGCTCCGTTCACCATGGAAACATTTCTTTGGCAAATGTGTGTGTGTGTGTTTCTGTCATCCATGCAGACAATATAACCAGCCCATTGGAAGCAGCTTTCTTGACTCTCACGGAATCGGCACATGCAAGAAATTCATGTGCTCGTCCATCCCTTTTCAGATGTGTAGAAGCATCTGAATAAATTATTTTGGTACTGATATCAAATATGAACCAGTTTCCGTGAACTTTGCGTCGGCAGCGTTCGGGCATGTTACATAAACACCTGAGAGATGCCGAGGCGATTAACCAATCAGCTGTCAGTTGACAGACGACATGGAAGGAATGCGGCGTTGGATCACCGATTGGAAGACTGTTTTGAGGGAGGTCTGCGAAGACCATTTGTTACGAAATTCTCGTCAGATCGGGGGCCCAAGGCATACGATTGAGATAGACGAGTCTCTGTTTAACCTTAAGCCTAATCCGACTGATTAATAAATACAATGTCAACCCTCTCCCCACAACATGCAAAAAAATATTTTTTCAGTTTTAAGAAACACACACAAAAACTAATTTTTAACCAGTTTACCGAATAAAAAAAGAAATGCAAAAATAATAAAATGATAAAAATGTAATAATTGTTTTGTTAAAATATAAAAATTAAAAAAATACTTATTAACAGTAATTTCGCTATGTTTTGTTCGTTTTTTTTTATTTGCTATTTTTCTTGAAAATAAAAATGAAAAAAATACGGCACAGCAACGTATCGAAGTTATCGTCTGTCACCATTCGCCTCGGCATCTCTCGGGTGTTTACGTAACATGCCCGAACGCTGCCGACGCGAAGTTCCCGGAAACTGGTTCATATTCGATATGAGTACCGTTATTTCGTCCCTGCTTAGCTGCCATCCCATGACGGCAATGGTTTTAAGTTTGAGGAAGATCCGTATCCTAAAAAATAAGGGCACTCTGGATCAGGAACAAAAATTAAAATTGTCTCCGTCGCGAAGGATTTCTCCTCTCCTGACTAAGGAAAGATACTACACTTTGAATTATTTATTTGTGGAAAAAGTGAAATAAATTTATAGAGACTATTTATAGAAGACGAATAACAATGCGGAAGCATACCGGGTTCTTACAATCGGGAATACTGCAAAAAACAACAAGGCTATTTTAAAATAATTTTCATTTGTAATCAGGGTACTGATATCGATCCTGAACCAGCTTTCGTGACGTTCGACTCGGAATCGTTCGGCTGTCCTACGCAAACGGCCGAGTGTTGACGAGCCGAAGCAGCGAGCAGCCGATAACTTTATTACAAAGTGAAAATAAGTGCTTTCGAAGACGGATTTTTTGTCAGGAAGTTCTTTTGAAGGAAATAAACCCAAAATGAATTATGAACAGCTTTGCACTGCAGTATCATCGCGAGCAAGTAAAAATAAATAATAAAAAACGATCAAATCAAACACCATGAATAAATATTTGAAGATATAAAAAACTTGAATCATAAAAACTTTTACCAAAATGACTGGATTCGGCATTAAATAACCTGAAAAGGGTTGATATGCCGTAAAACAAAACAACAAAACCAAAAACCCTGAATAAATATTGGAAGATATAAAGAACTTGAAGCATAAAATCTTTTACCAAAATGATCGCATTCAGCATTAAATAATGCATCATGCCGTAAAACAAAACAACCAAACCAAACACCATTAACAAATATTTAAAGATATAAAGAACTTGAAGCATAAAAACTTTTACCAAAATGACCGGATTCACCATTAAATAACCTGAGAATGGTTGATATGCCGTAAAACAAAACAATCAAACCAACTAAATTTTAAGTCCTACCATCTATATAATGTAAAGTAATGAATTGCTTACAACATCGAAAAAAGACAATGTAGTAACTTCAATACATACCAAAAGGAGATAGGCAGCTTAAGAGAAACCCTCCTCCGAAACAACTATCCAGAGAGCATGACATTATCTCCAAGAAATCTGGATCAAACATTACAGGATACCACCTGAAAACTAACCACAGTTTGTAGACCATATATGAGAGGCTTGTCCGAAAAGAATTCAAAGAATATGTAATCCATATTGTTGTGAAGTAGTCCAACGGTAAAAAGAAGAAGTCAAGTCGAGGTTGGGTTAAGATAACAAGTGTATTAACATAAAAGGTACAAAGGTAAGGAAACTGACTGGCACTCGGCTAGACAGTTACAATACTGTCCTTTTTCTCCCTGGTGATTGTCTACTCACACTATTTATAGTGAGCACCGGTGTAGTTTTTCTTCTGTTAGAATGGCCGGTGTAACACATATGACATCAGGACAATATTCAGGAGCGACTTACCTCTCCGAAAGCATCTTGTGCGAGTCAAGTCCCTTACAGAAAATGTCATGACCAAGAAAGTGTGGAAAAATATACAATAGTGAGACATGTCGCCCACTTAAAGTAAGGTTAGAAGAAGACCGGAAAGCCGTAATACATGGAGATGTGGGCTGATCACATATGGAGGTAAAAGGGAAACCATCAAAAAGTAAAGATTATAGACAGAAGAACAGTGGAAAGTAAGATGACTCAAAGAATGTTGGGCGACAATGACCTCCTAAGTAGACCTAGTATAGAATTTAATTCAATATGAGAACAATTAATTATAAATAATAGATTAGATTACTATTAATATATATATATTTGGTTTCACCCAAAAATATTAATATATATATATATATATATTAAGAGAGGGTAGTGCAGTATTAGTGCAGTTCCAACGAGAGAAAAGTATATATGTAAAGGAGTAAGGCTACCAACATTTGTAAAATGTTTTTTTCAACATTTATTTATTATTTGATTTTCTTTTGAAATTTATTACTTTTTATTGCCCTGTCTCCAAGAAGACTGTTGTCCGCGTGTGCGTGCACGCGTGTGGTCAGTTCTGAATCTTGTACATAGGTGAGCGACATATACACCTACACACAAACACGCACACACACAGGCGTGTGGTTAGATAGTGATAGAGAGGTAGAGAAAGGTTGATAAAAGTGTGTGTTGTTAGAGTTATAAGTAATAAATTTCAAAAGAAAATCTACGCACCCTGAAAAATTAAGATGACCGATGAAATAAAGGTCAAAATGACACGTACTTAATAAACACACACGACTTTGATAAAGAGAAGCAGGAAAAATAAAAAAATAAAAGATATAAAATTATCAAAACACGTACTCACACACCCGCAAACCCACGCATGCCATGTGAAAAAACGTCAAACAATAACAAATTTCCTCAAATGAAACAACACTCTTTCAAATCGAAAGACATTTCTTCAAATGGATTTACATATCTGATGAAAGCGGACCACCGCTTGAAACGCGTTATATAAAATTATAAAATGATAAAATAACAAAATAATGAATAAATGTTGAAAAAAACATTTTACAAATGTTGGTAGCCTTACTCCTTTACATATATATATATACATATACCTCTAATATATATATATATATATATATATATATATATATATATATAATGTGTGTGTGTGTTAGAGTGAAATAAATTCCAGAAGGAAATCCAGGTATGAGAGCTCAATGTAATAAACAGAACAAAAATAAAATAAAGTAACACGGAATCACATAATCACCGGTGCCATAATTTATTTCGACCCCCTCGACCTTATTCAAGTATCGAAGCGAGGCGATCACATTTTTGAAAATTTTTTATATATATATATATACTAATAAGTAGTAATCTATAGTGCTAAGTAGTAAGACTACACATCTAAAAACAAGAATAGGTTTAAGGATCCTAAAATTCATACTAGAACTGTCCGTGGCGTAACGGATAACGTGCTAAAGTAATAATCAGTTTTAAGTCTTCTGGAGGTTGAAGATTCAATCCTCAGTGCGGACGATACTCAGAATACAATTACAAATTACTTGAGACTTCTACCAGGTCATGGCTGACGGTACGAGAACAAACTACCCCCATGGATTAAATAAAAGTGTTCTGTTCGAAATTCCGTACAAATCACCGAGGTCGACAAGAGTAATTTACTCCTCTCCAGGAGTTAGGCACAAGGCCAGTTTTTATCCTACTCCCACAAGTAAGATGTGACCCAAGCTCGGGTCGGAAAGTGGGGGTTGAAAAGCCAGCGCCCGAGAGGTGAGCACTCTGACCATCAAAATTGCCTGGGCAGCCCCGTCGGCATTCCCCGGTAGGGGCGCCTCAAGCAGTAAGCAATTAACTTACTCCTCCCCAAAGAGGGGAGGCAAAGCCTGGGAGGGTGGACCTCCTAGAACTGCACAGGACAATCCCATAGACCGGCGTAAATCAAGCCCCGAAGACCAAGACAATACCAGTCTATAGGGTGCAGTATCCATCGGAACAGATACTACACTTTGATCTCGACCAAACCTGAAGAAGGTCGGAAGTTACATGTGAGAATAACATCCAAGATGAGAACTGTAATTCAAATAATCCAAATAACACAAAAATCCAGATGTTTAGAGCCAGGTTTGTTTTCATTTTGCAAATGAGTTTTATTTGTGTTAATTTTGTTTCTTTCTGACAAGTTATTTTAAAAAATAACTTTGTCGAACAATTTTGAAGAAGGGAATAAAAGGAGGAAATGACTACTTGAGGTGTTAGGACTGTGAGACATGATGGCGACTGTAAACATCCGGTAAAATGGCCGCTATGGATAGGAATGTGTGTGTAGGAGGAAGACTTGGTTATACACAATCGAAATGAAATACAATAGAAATAGCTGTCCGTTTTTCACAACCTTTTACTGACCATTTTTTTTTTCTTTTTTCGGTGTACACTTATCTATCAGGCTGCTAGAGAATTCTGAGGTTTTTGGAAAAATTTTTTTCAAATATTTTACATTTTAGGAGGGGGATCAGTTTCCAATGTTAATTCAACGTAGACTGATCCCCCTCTTTTTGACCATCTCAACTTTTTAAAAAATCTTTTTCGGTGTACAATTACCTATCATGTCAGTAGAGAATTTCGGGGTTTTTGGAAAGAAATTTAAAAAAATGAGATTTTAAGACGGGGGATCAGTTTTCAATGTAAATTCAACGTAGACTGATCCCCCTATTTTTGACCATCTCAAATTTTTAAAATTATTCTTCTGTTTACAATTACCTATTATGTCGCGAGAGAATTCCGGGGGTTTTGGAAAGAAATTTCAAAGAATTGAGATTTTAAGACGTACAAAGTTGTGAAAAACGGACTATGGTAAAAGACGAACAAGACTGATCCCTCGTCTTAAAATCTCAATTTTTAAAAATTTCTTACTGCAATGGAGATTGGGTGTCTGTCTTAAACTATTACCATTTTAAAAAATATGACGTCATATTTTTAAAGTTTCGTTATAATCTCGTAGATTGAGAATTATTTTTTTTACTAACAGTCATGTGACCCTGATCCTTATATGACTATATTTATTATTTCTTTTTATTTCTATGCTTTTTAATTATCAAGTTCTATACCCCCCACGATATTATTGCAAAAAAAAAATAATAATTAATACCACCATTGGATGTCTACTAAAATTTTACTCTATAAAAAAGTTGTTTGATCTTAGTATAGGGCCCAGTTTTCAATTGTGTCCCCGGATAGACATACAAACTACAAATAGATAGCATAAATCCCTCCCCCCTAGAAAAAATGCCACCCATGGATTCGTTAATAAAATTCACAATCCATTCTGCAACCCAGCTATATTTAGTACAAATAGACTTCAGTCTCTGCCCGACTTGTCCACCAAGATGCAGTCATAGATGTCCAACAGTCTTTTTTTATTTTTTATTTTTTCGCAGTTCGATAATATTCCCCAAATGTGCACATCAGCGTTTCAAGTTAACAGTTTGGATACGACTGATTTTGGGCCATTTTTTTCCGTTCAGGAATAGTCTGGAGTTTGTTTTGATAAACATTATCTGTAACATAATCTTACAGGGAAAAAAATCTGGGGAGTTAAGGTCCGGTGAATGCAAAGCTCATTCAGGATCACATCTCCTACGAATGAGACGATCACCAAAGTGTCCCAGCATATCAGTCAAAACGTTGTGAAAATACCAACCAAGATGAGAATAGTAGTCTGAATTTCATATTTCTGAATTTTTGCGATGAGGATTGATAATTTGTATAATTTTGGTTATTCGAACTACATTTCTCATCTTGAGTGTTATCATCACAACGCAAAGACCCGTGGCACAGTTGATATAGTACTAAGTAAAATTCAGTTCTAAGTGATAGTCATCTGAAGGTTGAAGGTTCAATCCTTGGTGCAGGCGATACAAAGAATTGCGAATTACTGAAGACTTCTCCCAGTGATGGCTGACGGAACAAGAGCATGCCCCCCCCCCTTTGGATTAAATAAAGGGTTATGTTCAAAATTCTTTCAAGATTCCTGAGTTCGATAGAAATATTCCCGAGTTCAAAGAGATACACCTGAGGAAGGCCGGAGGTTACAGCGGCCAAAATGTTGTGAAGATGAGAAATGTAGTCTGAATGATCGAAATAATCCAAAAATTCAGAATCTAAAAAATTCCGAAATTTAAATAACATGTACCGATAATGGTTTTGGTTTTGTTGAATTCAAATGGTTATTCTTATGGTGTATTCATGTTTGTTTGTTTGAGGACTGAGTCGAGCAGTACCGATATCTTCCATGGTTTGTGGTGTCACACCAACTGTCAATTCAGAGCTGTTCAATCCCCCTTTGTCAGAAACATCGCTCATGGAATGTGAGGACTAAAAGAACGAAATAAGAGAAGCGAGAGTTACTAGGCTGCCGAAAGTAAATCCAAGGTCCACTTTTTTTAATCGCTCAATTAATTAATTCAACACATCTTATTGAAGAGGAAAAATTTATTCAACTTGATCGTCTAGTGAGCTGCAAAGTCGAAGTGGGTTGGGATCAGTAGAAGAGAGAGAAAGTGGTGTCACATCAACTGTCAATTCATAGCTGTTCAATGCGTCTCCAAATCAGCATAAGGATGATAGTATTCACTAACGGGCCGGAAGACCGAAGTTCAAAACGCTATAACTACTAACCTGACACGCTAAGATCAAAGTGTAGTATCTGTTCCGATGGATACTGCACCCCATAGACCGGTATTGTCTTGGCCTTCGGGGCTTGATTTACGCCGGTCTATGGGTCTGTCCTGTGCAGTTCTAGGAGGTCCACCCTCCCAGGCTTTGCCTCCCTTCTTTGGGGAGGAGTAAGTTTATTGCTTACTGCCTGAGGCGCCCCTACCGGGGAATGCCGACGGGACTGCCCAGGCAATTTTTAATGGCCAGAGTGCTCACTTTCTCGGGTGCTGGCTTTTCAAACCCCACTTTCCCGACCCGATCTTGGGTCACATCTTACCTTGTGGGAGTAAGATAAAACTGGACTTGCGCCTAACTCCTGGAGAGGAGTAAATAAACATATCCTGTTTACACAGAAAGCTAGATCCGCACGAACAAATATAGTTTACTTGTTATTTATACTAGTTAAGGTTGCCGTCAATATTTAACATTACGAACCCATTCATTTCAGCTAATCTTTATGTACAAAAGACAAACATTGTCTGTTTGTCCACTTTTCACACTTCCCCATCCGATGCAGACCTAAAACTCTTACCAATTATAAACCATTTTACTCTGAACATTGTTTATAGTATTTATGATAATACACTATTGAGACTAACATGCTCCTAGTCATAGTATTGATTGATTTTTAATTTAAACACTGGACCCTGAATTTAGGACCAATCAAGAGTAAGGAAGATAATACTTTTTGTATAGTTATATAGGATATATCCTGCTTGTACAGAAAACTAGATCCATGCGAACAAATATCTTTTACTCTGAAAACTGTTTATAGCAACAACAACAACAAAAATATTGGGACTAACATTATGCTCAATCTAAACACTAGATCCTTACTTTAGGATGTATCAAAAGTATGAGGGATAATATTATATTTTGAAATATCCTTAAGAAATAAAAGCTCTTTGTTTCCGTTGTAAATTTACATCGATGTTTAATTTGATAATAAAGAAAGTCTGAAGACAATAACTTTGGTATTATTGTTAGTGTTTGTTAATGAGCCGGAAGACCGGGGTTCAATTCTCAGTCGAGTCATACCAAAGACTCAAACAATGGTACTTGATGCCTCCTTACTAAACACTCAACATTATAAGGTAAGGATGAAAGGGTAAGTGGAACAATCCAGGAAAAGGAGTGACGCTCTCCCCTACATCTCGGTGTAGTAGCTAACAAAAAGGGAACCTTTGGATCGCCCTCGACAAGAGTCGATCCATTTAAAAAAAAAACTTTTTATTCAACTCAACAAGGCATAAACGGATACTGGGATAGGCGGCAAATTTATTGGGGGCAATCAGGGTGAGGAGTTGGGCATCAAAATTTTTGTTCACATTTAAATTTCTGTATGTTGGTATGGTCGGAGAAACAGCATGAAGGGAATTCCAAAGACAAGCAGACCAAAGAAAGAAGCTATCGGAGTACAAAATCTTCCGGCATTTAGAGACCTCTATAGTAAGAAAATCTTCCGGCATTTAGAGACCTCCATAGTAAGAAAATCTTCCGGCATTTAGAGACCTCCATAGTAAGAAAATCTTCCGGCATTTAGAGACAGACCTCTATAGTAACGGCATGACAGTTTTTGCTGCTAGCCGGTTGAGTTGAAAGGAATTTTCTCTTGAGGTGGTACAAGTGCAGTATATCTTTTCTCTATTTAGGGTCATCCAGTTTATTCTATAAAGTTTTGATCCACTGGCCATACTTTTCATTTGAGCTTCGAAGAGATTCAATGAGGAAAGAGTTCAATGATTTTTCCTGACACCTCTCCAGTCTATCGGCAGCTGCCTAGGTTTGTCTATTGGTAAATGCCTTCAGTATGGATGCAACACATCATAACAAATAATGTGCTCTCTTTTATTAGGACTAATTTCTTAATTGCCAAAAGACTTTGGGATCTGTCTTAATCAATATCTGGCATTGATACGGAATTCTTCCTTAATTTTATTATGAATATTTCATTTAATTAAGCACTTTCGTTAACTTAAGGCACCATATCAGGCTTTGAAGCATCTAATGTAATAATGGAACCGCCCGTTCTCTTGAGGATGGCAAAAAATAAGAATGGATCCATTCTTTTAGATGCATCCAGCCAATCTGCATGGTTAGCAATGAAAATGCTATTTGAAACAAAAACGTGACAGACCAACAAGAATGTGATTTCCAACAGAAGCATGGCAGACCAACAAAAATGTTATTTTAAACAGAAGCATGAGACATACGAAAATATGATTTCAGACTGAGATGTGACAGACCTACGAAAATATGATTTCAGACTGAGGTGTGACAGACCTACGAAAATGTGATTTCAGACTGAGGTGTGACAGACCTACGAAAATGTGATTTCAGACTGAGGTGTGACAGACCTACGAAAATGTGATTTCAGACTGAGGTGTGACAGACCTACGAACATGTGATTTCAGACTGAGGTGTGACAGACCTACGAAAATGTGATTTCAGACTGAGGTGTGACAGACCTACGAAAATGTGATTTCAGACTGAGGTGTGACAGACCTACGAAAATGTGATTTCAAACAGAAACATCACAGCCCAACAGAAAGTATTTTGTTTGGAAATTTTAAAAATAAGATGCCTCGATCCAATCTGTATTTTGTTTCATTCTATGAAAATATTATTTCAAAGTTTAGCGTGACGGACCAAGCAACAGATACAGCTTTCTATAGAGATGCCAGGACGCATCTCATAAATTTCTTATTCCTTAATTATCATTTCATAAATCCTTCAGAAGTCAAGGAAAGGAACCCCCCCTTTCTCTTCTAATAGTATTTCAGCCTTTAATCAATAAGCCCCGGAAGTTATTAAAACCGTCAGACTAGATAATTAGGATACAGAGAGCAATAACAAAAAAAAAAATCTATTCTCATCAGTTTGACTTGGTTTTATGGCATATCAATCCATCCATGTGTTTGGGCTTCTTTCCAAAACACAGTCACCGTTTTGTGGTGGTATTATCACGTAGATAGTTTGTCGAAGACAACATAAGAGAGACATACAAAACATTATAAATAAAGGGGTGAAAAACACAGCCGCAGTAATTAAAGGACAGACTATGCTAATGTCCCAATATAATCAAAATAAATGTGTTGCCAGGGTCAACAAATAGAGAGATACACATGGACAATGTATAAACAAATATTACTCACATTTTTGTCTAGCAATTGTAGGAGTCTCGTCTGACTGTAACTAAAAAGTGTCTGACGGTAACGGCATCAAACTTTGTAAAAGCCATGCTAAGATTAGGACTGACTGGTGTGATCACTAGCTGCGTGGGTGTCTAAGCCATAAAGATAATTGGTTTCTAAGTTCGTACGTGGGTGGAATTAGGTATATTTTTTGATTTCTGAACATAGAAGAGTGCATTCTGGCATTAGTCAGTATAATTCAGGGGAGATAATTATAATTTCAATACTGATAATTTTGATCCAACAAACCCACTTTAATCGCATGTCATAATTTGATGAAAAAGGATCTCTTGTTATCCAGTTGAGAAAAACATATGGAAAGTCTCTGTAGTTTCTTGTCGAGTGTTAACTCATTAGGTATTCATTTTCTCAGTTTCCGTATATTTCCCAGCTGATGTAAATATAATCTTAGTTTCTTGACTTACATGAAATTGCGAGGCTAATTATTGACCTGCGAAACTTGAACTCGACTCGATAGAATTGTTTAAGTCATCATCATTTAAAGAAATTGGTCTTGCAGGTTGTGTTAAATCATCCGGAAGGTAATTTTGAAAACGAAATTTCGAGTATTGATTTACTCTTCTCCAGGAGTTAGGCACAAGGCCAGTTTTATCTTACTCCCACAAGTAAGATGTGACCCAAGGTCGGGTCGGGAAAGTGGGGTTTGAAAAGCCAGCGCCCGAGAGGTGAGCACTCTGGCCATTAAAAATTGCCTGGGCAGCCCTGTCGGCATTCCCCGGTAGGGGCGCCTCAGGCAGTAAGCAATAAACTTACTCCTTCCCAAAGAGGGGAGGCGAAGCCTGGGCGGGTGGACCCTCTAGAACTGCACAGGACAGACCCATAGACCGGCGTAAATCAAGCCCCGAAGGCCAAGACAATACCAGTTTATGGGGTGCAGTATCCATCGGAACAGATACTACATTTTGATCTTGGCCAAAAGTTCGAGTAGTTCTTTTATTTCACTGCCTCATCCTCAAATGCCCTACAAATGTGCAGAAACACTGGATGCATTTGTGTCCAGTTTAAACTCGTACAACAAACAGACACGGATTGTCAATTTTTGATCATCCATGTTCAGGACACACAAAAAAAAGCCACAAATAGTGATGATTGCTGTCTAAAAAACAGATGAGTAAACACTAAGTGACTAAACAATTCAATTAACAAAAAATTTAAATAAATGATTTTTTAAAATAGTTCATCCAAACAAGGCAAGCTGCCACTGTAGACATAAGGGGCTACTGAGAATTAGGGTGAAAGTTTTTTTGTTTTTTTTTTGCCCCCCCCCCCCCAAAAAAAAACAAACCAAAACAAAAACAAACAAAAACAAACTGGGAGCTGTGCAGCGAGATGCTTGTTCACATTAGTTTTAAATTTCTCCGTGTCGGGGAAACAGGGAGCAGGGAGGGAGTTCCAAAGGCCTGCAGCACGAGGAAAGAAGCTATTGGAGTAGAAGACACTCCGGAATGTGGGGACCACCACAGTGAATGGATGGTATTTAACTGATTGTCGGGTTGGTCGAGTTTATTTACGTCGAGGGGGGAACCATAGCAGCAAGTTCAGCGGAGCACATTCCATTGAAGTGCTTGTAAAACATATTAATAAAAACTAGTGTGAGTCCGTTCAAATTATATGGTGTTTTCTCCATCAATCGGTATAGTTTGCTGTTAATAAATGTAATGATGATCTACCCTCTTCTATCACATCATGGACTCTTCCCAACACTATTAATAGTGCAAACACAGACTTGCTATAATGAATCCAGATGCAGTCTCTGCCAACCCATCACTTCTGTACTTTCTGTAAATACATACTTTTATTAACTACCTCCTTGTTGACTCATTTCTTTATAGCCCTTTAAGGCCATAACAATAATAAAATTTCACTTTGAAATAATAAAAACAATAATAATATTCCCTTTGAAATAATAAAAACAATAATAATATTCCCTTTGAAATAATAAAAACAATAATAATATTCCCTTTGAAATAATAAAAACAATAATAATATTCCCTTTGAAATAATAAAAACAATAATAATATTCCCTTTGAAATAATGAAAACAATAATAATATTCCCTTTGAAATAATAAAAACAATAATAATATTCCCTTTGAAATAATAAAAACAATAATAATATTCCCTTTGAAATAATAAAAACAATGATAATATTCCCTTTGAAATAATAAAAACAATGATAATATTCCCTTTGAAATAATAAATGTCTGCCAGGGTCAACACTATTAAGAAAAAATGACTCTTCTTCCATAAGAATAATTGTCATTGTTAGCTAAAATTTCTTTTAAATAAATAAAATTAATGTTTCTTTATTTATTTAAAATTGTAGCAATGCAATTCTTTTTAAAACAATAAATATTCACCGTCTTCTTACCGTAAAAATAATTGTCAGCTAAATATTCTTCAAATCAATAAAAATGGATGCCACTTTTTTAAATGTATTTATATAAAATTGTACCGTTTTAATCGACTGGGCGAGATAATTTGATTTTGGAACAATTCATTTTAAAATGGATAAATTCGGAATTGTTTACTTTAACGACATCAGACTAATCACCGTCCTTGCTGATCGGATAATTTCATTTTTTTGAAATATGTGTGAAAGGTGATAACATACGTACGAACATGAAATGCTTATTTCCAGTGTTAATAACTATTATTTTCATTTTTTTTAAATGTGCGTGAAAGGCGACAACGTACGTACGAACATGAAGTGCGGTAGCATATTAGATGGGTGAAAAATTTGGCTAAGATCAAAGTGTAGTATCTGTTCCGATGGATACTGCACGCCTGTCCTGTGCAGTTCTAGGAGGTCCACCCTCCCAGGCTTCGCCTCCCCTCTTTGGGGAGGAGTAAGTTTATTGCTTACTGTCTGAGGCGCCCCTACCGGGGAATGCCGACGGGGCTGCCCAGGCAATTTTTAAATGGCCAGAGTGCTCACCTCTCGAGCGCTGGCTTTTAACCCCACTTGCTCGACCCGATCTTGGGTCACATCTTACTTGTGGGAGTAAGATAAAACTGGCCTTGTGCCTAACTCCGCGAGGAGTAAATAAACACCTGATATATTATTTTTGTCGGTCCTGTCGTTTGTCATCATTTAAAAACGACAGCGATAACACTATTATAGTAACTTTAAAATCATTGCAATTCTTTTTTTTTCTTTTCATTATCAACTTATTAGTTCAATACATTTTTTATTTTTCTCTCTGCACAAAAATTTATCAAATGATTTCTTTCAGGTTTTGAACATTTTTACTGAATTCTTTTCATCTTTTAAGAAGAGTTACTTTAATAAACTTTTAGCTATTGTACTATATATATTTAAAACCTTTGGGGCTAATCTTTTTTATATATTTGTATATTATATATATGTGTATATTATTAGTATTTCATGTATCTACATAAAATTTTATAAGGAGATATAATTTTTGATGTATCAATTTTCAGTATTTACTTCAACAGTGCTCGATACGTAAGTAGAGCTAGGTAGTAAGCTATGAAAATATATTTATGGCAATTAAGCTACACAAAGGCTCCCGAATTTTATCCCCGGGGGTAATCTTCAGGCTAAAATGCATTTTAGCCTGAAGGTCCCCCCCCCCCCCCGGGGATGAAACGCGGGAGCCTCTGTGTAGCTTAATTGCCATAAATATATTTTCATAGCTTTCTATGTATATTATATATATATAGAGAGAGACCAGTCAAATGCAGTGTAGATATTTTTTTTAAATAAACATTATTTATTTAAAATTCGAATCTTCATCAGAAGAATACAGACTATATATATATATTTTTTTAAGTGACATGCTATGGCATAAAATACTTTTATTTAATTAAAACCACGTCAAATGTTAGGAAGAACAGATTCACACAATTTCAGAAAAAAACTGTTTTTATTTCCAGCATACAATTGTTTTGGCTTACTACCCAGATATTTATAAAATGCTCCTGTATCCTATGCATTTATTTCATGGGTGGCTATCTTCAGTGCTCGCATATAAACGAAGAAAACAAAGAAAAAGAAAAAAGGAACTTTTCAAGCAAGTAAAGCCTGGATTACAGTTCGTACTAATCATCATTTTTTTATACTAATGGTGATGTTAACTCCTAAAGGTGCAAGTCGCAGCATCGACACATCATGTGCGGTTAGCTACTAGTTTTTTTTTTAAATCGTTCGTCACAAACTTAGATATTCATTCCAAATAACAGGAAATATAAATAAATGGTTTAACAAACCGTTTTATTTGTTGTTCCGACCTATTTATTTTCTTTACATTCAGTTCTCTACCATCAATTCTTCCTTATCTTATATGCCTTTCCTACATTATAGATTAGCATGTCCCTGATAGACTTCCGTTTTTTTCCCGCACAACAGGAAGTATTCAAAATATATATATATATATATATATATATATATAGTCAAAAAGAAGCTTTGAGTCATTAAAAAAAAAAAAAATGAAAATATGTAAAATGCAGTTTAAATTCCCAGACAAACTAACTAAATCCAAGATATTGCAAACTTAACATTCGTTGGAAATTTAATAAATGAAAAAATATAAGTAAAAAAAAAAAAAAAGAAAAAAAAAGGGTGGGGTTAATTATCTGAGAGTGAAACAAAAACAGGAGACCTTAAGCGTCTAATATTAACACGGAGATCATCAGCTGTTTACCATATATGTATATATATATGTATATATATATATGTATATATATGTGATTATTGACAGAATTGAAAGTATCAGATGTATAAATACTTTTTTTTTCTCGTTGCTAATTTTAACACTGATATTAAAAACCATGAAAAAATTAAATAAAGGAGAAATAGGTAAAATTAAACCCCCTCAACGTTAATACCCTCAAACCACCCGACTAGCAGCAAAATTTAACCCCTTCATTGTATGGGTCCTTACATGCCAGATAATTTTCTACTCTAGTAATAGTTTCTTTCCTCGAACCACTTACCTTTGGAATTTCCTCCCTGCTCCCTGTTTCTCCGACCGCACCACCATGCAGAAATTTAAATGTAATGTGAACAAACATCTTACTGCCCAACATGCAGAAATTTAAATGTAATGTGAACAAACATCTTGCTGCTCAACATGCAGAAATTTAAATGTAATGTGAACAAACATCTTGCTGCCCAACATGCAGAAATTTAAATGTAATGTGAACAAACATCTTGCTGCTCAACATGCAGAAATTTAAATTTAATGTGAACAAACATCTTGCTGCCCAACATGCAGAAATTTAAATGTAATGTGAACAAATATCTTGCTGCCCAACATGCAGAAATTTAAATGTAATGTGAACAAACATCTTGCTGCCCAACATGCAGAAATTTAAATGTAATGTGAACAAACATCTTACTGCCCAACATGCATAAATTTAAATGTAATGTGAACAAACATCTTACTGCCCAACATGCATAAATTTAAATGTAATGTGAACAAACATCTTGCTGTCCAACATGCAGAAATTTAAATGTAATGTGAACAAACATCTTACTGCCCAACATGCAGAAATTTAAATGTAATGTGAACAAACATCTTACTGTCCAACATGCATAAATTTAAATGTAATGTGAACAAACATCTTGCTGCCCAACATGCAGAAATTTAAATGTAATGTGAACAAACATCTTACTGCCCAACATGCAGAAATTTAAATGTAATGTGAACAAACATCTTACTGTCCAACATGCATAAATTTAAATGTAATGTGAACAAACATCTTGCTGCCCAACATGCAGAAATTTAAATGTAATGTGAACAAACATCTTGCTGCCCAACATGCATAACTTTAAATGTAATGTGAACAAATATCTTGCTGCCCAACATGCAGAAATTTAAATGTAATGTGAACAAACATCTTGCTGCCCAACATGCAGAAATTTAAATGTAATGTGAACAAACATCTTGCTGCCCAACATGCAGAAATTTAAATGTAATGTGAACAAACATTTTGCTGCCCAACATGCAGAAATTTAAATGTAATGTGAACAAACATCTTGCTGCCCAACATGCATAACTTTAAATGTAATGTGAACAAATATCTTGCTGCCCAACATGCAGAAATTTAAATGTAATGTGAACAAACACCTTGCTGCCCAACATGCAGAAATTTAAATGTAATGTGAACAAACGTTTTGCTGCCCAACATGCAGAAATTTAAATGTAATGTGAACAAACATCTTGCTGCCCAACATGCATAACTTTAAATGTAATGTGAACAAATATCTTGCTGCCCAACATGCAGAAATTTAAATGTAATGTGAACAAACATCTTGCTGCCCAACATGCAGAAATTTAAATGTAATGTGAACAAACATCTTGCTGCCCAACATGCAGAAATTTAAATGTAATGTAAACAAACATTTTGCTGCCCAACATGCAGAAATTTAAATGTAATGTGAACAAACATCTTGCTGCCCAACATGCAGAAATTTAAATGTAATGTGAACAAACATCTTGCTGCCCAACATGCAGAAATTTAAATGTAATGTGAACAAACATCTTGCTGCCCAACATGCATAACTTTAAATGTAATGTGAACAAATATCTTGCTGCCCAACATGCAGAAATTTAAATGTAATGTGAACAAACATCTTGCTGCCCAACATGCAGAAATTTAAATGTAATGTGAACAAACATCTTGCTGCCCAACATGCAGAAATTTAAATGTAATGTGAACAAACATTTTGCTGCCCAACATGCAGAAATTTAAATGTAATGTGAACAAACACCTTGCTGCCCAACATGCATAACTTTAAATGTAATGTGAACAAATATCTTGCTGCCCAACATGCAGAAATTTAAATGTAATGTGAACAAACATCTTGCTGCCCAACATGCAGAAATTTAAATGTAATGTAAACAAACATCTTGCTGCCCAAAATGCAGAAATTTAAATGTAATGTGAACAAACATCTTGCTGCCCAACATGCAGAAATTTAAATGTAATGTGAACAAACATCTTGCTGCCCAACATGCATAAATTTAAATGTAATGTGAACAAACATCTTGCTGCCCAACATGCATAAATTTAAATGTAATGTGAACAAACATCTTGCTGCCCAACATGCATAAATTTAAATGTAATGTGAACAAACATCTTGCTGCCCAACATGCAGAAATTTAAATGCAATGTGAACAAACATCTTACTGCCCAACATGCATAAATTTAAATGTAATGTGAACAAACATCTTACTGCTCAACATGCAGAAATTTAAATGTAATGTGAACAAACATCTTGCTGCCCAACATGCATAACTTTAAATGTAATGTGAACAAACATCTTGCTGCCCAACATGCAGAAATTTGAATGTAATGTGAACAAACATCTTGCTGCCCAACATGCAGAAATTTAAATGTAATGTGAACAAACATCTTGCTGCCCAACATGCATAAATTTAAATGTAATGTGAACAAATATCTTGCTGCCCAACATGCATAAATTTAAATGTAATGTGAACAAACATCTTGCTGCCCAACATGCATAAATTTAAATGTAATGTGAACAAACATCTTGCTGCCCAACATGCAGAAATTTAAATGCAATGTGAACAAACATCTTACTGCCCAACATGCATAAATTTAAATGTAATGTGAACAAACATCTTACTGCTCAACATGCAGAAATTTAAATGTAATGTGAACAAACATCTTGCTGCCCAACATGCATAACTTTAAATGTAATGTGAACAAACATCTTGCTGCCCAACATGCAGAAATTTGAATGTAATGTGAACAAACATCTTACTGCCCAACATGCAGAAATTTAAATGTAATGTGAACAAACATCTTGCTGCCCAACATGCAGAAATTTAAATGTAATGTGAACAAACATCTTGCTGCCCAACATGCAGAAATTTAAATGTAATGTGAACAAACATCTTGCTGTCCAACATGCAGAAATTTAAATGTAATGTGAACAAACATCTTGCTGCCCAACATGCAGAAATTTAAATGTAATGTGAACAAACATCTTGCTGTCCAACATGCAGAAATTTAAATGTAATGTGAACAAATATCTTGCTGTCCAACATGCATAAATTTAAATGTAATGTGAACAAACATCTTGCTGTCCAACATGCAGAAATTTAAATGTAATGTGAACAAACATCTTGCTGTCCAACATGCAGAAATTTAAATGTAATGTGAACAAACATCTTGCTGTCCAACATGCAGAAATTTAAATGTAATGTGAACAAACATCTTGCTGCCCAACATGCAGAAATTTAAATGTAATGGGAACAAACATCTTGCTGCCCAACATGCATAAATTTAAATGTAATGTGAACAAACATCTTGCTGCCCAACATGCAGAAATTTAAATGTAATGTGAACAAACATCTTACTGCCCAACATGCAGAAATTTAAATGTAATGTGAACAAACATCTTGCTGCCCAACATGCAGAAATTTAAATGTAATGTGAACAAACATCTTGCTGCCCAACATGCAGAAATTTAAATGTAATGTGAACAAACATCTTGCTGCCCAACATGCAGAAATTTAAATGTAATGTGAACAAGCATCTTACTACCCAACTCCCCACCCAGGTTGCCCTCCTCCCCCTTTATAACTCTGGCTCCAATCCCGGTTGTTTCTTTATTCTTCATAGCAGTGTGCTTTGTTTGTTATTTCGAACAAAACTTTTTATTCAATCCACTGATCTCAAGTTCCTTCACCAGGGATTGAACTCACAAACGCTAGGTAGAATTTACTCTAGAATAACTCTTGGCCAACGCCTTTTATCCACTCGGCTATTTGTTTAGTAAGACAATCTAAACTTATGTGGAGGAGAGGTATAAAAATAATGCCTAGTATTAGTGTAACCTCCTCCCTACCCCAAAAATGCTACCAATGAAATCGGTAATAAAATTCACAATCCTTTCTTCAATTCAACCATATTTGGCACAAATAAACTTCAATCTATGTCTGTCTTGTCCACCAAGTTTCAGTCATGAATCTCCAACAGTCTTTGTTTTATCACTTTTGTGATTGTCTCATCAGTAGGAGGTGTGATCCCCCTCATATATTTATCTGTGGGGTTATCTCAAAGACAATGTCTACCAAAACGATTCCCAGACTATTCCTGAACTGAAGAGGGTCATCGTAGCCCCCAAATCGGGTCAGTGCCAAGAGAAGAGTGGGGGTTAGACTTGTTGACAATTTTGCATGTCGTATCCAGATGTGTTTATCATTGAATGGCAATAAAACAAAGACTGTTGGGAATTCATAACTGAAACTTGGTGGACAAGTCAGACATAGAATGACGTTTATTTGTACCAAATATGGTTCAATTGCAAAAAGGATCGTAAATTTTATTAACAATTCCATGGGTGGGTGGCATTTGGTGATGGTGGGGGGTGATCACTCTGTATGATTGCTTACCTATGCTCATATTCCATTTTCTCTGCTTATATTTTAATTGTTACTATCACCATTATTAAAATGTACCTGAAGAAGGCCTGAAAGTTGAATGGCCGAAACGCTGTGAACAAATGCCAAGATGAGGACGACAATCTGAAACATTATGTAAAACATAATTATATTTTTATTAATTTTGTCAATTTTTTCCTTTGTCACTATTTAAGAACTTCTGTTATAATTTCATTAAAAAAATAATTATAACAAATTATAATCTAATTCAGTTATAACTGTGTTATAATTAATTATGCTAGTTTTGTCAATTTCATCTTTTTGTCATCATTTAAGAATTTCAACTATATTCTCATCAACAGTATTATTATTTAAATTATACCATAATTGATTTATGCATGGAATATTGTTGCCACATCTGGGTTGGGGCAGCATCCTCTTAGACAAAGTCCAAAAAAAAGAGTCGCCAACTTAATAGGTCCCTCACTATCCACCAAGCTCCAGCCCCTGTCCCATCGCCGCAATGTTGCATCCTTGTGCCTGTTTTACAAATACTTCAATGGATTGTGCTCCGATGAACTTGCTGCTCTGGTGCCCCCTCGACGTAAATACACTAGACCAACTTGGCAACAACTAAATCCCATCCATTCACTGTAGAGGTCCCCAGATGCCGGAGAGCCTTCTACTCCAATAGCTTCTTTCCTCGCGCTGCCGGCCTCTGGAACTCCCTCCCTGCTCTCTGTTTCCCCGACTGTACCGACATGCAGAGAATTAAAACTAATGTAAACAGACATCTCGCTACACAGCTCCCAACTTAGGATGACACCCAGAACCTACACCCTAATTCTCAGTAACCCCTTACGTCTACAGTGGCGGCCTGCCTTCTTTGGGGTGAAATATGTTAAAAGAAAAAGAAAAAAAAAAATTCCGTGAACTTCAACTCATTTGTTGCCTTTAAATCCATTCATTTCTTTGTCCTGTGATTGATTCCATTTTTATTTCCGTTTCATTCCAAACCACATAATTTAATAACTGCAATTTTCCCCTGCAATAACAATTTCCGGTTCTTCTCGTAGCTCGGCGTTCCTTGTCATGTACAAGTGAAGTGATGTCAATTAAGGAATTCATTTATTGGTCATAAAATATTTATTGGTCGGAACATCATAGACTGATGACTTTTGGCGGCGACTTTTTTTGATACTGTTATAGTACTTTCTTCCCTGTCGAATATCACACAATAAATTGTATACATCGCTGAGTGTGAAGACACGTTAATCTGTTTGATATCCGACCGAACAGGCAAGCGTGAAGCATCGATCAATATCAGCATCGCCATTTTGCTTAGACTCAAAACAATAACGCTTTCATGCAGAAAGACTGATAAGCTATTATTTCTTGTCACAAATATATCTTGGAGGTGTCGGTGGTGAAGTGGATACCAACATGGATTGACGACCTGGGCGTTCCCAGTTCGAATCCTGTCAGCTCCAAAGCACCATATTTAATTTTTTTATTTTTATTTATATGAACTAACAAGTCACCACTTATCAAGGCCCATAGACCACTCGAGGATAAGGGTTAATTAATTTTTTCCGGGAGGACAGTGAAACAGCAACATAACACTTGGTGACAATGGTTGAGACTGACCAGAAACTAGATTATTTCAGAAGACGACTCCACACGAATTTGTTTACATTAAACTTGAAAACGTCCATGCTATAGTCAGCGGGGAAGTAGCCCCGTGGTATCGTGTTCCACAGACGGATAGTTCTTGGAAAGAAGCTTTACTCATGGAAGTTCTGTTTACTTTTTAGGTACACACAAGAAGAAAGGAAAAATTTCTACAATTGTTGTAGGTAGACGAGTTTTTGTAAATGTTTTACGGGGTGGAACCAAAGATTGGAGCTCAGTCGAGCACCTACCATGAAAATAATGATGGAGTATTATTTACCTCCTCTTCAGGAGGTTAGGCGCAAGGCCATTTTTATCTTACTCCCACAAGGTAAGATGTGACCCAAGGTCGGGTTGGGAAAATGGGACTTGATAAGCCAGCGTCCGAGAAGGTGAGCACTCTGGCCATTAAAAATTGCCTGGGCAGCCCTGTCGGCATTCCCCGGTAGGGGCGCTTCAGGCAGTAAGCAATAAACTTACTCCTCCCCAAAGAGGGGAGGCAAAGCCTGTGAGGGTGCACCTCCTAGAACTGCACAGGACAGACCCATAGACCGGCGTAAATCAAGCCCCAAAGGCCAAGACAATACCAGTCTATGGGGTGCAGTATCCATCGGAACAGATACTACGCTTTGATCTTAGCCAAAAGGCCAAGTAAAACAAAAAGGCCAAGAAGTATTTATTTACTCTTCTCCAGGAGTTAGGCACAAGGCCAGTTTTATCTTACTCCCACAAGTAAGATGTGACCCAAGGTCGGGTCGGGAAAGTGGGGTTTGAAAAGCCAGCGCCCGAGAAAGTGAGCACTCTGGCCATTAAAAATTGCCTGGGCAGCCCTGTCGGCATTCTCCGGTAGGGGCGCTTCAGGCAGTAAGCAATAAACTTACTCCTCCCCAAAGAGGGGTGGCAAAGCCTGGGAGGGTGGACCTCCTAGAACTGCACAGGACAGACCCATAGACCGGCGTATATCAAGCCCCGAAGGCCAAGACAATACAAGTCTATAGGGTGCAGTATCCATCTGAACAGATATTACACTTTGATCTTAGCCAAAAGGCAAAGAAGTAGAGAAAAGCTAGCAACGTCTATTCTTTGAGAAAGAGGCAGTAAGGAAGAGAAGATGACATTCCCCACTAGATTTTGAAGTCGATTTTGTACTTTTATTATATATCTTGGCAATCTTCATGCGGTCCGTTCTTGTTTTTTTTTTCTCCCATGGAACCTACCCATTATTTACTATCTCTTCCCCCCCCCCCTCCCGGTGTTTCCAAGGAATAACCCCTGTGAACCCCTGCTCCAAGCACCGAACCGCATATTACCATTTTTATTATTTTTTTTTAAATTTCTATAATTTTCCATCTTATCTAGAAAGTAAAGTCATTCCCTTCCTCTACATCGATGCTCGATAGCTTTGGTAACAAAAGGACACATACATAAATCTATTCAGTTAGTGGTTTCTGGTACATACTGGTCTATGTTTGTAAAAAAAATTTTTAAACTTTTTATCGCTTTTATCAATTTTAATATATAGCCCGGTTCGTTATTTTTCTAAATTATTCAAATCCGATCTTGTGTCTAACTCTGGCCTCTGGGGAAGGGCAAGTAAATAGGTACTTGCCACATGAATCCTTGTCAGTCATAACACGAATACACAAGCTCTTCACAGAAAAAATAAATTTAAATCTAAGTCGCTATGCCATAGGTTCTCAGCAGATGACACGAGAAACAGTCGTAGACTACTAAACATAGCGACAACTTATGCACAGTTTCACGAACTCACTCACACACAAGTCCATGCACACACAACACTTTGAACTCTTATTAACTCTTCACTTTTGGATGTTCTATCAAGTCATAAATAAAATTGATATATTTATGTATGGATAGACTTTTTCATTCTTTTGATATTGCCTTTTCCACTAAAATTTACACATGTCAGCCATTTTCCATTCGATTAAAATGGCTGACTTGTATTTAATTTACTTTTTGTTACATTTCAGAATTTTTAAGTAATTCTGAAGCTTTGGCGAATAGAAAGTAATGTTTGGCTTGAATTAAAGTTTAAAGGCGAAAGTGAATTGTTACGGTCCAAGTTGTGCTTTAGCAGAGGTCTCACACTGTCTGCTCAACTTTAGCTTCTGTCTCATCGCCGCAGTGTTGCATCCCTGTGCTTGTTTTACAACCACTTTCACAGAATGTACTCTAACGAACTTACTGCCCTTGTATCTCCTCGATACAAATACCCGAAAGTAAACAGGTACTTCTCACATGAACCCTTGTTCGTCACAACATGAGTACACAAAATAAATTTAAATCTTGGGTGCTATGGACTATTAAACATAGCGACAGCTTATACACAAGTCTCACGAACTTACTCACACACAAATCCACGCACACATACAACACTATTAACTCTATTGATATATTTATATGTATATAGACTTTGTCATTCTTATCCACTCACTACATAAATGAATCTGGTTGTTTTATTGGAATTCATAAGACACATAGATTGGTCAGTGTGGTGGTCATCTCTTGTCTGTTTAAGAGTCACGTTGATTGGCTAAAATATATACCCAATCATTACTCTCTTAGGAGTCACATGAGTCGGTCCATATAAACTCAAATACTCTCGCCTTTTTGTCGACACCAGTTAACAGTGGTTAACTACACTACGACACGAACCTATGACGGCTGTCGCAAGCAAAGCTTTCCTTCTACAATTGAATGAGCCAACATCTGCAAGAGGCCTGAAACGTATACACCTGTTAAGATAAGTTCCGTGGATGCATGAATTTGTATATTTACTCTTGACTTTTTTCGTATAGCATTCTTTATTACTTGCTTAAGTAAAAATTGTTCAATTAATAGACACGGTTATTATTCCTTTGCTTCAAAAGCTGTCGCTCCGATTTAAACTTTCTGCACTTATCTTCGAGTACAGTTCCTATTTTTTCTCGTGCAAGAACTGAACTTTCTTTCGGGGATAGAAATCCCCAGAGTTAAGTTGTCCGCACTTCAGGGTTGTTGATATCTCCCAGTTGGTTCTTGGCATAGCATAGAAACACCTTTTTAGTTCTTGTAGAATCAAATTGACACTTACCAGCATAAAGTGATCCAATAGTTAATATGGAAATATTGCTTGATTCCAGCAAGAGATTTCTTACTAGATTATCCACTCACGGACTAGCAACCAATCCATACTCAGAGAATGGAATATTCCAGCTTTTATATAAACCGGCTTTTAAATGTTTTTTTCAGAGACCATTATGCTCGCCTACTAGATGCAGAATTAAATTGACTTACCGGCATAAAATGCTCCAATATTTATTATGCAAATATTGCTAAATTCAAGCAAGAAGTTTCATGTTGGATTATCCTCTCATGGACTAGCAGCCAATCAGAACCCAGAGATTGAAATTGTTCATCTGAGCATAATTGAATTTTCTTGCCTTGATATAAACCAGCATGTTATTGTTCTTTTCAGTTTATTTATTTGTAGCTCAACTCGTCAGAAAGTTGAGCACTGATTACTAAATTCAATGGTTCTAACGTGATTGAGCCGTACAGTTGGAGTGAGAGAGGTGTGTCACGCTCCTAAAGAAATGCAATAAATAAACAACAAATAAATTGGATGGAGATACTTGGAATTGAAACCATAACATCTACATAGCTCAGTGGTAAAGTCACCGCTTTCTAAGTAAATGAAGTTGATAAATAGATAAAAATTAACTTATTTAAACCATTAACTGACCCGGCTTGCTACTGTCGCTTTAGCGTGGAAGGAGGAGGAGGAGACGCGGAAACGCTTACCAAATGGGCCGGTTTCAGGCTTACGATATTTATTTATTATTATTTTTTTTTTAATATTTAAAATTTCTTCTTCTTATTATTATTATTATTTATATATTAATACGATAGAGTGTGTGTTATTTATTTTGTGTGTCACGATCTGACACTCCTATTTAAGATTTAGTATTTACTTTTGCCCCTGACAACGAGGGGGGGTAGGGAGAGGGGAGGGAGGGGGCGATTAGAGGAGAGTAGCGACCGATGGTGACTGCTGAAGAGACAGTTTTTGCCCTGGCAATCGAGTAATATAAATAAATATATATACTTCCATCCCGTCACGTAAACTTTTGGTGAGTAAAATACGTGCATATTTCTAGCCACCAGATAATATTATTAACAGTAAATTATACAGATTGGTATAGAAAACACTGTGGACTTTCCACAGGGTCCCGCTTGTTGCTAATAAATGTACTTGTTTAGTTGACAACCCCGAGTGAAAACGTAAGCTTTGTTGGCTTAAGTAAATATTGATTCTTCTCACTTAATGCAACTTGTGTGAGCAAGCAAATTGTTAAAGTGGTTTCTACATAATACATAGGCCCGATATTCTACGGTCATTCCTGAATCGGAGCGACGCAGTTTTAAAGCGACTCGATAGTGTCCCTTTCGATCACATCTTTTATTTTCTAAAGGTGAATTTTGTATATATCTCTTCGCTTGCATGTGATTGATGTTAATTCAAATCTCTACCCTATTATTGATTTATATGTCCTAAGATCTGCGGAAAATTCAATTCCTGGCTCCGGACCAAACTCGTCTATGTAAAATTGAAAAGCCACAGCTTCGTGCAACTGCTAAATATGATGTTTCTATTTTATTTTTTTTCTTTCACCCCGAGGGGAAAAAAATCCGCGAAAAATAAGTTTAATAGAAAGCAGCAATAAAGTTCATAGTAATTTGGTTGAGAGAAATTGTTGGAGTCGAATTTGATAACATATAAATCCACTTATAATATAACGAGCACCTTCTCTGTCTGTCTGTCATTCTGTCTGTCTTTCTGTCTGTCTGTCCGTCGACGAGAATTTTTGTAAACGTAATTTCAAAGTCAGAAACATAAATAAACAATAAATAACGTCAAAGAGGAATTTGGACGAATTTGTCCGACGTTCTACCACTGAACCACAAAGACAAATTAAAAAAACCTTTCTGATTTTAATACTTAAGCAAATGTTTTTTTTAACACTTCTTTCAGTTAGCAATGAATGATCGTATAACTTGTTCTTCCAAAATACGTTCGCTCTCGATTTTTTTAATGGGGGGATTCCCCCCCCCCCCCATGTTTTTTTGGCGGGAGAAAAAAACATTTTTGCCGGGAAAAATTTTTTTTTTCCTTTTTAAACAAAAAACTTTTTTTTCTTTTTTTTTGAACTAAAAATGTCTCACCACCCAACAACGCGGCAGCCTAGCAAAAATAGACGACCGTAAGGGAGTCTATTTTCGCTAGTCCACTTATAATTTAACGAGCACCTTCTCTGTCTGTCTGTCTGTCTGTCTTGGAGAATTTGTGTAAACGGGAGAGGGGTGTCGGGGGGGTGTCGGGTAATTACTATTTAATTTATTTCGAAGTCAGAAACATAACAAATACATTAGGGCACATATTAACGACTAAATAAACAATTCCCGCCCCCCCCCGAATTTTTTCTTTTTGGCGGGAAAAAAATCCCCCCCAAGCAAAAAAAATTTCTTTTCCTTTTTAAACAAAAAATATTCGGAAACAATTTTTTTTTTTTAACTAAAAATGTCTCGCCACCCAAGAATGCGGCAGCCTAGCAAAAATAGACGACCGTTAGGGAGTCTATTTTCGCTAGTCCACTCATAATATAAGGAGCATTTTCTGTTTGTGTGTCCCCTCAGTCACCATTTTTTTAAACATAAAAAATACATTTCAATATCGAAATATCTTAACTTCTTTTAGAAATGGAAAATATTGCATTAATACTAAATAATAAATTCCCAACAAATAAATTCGAAGCCATGACCGGAAATCGATACCGAAACCTTGAGATCTTCAGTCTGATGTTCTACGAACTGAGCCATTTAGACATTACCTTAACAAAATAACGATAGCTTTGATGTTACGTCATACATTTATGATTTATGTCATGTCTCAAAACATATCTGTAATTATATATAGTGCGTCAACGTATAATTTTAAAATAAATAATTTGTATAAATAGTATATAATTCTAAAAGTGTCCCTTATATCATGAGTGGATCTACCAACCTCGTAAAAATATGCGACCAGAGGGAGCATATATTTGCTAGCCTATCTCTATAATCTTCTATTACTAAAGGAAAGTTGGTATCTGTCTGCCTGAAGCTGAAACTATACTATTACTCTTATTAGTTGTCATTATACCATCTTCCCAGACATTACCTCCTCCTCTGGCAGGGCAATGTAGTATATGTTCGTTCGTCATGATACCATCTTCTCAGACTAGCAAAAATATGCGATCAGAGTAAGCATATACTTGCTTGGTATATTTAACATATAAAGTTATCTTGTCGGATTAAAGAAATCAAATCCAAATGGCCTTTAAGCTGAAAAATCAGACTTTGCTTCTGACTTATTTTTGTAACATGTTATTGTCAAACAAGGGAGACGCGAGAGCGCTCAATCCTTAATAGACTTCACGAATGGCCTATGCTAGAAATCTCATTTCTTTGATCAATCATAACTCAAAAACCAATAAACCAAATTAGTTAAAACTTTGCACAAAATTTTTATTTGATAGGTTCTATAAGTGTAGAATTTCAGCATCATTAGTCAAGGCAACCCAGAGATCCAGAAAGTTCAATCATGAAATCATGTTATCTGTGTGTACGAACATACGTACGTATGTGCCACCCTGTATCTCATCAACTATTTGATGGAGTCGACTGATTTTTGGCAGAGATAGAGGTTCTAGGGTCTAGTTGATGACATTTTTATTTCAGTTTACCATATACCTTAGTTTTCCAGAAAATTCGAAAAAACCTTAAAAATGACCAGTATTCATACACTTTATTCTATATCTTATCGACCATTTGATGGATTCGACTGATTTTTGGCAAAGATAGAGGTTCTAGTGTCTAGTTGATGGCATTTTAATTTCAGTTTACCATATACCTTAGTTTTCCAGAAAAATCACTAGTCTACATACAGTTTATTCTGTATTTCATCAACTTTTTGATGGATTCAGCTGATTTTTGGCAGAGATAGAGGCTCTGGACTCTAGTTGATGGCTTTCTAATTTCAGTTTACCAATATACCGTAGTTTCTCAGAAATTTTCAACAAACCTTAAAAAAGGACTAGTCCACATACACTTTCTTCTATATCTCATCAGTTATTTGATTAATTCAGCTGTGTTATGGCACAGATAGAGGTTTTATTTTGTTTTCCTATGTACACGTTTTATTGTTTACTATTGTGAATAACTTTATTATATTTCTCTCTGCTCCAAAAATGTTTGATTGATTTATTTATTTCATTCAAATTAAATATTTTTGCATTGTGTGCTTGTAAATTTTCAAACACACTGACTGTAAAATGATTGAATCACCATTTATTGTTTGCAATGAATACATGATAAAGTTTGAAAAATTTGTTCTAGTTTGAATTGTATCATGAGTAAATATACACTCATCATAATTTTTTTAAAAATATTTACCTGTGAATATTGGAAGAAACATTGATTAGTCAAACTACCAACTATATCAGTTTTGAGAAGGCATTGTATTGAGGCATAGCCTTTACAAAAGTAGTGACATTCCATGGAAAATGCCAGTATACTGAAATCATATGCCCTTAATAGGGTTAAAATGAAAATTCATATACACTAAATGTACAAAAGCAAGGAAATTCCCAAATTTTTACACTTTTATTGTCATTAAGGGTATGCGAGCACAACAGGGCTATGCATTTTACTAGTAGGAATTTTTCTTCAGCGCACCTCAGACACTTCATCCACTTATGCATAGAGATTTATACTGTAGTGATGTGATAATGAAATAGTTTGGTTGATATGTAGTCATACCCTTAATGACAATAAAAGTGTAAAAATTTGGGAATTTCCTTGCTTTTGTACATTTAGTGTATATGAATTTTCATCTTAACCCTATTAAGGGCATATGATTTCAGTATACTGGCATTTTTCATGGAATATATATATATAATTATCTACGGACACGTGTTTCGCCGTCTACAGCTCATCAGTATATAATCTCGCTAGATCTAGTCACATGTCTGTACATAATTATATATATACAGTTTTTTTTTTATTACATCTCACATTTTACACACAAAAGTAATTTATTCGAGAGAACGACCATCTTTTTCAAAACGAAAAAATTTTTTTTTTTTTTTGAAAAGAGGTTGTTTCTCTCGAAATGATTAAAGTTTCTACCATTCCGGACTGTAAAATATTTAGCAGTAAGTCCCCCATTTTACAATTTACTGTCTTTATATTAAAAAATGTTTGAAATATAAATAAATTGATCCGAGAGTTATACATTTTTACTGTCTCCTGTCATTTATTTTTGTTTATCCCATATTCCACCTTCCTATTTTCAACATTGCATTGCTCCTGCCTCGGATTTTCATATTTGGCGGATCTGTCTCTCAGTCAATAGCATATTGAAAACAAAGCCCTACATCAAGATAAAAGAACTTTACTAAAGTCAATTTTATGAGGAATCCAATGCTTGTATTAATTCTGTGTTATTAGAGGGTTTTTACAATAATATAATCAAATCTACTGATTTTAGTTGTAACATGAACACTGAAAATTTAAAAATACTACTGATAATTTGGAGTTTAGGGGTCCACATTCATTCACAGGAAAGCCAGGATGTGCCTGCTAGTGTTTTGTATGTTTTACTTATCCCATAACATCACGAGTGGGTAATCATTACTAATACCGACATAAATTATTTTAAAAGAAAGGAACTTAAAATGCTTATAACCTATATTAAATAGTTATTTTTAAAAATTCAAATAGGTCGCAAATGAGTAAAATAAATTGTTTTTGACTAATTTCTGAACGGCATTTTCTTTAAAATAATTTATATTGGTAATGTACTCCTGCTAGCAGCCAGCTTTTTTCTCTTGGACCGCTTGCCTTTGGAATTCCCTCCCTACTCCCTGTTTCTATAACTGTATCAACATGCAGAAATTTAAATGTAATGTGAACAAACATCTTGCTGTCCAACTCCCTACTCAGGATGTCACAGTAGCCCCTTATGGGGGGTAAATAAAAGTAATTAAAAAAAAAATTTTTTTAAAAATTAGTAATGATTAAATTAATGATCTGAGTTTAAATTATGAGAGAAAAAAAATGTACTGCAACCGGAAGTGCAATTCTACAGGAAGTAAATGAGGATTTTTTAATTAAAAAAAAATTTTTTTTTTTTTTAGAAAATTTAATTTATATTTAGTTTCAGTTTATTTGTAACACTATAGTGGTCAGAAGACTGTCGTATTGTGTGTGACTTGCCACTAAACATAATGCAGTTTTGAGTCTGGTGGATTTAATCCACAATTTATACTACAGAGAGATGGGGAGTAAGTGTAGAATAATCTTTGTAAGCAAACAAATGTGTTCATTTATTTAATCACTAAAGTTCAGAGAATTATCCAATTTGAATCCAATTTTCAGCATTTATTCAATCTATATAATAGTATGCTAAGGCAATTTCATGTTCGACCGTACGTTATCATCGTCCACCCGTTTTTTTTTAGATGGAATTGCTCTATAGCCAAACAGGCAGTTCAAAAAAAGTAATTCAAAAAATTTCATCCAATGTCCGCTTTTAAAATTGAAGCAAAACAAAAAGTGAATTTGTTTTTTTATGTGCATACTGATATTTAAAAAAAGTATGACATAATAACGTTGACACATCGGTTCCCGAAGTTAAACGACGTTAAGCCTGGCCAATACCATATGGGTGACCATTTGGGAATAGCAGGTACTGAATGTGCTCTCCGCTTGTCTCGGCATTGGTTTCAGTCGTCCTTGACTTCTTCTTGCCACTGGAATCAGACAGTGGGTGTTTACCCTGCCTAATAAACCGGTATCGTCTGGGCCTTTGGGTCTGGATTTATGCCGGTCTATTGGGGGTTGCCGGTCCTGTGCAGTTCTAGGAGGTGCACCCTCCCAGGCTTTGCCTCCCCTCTTTGGGGGGGAGTAAGTTTATTGCTTACTGTCTGAGGTGCCTCTACCGGGGAATGCCGACGGGGCTGCCCAGGCAATTTTTAAATGGCCAGAGTGCTCACCTCTCGAGTGCTGGCTTATCTAATCCCACTTTCCCGACCTTGTGTCACATCTTACCTTGTGGGAGGTATATAAATAAAATCAGACAGTGCCGACTCAGAGGAGGTGGGGTTGTAATTATGCAACCCTTGTTTCACAATTACACATGTAGCTACCCTTACAGGGGGTATCCATTGTCTTTGAAAACTGGACGGAGGCCATGATATTAAAAAAGTAAAGTCGGTAAATAAACAATAACTCCTTTCTTTTTTGTTTACGTTTACTATTTAAAATTGTTGCGGAAATATGTATTTCTTTTCTGATAATTAAAATCTGTTCCTTTTGATTCTTCTCTCCGGAGACTAATACATTCTTGAAGAAAAACAGCCATTTCAATGTTATTATTATCAAACATCTGGCTGCCCAACTCCCTACTCAGGATGTCACAGTAGCCCCTTATGTCTCAGTGACAATGTACCTTGTTTGGGGTAAATAAAAGTAATTAAAAAAAAAGTAAAAAAGAAAAAATTAGTAATGATTAAATGAATGATCTGAGTTTAAATTATGAGAAAAAAAATGTACTGCGACCGGAAGTGCAATTCTACAGGAAGTAAATGAGGATTTTTTAATTAAAATTAAAAAAAAAATTTTTTTTTTTTTTTAGAAATTTAATTTATATTTAGTTTCAGTTTATTTGTAACACTATAGTGGTCAGGAGCTGTCGTATTGTGTGTGACTCGCCGCTAAACATAATGAAGTTTTGAGTCTGGTGGATTTAATCAGCGTCAAATCGCTGCAGAACTCGAGATTCCACTTTCCACTGTTAACCTAAGGGATGGTGCAATTTTTCAGCGAGGTAAATAATCGATGTTATCTTGCCTACGCCCATCAGGACTCTCTGAGAGTTAGGGTTAGAATAGTTTTAATTATTATTAATGATGATGACGGTGCCTGTTTACTTCTTGCATGTCTAAGTATATATACGCCCTCGTCAGTGATAGAATCAGCAACAAACCCTGGACATGCAGCAGCGTCAGCAGAGAGCCGCAAGCGGTCAAAATATGCTGATCTTCTCGACAGATTTGTATTTCAACCGATCGCTGTGGAAACGAGTGGAGTGATACGCGCTGCCACGCGCGACTTCCTCGGCAGCCTTGGTCTATTAATGACGCGCAACACCGAAGACAATCGCGAATTATCTTGGCTTTACCGAGCACCTTTCTATCGCCATTATTAGTGGAAACGCTTTAAGTCTGCTCTCAGCCTGCCAAGCCAGCCGGACATTCGAAGAAAACTATTGACTGTGATACGATTATTATATAAGGAATCAGGATTTCTCGATATTGAACTAAACAATGTCCAAGTGACGAATAAGGGATTTATTAATTATTTATTGAATTATTAATCTTATAGTTTACTTTTTCACCGAATGGATCAGTGGAATATATAAGGAATCAGGATTTCTCAATATTGAACTAAACAATGTCCAAGTGACGAATAAGGGATTTATTAATTATTTATTGAATTATTAATCTTATAGTTTACTTTTTCACCGAATGGATCAGTGGAATATATAAGGAATCAGGATTTCTCAATATTGAACTAAACAATGTCCAAGTGACGAATAAGGGATTTATTAATTATTTATTGAATTATTAATCTTATAGTTTACTTTTTCACCGAATGGATCAGTGGAATATATAAGGAATCAGGATTTCTCAATATTGAACTAAACAATGTCCAAGTGACGAATAAGGGATTTATTAATTATTTATTGAATTATTAATCTTATAGTTTACTTTTTCACCGAATGGATCAGTGGAATATATAAGGAATCAGGATTTCTCAATATTGAACTAAACAATGTCCAAGTGACGAATAAGGGATTTATTAATTATTTATTGAATTATTAATCTTATAGTTTACTTTTTCACCGAATGGATCAGTGGAATATATAAGGAATCAGGATTTCTCAATATTGAACTAAACAATGTCCAAGTGACGAATAAGGGATTCATTAATTATTTATTGAATTATTAATCTTATAGTTTAATTTTTCACCGAATGGATCAGTGTAATATATTTGTTTTTTATTTTTTAAATTTGTGATTGAATAAATAAATAAATATAAATTGATGTTCGTCGATTTCCACTGTTTAAAAAAAAAGTATATATATTACTATAAATGGACCAAACTCTTATATTGCAGCTTTACTGGCGACTTCTACATTTGTTGTCTATCCATCTTTTCTTTTGTCCGGCTTCCTTGTCTCATGCCTTCAACGCATATTTTGCATAGCCCTAAACTTGAACGCTTAACGTGACGAAACATTCTAAAGACTTTACATTTAATGACAGAGGATATCGATTGGATGCCAGTGAGTTTTCGCAACTCTGTAATGCCGATGTGATGCGATAGTTTATGATCAATAACGAAGCGCATAATATGGCTTTGGAAAGTTCCTAATTTCTCATGTAATTTTATAGTCCAGTTGACACATTCAAGTACGTATAAGACTACAGGAAGGACATATGCGTTATAGATTTTCGCTTTGTTTTCGTATGGTATGCATTTAGAAATTAGGGTGGTTTTGTTTCTTGTGAAGGGGTTAGGGTTACGGTGAAGGTGGCCCAACCTAAGCCGATTCTGTTATTTACAGCTGTTTCAATGTTAACTCGACATTATTCATCTATGATATCCCTTTTCTTTAGCTCGAAGTTGCTTCTGGCTGAACCATATCCACAGAAGGTCTAAGCACCCGTGTCTATCGGGATCTTACATGATTATCTCATTTCACCAAAATATTAGCAGGAACTCAAATCCAATTTTAAATATTCCCTATGTAATACGATCAAAATATTTCTCATACGGAAGTAAAGCTGACTTCCTAGGATCATCCTCCGTCAATCATCCCTTATAACCTGTTGCACCTGACAAATATCTAAAATTAACTTTAAAAGTATATTAATGTCAGCTAATATACAACAGGTCCACAACATTCCGGTCGTCGTATTCACAGACCTTCTTCAGGTGCCTTTTGTCACGGTCATAGATAGTCACTAAGATATGTAAATTATATTAATAGGTCAGTATGATACATCTACGTACATACTTATGTGTCTTACGATCTGTATCTATGAATCACTTAAAGTTTTTAACAGCAATTAATACTAAATAATATATACATTTTTTTTTTAATAGCTGTTGCATGATGCCCCCCCTCCCGCTTTTTTTCCTTTTTTTTTTTGCAATCGAAATTTTGTGAATTTTATTAGGGACCTTACATAATTATTTCTTTCCACCAAAAATATTAGCAACAACTGAAACCCAATTTTAAATATTTCCTATGTCACATAATCAAACTAAACAACTATTCCCCATACGAAGGTAAAGCTGACTTCACAAGATCTTCCATCAATCGTACCTAATAACCTGTTGCACCTGACAAATATCTAAAATTAACTTTAAAAGTATATTAATGTCAGCTAATATACAACATTCCAGTCGTCGTATTGACAGACCTACTTCAGGTGCCTTTTTGTCAGGGTCGTAGATAATCACTAAGATATGTAAATAATAATAATAGGTTAGTATGATACATCTACCTACCTACGTACTTATGTGTGTCACGATCTGTATCGATGTTGTTTAATTTTTAGCACTTTTTTGAAATTGTTGTCCCACAATAACATTAAAATTTTAATTTGAAGAGTAGTGTCAGGATTGTTTCTTTGTCATATGAGAAAGAGAAATGTGACATGGGTTATTTCCCTTTTTGTTCAACCTTGGCGTCGAGATACGGTGGAAATATCCATTTTTCTTTCGTTGAATTGAGCTCAGGTTCTGTTCAGGTGTGTGCTCAAAGGAATACTAATTATTCCCTGTTATTGCTGCTTTTGCAACAGACTTAAGGATTCGCATGGCTTCCCTTGGCGAGATAAGGATTGGCAATAACTTCCTGAGGCGAATGCTGGAGTGTCCACAAAGTTTTCTTTTTCTGTGTTTAAATAAGATTCTAGAGCCCCCAGGCGGCACACGGAGAAAATCGCACTACAAAACGCAAATGATGGGATTTCAATGGTTCTAAAAATCGACATGCATCGAAACGTGCGCATTAATCATTCATTTTTGAACGTCCGTAGATTCAACATCGCTTCATTAGAAAAGAAAATATTGTGGCTATTTCGGCAAGAAACACAAACGAGAAACCAGTCTGAAAGTCATAGCTTATGTATGGTAGAGGGCTATGGTTAGAACATAAAAAGCCTCCATTAAGTCTCGAGAGACAATGGACACCCCCTGTAAAAGTGTTTTGTAATTATTGAGATGAGGATTAATAATTTGTATTATTTGGAAAGTCGGCGGTTACATCGGTTGAAACGTCGTGAGAATAGCATCCAAGATGAGAATAGTAGTCCGAATAATCCAAATAATTTTCTGTAAGCGTGTCTATAGCACGGGTGTCTATAGCAAGGGTTTCGCAATGCCAACCGCGCCTCTACTAAACCGGAATTGCTTGAGTTCAGTGGCAAGGAGAAGCTCAGGATGATTTGAAGCAATGCCGGGATAAGCAGAGAAAGACTGGTGTTTCTGAGTTTTCCTTCGCCTAGATTAGTTGCACAACCAAGGCTTGAGTCTTGTCTACATTGTTGAATTTATTGTCTCCCTTTTTTCTCGTTTTCGTAGCAGCAACTTTAGAGCTTCTATTTCATCTATAACTGGAGGGAGGATATATTATTTCGTACTTTTCACGAGGGTATTAGTGCAAGTGATGCGGTGGCCTCGACAGAACTCGAAACCAGCATGCTGGGCCCATAGTTCACACCTGAAAGAAAGTGCTTACAAACCCCATCTAGATGTGATGGTTTATATCAGGGGCGGGCAACCTTCAGCCCGCAGGCCACATCCGGCGCGCGAAGGCTTAGTGTCCGGCCCACCACCCTGCTATGCTTTATTATTGCAATCCGGCCTGCCGACCTTCCAGTAAAACTCATATCATTTTGTGACATAGACGTAAAAGTAGGTTTCAATTAAGATTTACAGTGGGATAAAAATGTATGAATATCAGCGAGCGATGATGCATGTATATTTCATTTTTCTTTAACTATTAAGAGATAAAAAAAATAGAAAAAGAGAAAGAGAGAGGAAACGAGAGACGAGAAAAGGGCATGGAACACAGAACCTATGTGAGGTGTGTCAAAACGAATGCTGGATCAACTTGCTACTTCCTCCGTCATTATTTTTATGATTCCAAAATGGCTCTTCGTCGGCGCCTTTTATAACATCACATACAGAAGTCTCTTGAGAAAATGCAATTTTTGTACAATTTATTCATGTAAACAAAATATAGTAATTCTGAGATTTCGTTTTTCACTCCGGCCCGCGATCTCCTTCCAAAAGTCTCATATGGCCCTCACTCTGAAAAGGTTTCCCGCCCCTGGTTTATATGAATGTTTGTGACGACCTTCTCTGGCAGATTGTTTCTACGGAACAGAAACACGGACAGAGAATGCTGCCTTTCTTCTATGGAGCTGAAAGCGATGGTGGTACATCTTTTGTGAGCACCCACGAAGACCATAACTTGGCGTTAGAGTGAAAAACTCCTCGAAAGATAGATTTACATTCCCGTCGATGATATTATATACCATACTTCTCTCGCTGCTCGAGTGAGAATAGATTTAGCCTTTGGAGCCGCTCTTTGTAGGTAAGTGTGGAGAGTCCTATCACCACCCTAGTTACCAACTGTTCAACACGCTCCATGTGTACGATAAGGACTTGTTGTTTGGATGGCATACTCATGAATGGGTTGTACGAGAGATATGTATAAGGGACAAAACGTGTTCTGCTAGGCACGAGTATTCATTAATGTTTTTAAATATACATCAAAATCGTGAATTCATAGGATTTAAGTACACAATCAACAACAATCCTATTTTGATTGATCAGTCAATGAAAGCCTTCGTTTCATGCATCTAGGAGAAGTCACCAGTAACACCACAATATAAGAGTTTGGTCCATTTATAGTAATAATAGGAGGCGTTTTTTAATTGTTGACAAGTACATTATTAGATATGGAACAAGTGCCCTTAGTAACCTTTTTTACATCGTAAACAAAATTTAGCCACTTGCTGGATAATTTCTTCCGATTGGTGTGATCTTTCACATTATAAATGAAATTTGACATTTTAAAATTATTGTTTGATAATTCAACACACGAACTTTGTGCTACTGTATAAACGATATGAGATGTTAAAATCATAAGCCCCATAAATAAAATTTGACGTTTCAAAATTGTTTTGGTAATTCAACTTACAAAACTCTCGTTGCAATGTACAACGATATGCCCTTTTCTATTCTCAATAACAAGTCAGAAATAATATTTGGTTACACTTTCCGATCAAAAATGTATTCACCTCTTCTTTTAACACATTGTTCTCGAATTAATTTCACTTAATTAAATAATAATTATGGCACCAGTAAAATACCTAATCGTGTCACAACTGCACTACTGAACACATTTAAAATACAGTTGATTTTAAACTATACACATTAATCTCTCTGATATTACGTTTCTATTCTTCGCTATAGAGAAACTACAAGAATACACACCTCAGGATGAGTAAAATAAATTTCCCAAAGCGAACAGTTTTGCACCACTTTTATGTCCGCTTATGACGATTAAAATAATTATACTAAACCTTATGTCTAGAATACTTATCTCGATTTTGATCAAAATCCATAACATGATTTTGATTTTAGAAAATGTCTAAATTTGAAAACTTAAGCTTAAGGGATCTTAAGAGGAAATTTAAATTCATGTAATCTTTCTTAGTGTCTAATGACTACGGATAAAATTTAATGCAACTCTGATATCTTTGAATTTTCAAGTGAGAGGTTGTGACGATATTATGCTCCCTAAAATATTAAAATACTCCAAAGAAACTGAAATCTAGGGAGTATTTATCAATTGATGTCTAGTACCTATTGCTAATATTTCACAAAAATCGAAGGTATCTTGATTGTCATCCCTTTGCATAAAACTAAATATAACCCACATTTTAACCCCTTACGCCTAGCAGCTATGTTCCAAAATTCATGATGATTGGTTGATTTCTTCTGCTCTCAGTAGCGAGTTTGTTGGCTCAGATGGTAAGACATTTGACACCATTGGTCACGGTTGACAGTGTTGAGTCTCTGTTGTGAGCTCATTACATCTAGCCACACTGATAAGTTATGAAACAGCTGTCTGTGGATGTCTATTTTATATATATATATATATATATATTATGAAATCAGATTGAAAAACCAGATTACGCGATGCAAGATTTTTTTTTCAATTAAATGAAACATTTATTTTTTATTTTAATTATATATTTCTACATAAACATGTAACCTTCAGTGTGTACAGACATTTTTTCTTTTTTTTTCATTCTTTTTTCATACATATTTATATATAATTGAGAATTTTCTAGCATTCATTTCAATAGTGCTCAAAACATAATCTCTGTTTTTATATCTATATGTACAAAAGTGTGTAACACTAAGGGAAGTATGTATCTGAATTTTTTTAGATGAGGATTGATAATTTGTATTATTTGTTTTCGTCCAACTGCTGATATTTTAACTGTTGTAACTGAGCGGATCTGTCGGTTTATGGATAATTAAGGAGAGGGAAGAGCCATTGCGCTTGACATTTCGAAGGCGTTTGACAGAATGTGGCATTCTGGTTTTCTACACAAACTTCAGGGTTATGGTATTCGTTGTAAGGTCGTGACATTAATGGGTCTTTTCTTTCTGATTGAAGCTTCCGAGTAACTTTGGACAGTGTCTCTTCATTCTCTTTTCCTATCAATGCTGATGTTCCTCAGGGTTCTATTCTAGGCCCAACACGGTTTCTTCTCTGTATAAATGATCTTACCGAGAATATTGTTCAGAAAATTAACATCTATGCTGATGCTACCACTCTCTATTCTGGTGTTGCTTCTCGCCCATCTCCGTCTGATCAGTCGAAATATGCAGCTGATCTAAAAGTTGACCTGGGTTCAGTTGTGGATTGGGGTACGAAATAGCTTGTTTCATTTAATCTAGTTAAGACTCATCTCGTGTCTTTCAATCGTAGGTGTGTCCCTTTTCTTCCTGAGATTCTCATGGATGGCTCTGCTCGAGTTGGCGTCGTCGTGTTTTGGAGAATTGTTAATACAATTCGAGAGGCGGACATTTGATTTTTTTTCATGTGTTCGCGTTTTTTTTTCTTGTTTTCAACTTTTTTAACTAATAATCTCTAACTTTTAATGCATTCTTTGTTGCATACATGTCTTAACCTGGTGTAGTGGTGGAGTTGATACAAACAATGAATTACCTCCAGTGATAACGACCGCCCACGCTAGTGCTGACTTGTGTGCTGTGTCTGCGGTGGAAAGGGAAGAGTGGCCATCTCAAAAGAGCGATTTTTGACAGATATCCGGGACAACGAAGTGAGCCGCATCTGGTTATGCAAATGGTTTGTTTTGTTGAATAATCAATGACGTTTTGTGCTCGGTATAAGCAGGCGTTATTTCGCTTATTCAGTCAGTTAGTTTGATGACGAGTTTTAGTTTGTTTCTGTTATAAACTCGATTGTTAAAGTTATTTACTTGCCTCCCCACAAGGGGAAAGTTAGAGACACAAGGCCGGTATTTAATGTGGGGAAAATCCAGCTCCGAAAACGGGGCACTCTGGATTGGAACAAAAATAAAAATTGTCTCAGTCTAGAAGGATTTCTCTTTCATTGACAGACAAAACAATAGACTAAGTGTAGTGCATCAGAACAGATACTACACTTTGCCCCTAGTCCAAAAGGACAAGTTATTTACCTCCCCAGCAGGTCAAAGTATTTTAATTTACCTCCTCTCGAGGAAGCTAGACACAAGGTCAGGTATGGTTAGCCAGCGCACTGGGATTAGCGCGCTCTGGCCTACAAAAAATGCCTGAGCCGCCCTGTCGGCATTCCCCGGTAAGGGCGCCTCAAGCGATTAGCAATAAACTAACCCCTTCTCAAAGCGAAGGTAAAGCCTGGGTAAAGACCTCCCAGAACTACACAAGACAATACATCAGAGCGGCGGAATCCAGGCCCAAAGTCCAAGACGGTATCGGTGTACAAAATGTAGAAACCATCTGAACAGATGCTACATTCTGATCTTAGCCAAAAAGCCAAGTAGGAGGCCAACGAGCATATTTGAAGTTGTGTTTCAAGTGGTGTTCGTTGAAGATGTTTATTAAATATATGTAGCTCTTGGTCCTCTCGTCTGCCTGCCAAAGTTTAAGTCGGTTAAAACCTGGTCGTCCCTTGGCCTTTAGGTCCAGTTTGCTGTTTCGTGGGGGTCAAGGTACAAGTAGTAGCCTGATTCAGTTTCATTTAATGCACAACTTCTTCTGTGACTTGCTAGTGTCAATTTTAATTTATTCCTTGACTTCTAATTTATATGGATTTTAACGTTATCTTCCCTACTTCCATGAACAAAGTTTCTTTCCTTTAACGTTTTCTGTATATGCTATCTTCCCTGCTGTCCCTTTCTCACAGAAGAGACGGTGATAATCTTTGTCTAATCTATCGTTATTTTCATGGTAGGTGCTCGACTGAGCTCCAATATCTGGCCCCTCCTGTCAAACATTTGCAGCAAGAACTCGTCCAACTACACTCACAGCAAATAACTTTCATTTATTTCTGTGTGTACTTAAAACCAAACGGAATTTCCATGAACAAAGTTTCTTTCCTGGAAATTCCCATCTGTGAAACAAAAATATCATGGGGCTCATTCCCAACTGATTACACCATGGGTGTCTTCAAGTTAAACGTTTCTGGTGCTACCAGATCAGGCTGCCTGAAGATACCGGCTTCCTGATCAAAAATGCACCAAACATTGATGTTAATGTTTTTTCCTTTCCCTTTGCTAAATCCAATAATGTTCTGCAAAGCTAAAAACACATTTTCTTACTCTACAAAGCAACCAAACCAAACACCATGAATAAATACTTGAACATTTAAAAAACTTGAAGCATAAAAACTTTTACCAAAATGACCTGATTCGACATAAAATAACCTGAAAAAGGTTGATATGCCGTAAAACAAAACAACCAAAGCATCTCCTTGCTACTGGAATAAAGCAGTGCCGACTCAGGAGAGAAGTGGTTGGAAATTGTACAACCCTTGCTTCAAAATTACATGCGTAGGCACCCTTACAGGCATTATCCATTGTCTCTCAAGACTGAGCCGAGACCATGCAATTTACTTGATCTTTTTTTTTTAAATAAATATTACGAGTCTGTTGTCTGTAATGGTTAGGAGAGTAGAAAGTGGACCAATCAAACACCATGAATAAATATTTGAAGATATGAAGAACTTAAAGCATAAAAACTTTTACTAAAATGATCTGATTCGACATTAAATAATCCGAAAAGGGTTGATATGCCATCAAAACAACCAAACCAAACACCATGAATAAATAAATATTTGAAGATATAAAAAACTTGAAGCATAAAAACTTTTTACCAAAATGACCCGATTCGGGATTAAATAACCCAAAAAGGGTTGATATGCCATAAACCATGAAAACTATTACCAAAATGACTGGATTTGGCATTGAATAACCCGAAAAGGGTTGATATGCCGTAAAACAAAACAACCAAACCAAACACCATGAATAAATAAATATTTGAAGATATAAAGAACTTGAAGCATAAACTTTTACCAAAATGATCCGATTCGACATTAAATAACCCGAAAAGGTTGATATGCCATAAACCATAAAAACTTACCAAAATGACTGGATTTGGCATTGAATAACCCGAAAAGGTTGATATGCCGTAAAACAACCAAACCAATCACCATGAATAAATAAATATTTGAAGATATAAAGAACTTGAAGCATAAACTTTTACCAAAATGATCCGATTCGACATTAAATAACCCAGAAAAGGGTTGATATGCCGTAAAACAAAACAACCAAACCAAGTCTAACGTTAACAAATACTTGTTGAACCGTCCTCTTAAATAATTGGCCCGTTCCACCTATCGTTTTCAATCCTCTCATCGTGTTTTTGATCGTCCAATTGACCCTCCTTAATCGTTATCCTCGAGTGTATTCTAGGCCTTGATAAGCTATGACCCATTAGTAAAAAAACAAAAAAAAAAAAAACAAAAAAAACTACAACAAAAAAAAAAACTAATCTAAATGTAATTAGTAGACGCACGTGCGCGTCTCCCAAAAGAGATTCCTTCTGTAAAACATGGATGGAATATTTTGGTAAAATCGATGCAACTATTTAATTGCATGCCATTTAGTTTTTAGGAGTGTCACAACATTTGTTTTTAGCTCGAATCTCATTTACATCGGACTCTGCAAACATGAACACATATTTTTTATTTTATTTTATTTATTTATTTTTTTTTTTGCCTTGTACCATTTTTTTTTTATTATGGCATATTAATTGCAAAACAAGAGTTTTAAAAGCGTTTGATTTCTCTTGAGGCTCCAAAGTTACATTTGAAAAATTCGTCTTTATTTATTTGTTTATTTATTTTTTAAATAAAACTGTTTGGAGATTTAATATTCTTTTTCGATGTAATTATCAAAGGTTGCAAGGGTGCCATAGTTTGAAATAGAATTTCCGCTTGTCTGCCATGTTTCAGTTTGAAATAGCATTTCCATCGTTAATATGCAGATTGAATGGAGATTTTTTATTTTTTATTTTTTATTTTTATTTTTATACTGATGTGTCACCGTTTATTAAGGCACGGGGTCCACTCGAGGATAATGGTTGAAGAGGTCATCAGTTGGACGATGACTGCCTCAACGAGAGCATCAAAAGCAATGGGTTGGATTAGAAGATTATTTAAGAGGACGGTTCAACAAGTATTTGTTCATATTAGACTTCAAGACGACCATGTTGCAGTCAGTTGGGAAGCAGACTCGTGGACGTTAAAACATCTCTGAGAGGCACTTTCCGTCAATTTCATGTCTTCAGTAAAACTTTTGTTGGGCTATCATGCTTTAGTTTTAAAAAGCATTTCGTTGGTCTGTCATGCTTAAATTTAAAATATCATTTTGTTGGTCTGTCATGCTTAAGTTTAAAATATCATTTTCTTTGGTCTGTCATGCTTAAGTTTAAAATATTATTTTTGTTGGTCTGTCATGCTTAAGTTTAAAATATCATTTTTGTTGGTCTGTCATGCTTAAGTTTAAAATATTATTTTTGTTGGTCTGTCATGCTTAAGTTTAAAATATTATTTTTGTTGGTCTGTCATGCTTAAGTTTAAAATATTATTTTTGTTGGTCTGTCATGCTTAAATTTAAAATATCATTTTCTTTGGTCTGTCATGCTTAAGTTTAAAATATCATTTTCTTTGGTCTGTCATGTATTAATTTTAAAATATCATTTTCTTTGGTCTGTCATGCTTAAGTTTAAAATATTATTTTTGTTGGTCTGTCATGCTTAAGTTTAAAATATTATTTTTGTTGGTCTGTCATGTATTAATTTTAAAATATTATTTTTGTTGGTCTGTCATGTATTAATTTTAAAATATCATTTTCTTTGGTCTGTCATGCTTAAGTTTAAAATATTATTTTTGTTGGTCTGTCATGCTTAAGTTTAAAATATTATTTTTGTTGGTCTGTCATGTATTAATTTTAAAATATCATTTTCTTTGGTCTGTCATGCTTAAGTTTGAAATATTATTTTTGTTGGTCTGTCATGCTTAAGTTTAAAATATTATTTTTGTTGGTCTGTCATGTATTAATTTTAAAATAGCATTTTTGTTCGTCTGTCATGCTTAAGTTTGAAATATCATTTTCTTTGGTCTGTCATGCTTAAGTTTAAAATATTATTTTTGTTCGTCTGTCATGCTTAAGTTTGAAATATCATTTTGTTTGCTCTGTCATGCTTAAGTTTAAAATATTATTTTTGTTGGTCTGTCATGTATTAATTTTTAAATAGTATTTTTGTTCGTCTGTCATGCTTAAGTTTGAAATATCGTTTTGTTGGTCTGTCATGCTTAAGTTTAAAATATTATTTTTGTTGGTCTGTCATGTATTAATTTTAAATAGCATTTTCGTTGTTAAATGCACAAATTGAATGGGGGGGCATCTGACTAATATTCCAAAATAATGACTCGATATAAAAATATACAGCATTTTTTTCTTTTGTCTGATGGTTGTACTAATTACCATTTTTTTTCTGTATTGTTACCTGGAATGATTTTGAAACAATAGCTATTGCTATGCCATGAAACACAGTTTTCTTTTTCATGGTTCGGTAATTCCAATTATTCTTCTACCTTCTAATCTGAAGAATAAAAACCAAAAGAATAGTGAAAAGGTGACAAAGTGTGAAAACTTGTGCTCAATGGCGTTTCGTTCCTCTCAGAAGTCCATCAAAAGGCAAATTTGAGCGAATTTTGTGAAACCAAAAAGAAATTGTTTCAAGTTGACAAAACATTTTGCCTTGCCTAAATGATCAATATAAACCTAGACACCTGATACCCTTACCCCTCCCTCTTTTCTTTTGTCTTCCTCTCTTTTCTAGTTCTTCTTTTTTTATTTTTTTTATTCTTTCTTACCTTCTAGATCCTGTGTGAACGACTGACATCAAATCCTTTTCTATATTCAAAACCATTAAAGTGATCAATAACTTCACATTATTGTGATAACCATTTTTTTTGCTTTGTGTATATATGAAGACGGTTTTATTTTCACAATCGAATTTCATCAAATTTGCCTCTTATCGAAATCTTGAGAGGATAAAGAATACACTAATCCAGTACTTCTTGTGGTAAAAATTACACCAATGTAGCCCCCTCTGTTGCATATTGCTATTCTATTTAATATTTGGTTCTTTCCAAATATGATCTATGGTCAAGATCGGATTCTAACTCTGCCTGATGAGATCTCAGTTATAATAGCTGTTGATCGATAGCATCGACATGCCAGTGTCGCAGATTTTGTACATGTATGTGTAAATAAAAATAATCATATATAAAAGCTCTATTTGATATTGAGCACTTTTTATGAACCCGATTGAAATTCTTTGGATTACTACCCTGTGGATGTTTTACCTGGAATATTATTATTATTATTATATATATATATATATATATATATAAAGTTTAGATAAATAAATTAGTCCATTATTTATATCAGTTTCAAGAATTCAAACACAACAAATATTTACTCCAGCCCCTGCCCCATCGCCGCAATGTTGCATCCTTGTGCTTGTTTTACAAGTACTTCAATGGATTGTGCTCTGACGAACTTGCTGCTCTAGTGCCCCCATCGACGAAAATACACTAGACCAACCTGACAATCAGCTAAGTCCCATCCATTCACTCTGGAGCTCCCTCCCTGCTCCCTGTTTCCCCGACTGTACCGACATGCAGAAATTTAAAACTAATGTAAACAGACATCTCGCTGCACAGCTCCCAACTTAGGATGACACCCTAAACCTACACTCTAATTCTCAGTAAACCCTTATTCTACAGTGGCGGCCTGCCTTGTTTGGGGTGAACTATGTTAAAAAAAAAAGAAGCTTGGTATTTGTGGGATTTTTTATGCCTTATGCACTCGGCATCTCGGGTGATTTGGCCACGTACAGCATGACCCCTTCCTTCATCAAATCCATAACATGCCTGGATACCCCAGGCACTATGGAGCAGGGTAGGCCAAGGAAGACCTTGCTTGACTGTGTAAGAAGTGATTTGACTGCATGCAACATGACTGATGTCAACCCTTTGGATAGGATTGCATGGAGCGCAGGCGTAAGACGTTATCTGGTGTTCACAACCCCAGACTCTGAGATACTAGCAGCACCTTAAATACCAAATAATAATAATAATAATGGTAATAATAATAATAATAATAATTTTTTTTTTTTTAATTTTTAATTTAAAAAGAAAAAAAATAAATAAATAAATTAAAAAAAAAATGTTTTTTTTAATTTAAAAAAAATGGTACCAGCCACACAAAATATTTGCATAGAGTCAAGGAGGATGAGAAGACCGAGGAGGGACAGCACAAACCAGACCTCCACTGGAAGTGCAGAGACTGCTGGGACCTTGGGGAGGCTTGTTGTCACCCAAATCCCAGAGAAGACCAATGGTCCTTAACAGCGAGAAATCAATGGTAAACGGCTGCGGTGATACTGCAAATTTATTTGCGGTCGCTATCGAAAAGAGGTGGAGAATACTGGAAATCTGGGGAGACTTGTTGTCACTCAGACTCCAGGGAATCCCATCGGTTGTCGCTGAGCAATCACTGATGACCTGTGTGAGAACTCCTAGTAGGTAAATAATAATGATGATGCCGATGATGATGATGATGTAAAATACAGTTAATTACAAGTCGAGAGTTGGATTGTAACATACTGTGGGATGTTCTTCAATCCCCACGGTTTGTTTGTACCCTTCCCATCGTCAACAGAACCAGCTGGTTGCCTTTCTGTAGTCGTAGTAGTGATGTGGCAGCCGAAGTTTCCATCTTCCTCTGTCGCGTGCTAGCTGCAGTTATGTACAATTGCTGAATGGCTCATGTTTCTTGATGTTTTATTCTTTTCATTCTCGCACGGCACTGTAGGGGTCATGCATCAGCTTTCCATCGTTAACCCCCGTGGGGGTCGAGGCTAAACAAAGACGGAGCTTTGAGAACTGCGACTGAACACAATCAGCTCATCTGCCAAAAAAAAAGACTTTCTTCCCGTCCTTGCTACGTGTCACTTCAGACTTCCTCCCATGATTCACCTTCCTGTACACGAAGCTCTAGTTTTACTCTTAACTTCTAATGAAATTTTTCTACAGCTGCAGCTATTGCCACAGGATGTCTTACATCCAACTCACTCCCTCAAGTAATCAGTCTTTTATATTGCTCAGATACCAACCTGACAGTCAGCAAAATTCCACCCCTTTATTTTAGGGTCCTCAGATGCTGGAAAGATTCCTTGGCCTTTTGGCTAAGATCAAAGTGTAGTATCTGTTCCGATGGATACTGCACCCCATAGACTGGTATTGTCTTTGCCTTCGGGGCTTGATTTACGCCGGTCTATGGGTCTGTCCTGTGCAGTTCTAGGAGGTCCACCCTCCCAGGCTTTGCCTCCCCTCTTTGGGGAGGAGTAAGTTTATTGCTTACTGCCTGAGGCGCCCCTACCGGGGAATGCTGACGGGGCTGCCCAGGCAATTTTTAAACCCCACTTTCCCGACCCGACCTTGAGTCACATCTTACTTGTGGGAGTAAGATAAAAACTGGCCTTGTGCCTAACTCCTGGAGAGGAGTAAATCAATACTCTAATAGCTTCTTTCATCTAACTGGTTGCCTTTGGAATACCCTCCCCTGACCCCCGACTGTACGTAAATGCAGAAATGTAAGTGTAACATTAACAAGCATCTCGTTGCACAACTCTCCACTTAGGGTGCCCCTATTAATCTGACCCCCTAATTCACAGTAGGCCCTTACATCCTAGTGGCAATGTACCTTGTTTGGGGTGAGTAAAAGTTTAAAAAAAAAAAAATTAATTCGTGTGTTATATATATATATATATATATATATATATATATATATAAAAGTATAAATTTTTATTTATACAAACATTATTGGTTACATATGTGCATACATGTTTAGGTTGCACTTTTCCAAGAAAGTCAACCTCATCAGACCAAGAATTTTTCCATTCCTGAAAAATTATTGGTCTGATGAGGTTGACTTTCTTGGAAAAGTGCAACCGAAACATGTATGCACATATGTAACCAATAATGTTTGTATAAATAAAAAAATGTATACTTATAAACAGCTCTACTTGGTATTGAGCACTTTTTATAAACACTTGAGTTTCTACGGATTTACATTTACAGAAACTAATACAATACATGTACGATATATATATATATATATATATATATATATGAGGGTTTATAACTAAAAGGTAACTTTTAGAGAATTAGACCTATTGTGAGATGAGGAAATCTCAATATACTGGATAGAGCAAACATAAGGTGAGTCAATGAAAAATAGTTAGACCTGTAAATGGAAACAGATCGATATCTTCAGTTGTTCAGAACAAGGAGCATTTAGTAAATAAAAATATTTCTTCTTCTTCTCTTTCAATTTCATTCCTTTAAGCCAGGCTTTTCAAAGATTAAAATCTTATCATCAGAGGAAGTAGTGATTGATAAGTTGACAGATAAGAACAGTCAATATTCAAAAAATTTTTTAAAGTTTTCTTTAAAAGGTTTTAAAATTCAAACGGGTGTGTTTCAATATAAATGAAAGTCACCAAACACGGAGATCCAAGTTGTATGGGGTTCAAATGTAATTGGTAAATCCAGAAGAATCTGTATGAAAATCAAACAGGTCTAATTATTTTTCATTGACTCACCATATGTGTGTAGATTTCAATTTTGTGTTGAGAATCTGAATAACAGAGCTCAATGTAATTTAAACAGAGCAAAACAGAATTATATAAAAGAAAAAACTATACACACATTAAGGTTGTATACATTATAACTTATTTCGACCCCTTAATTAGGTCTCCTCAGATGTATAAACAACCTTCGTCCTGAATTTTCGTCTTTTCATTTTTAATTTTTAATCGTAAATAATTAATCGTGAACGCTCGAATCTTTATCAATTTGTAAATAAACCGTTTTTAAATGACGCTAAACTTTAATTCCGTAGTGTAAATCATCTTGAATCTTGACGCTATACCAATTAAGTTTTTAATATGTTCTAATCTAAACCGAAATCTTCGTCCCGCATTTTCGTCTTTTAATTTTTAATCGTAAATAATTAAGCGTAGTCTTTAATCGTGAACGCTCGAATCTTTCATCATATATTTTTACCCATAAAGCTCACATTCGAAATTTTAAATGAGATAATATATTTATTTAAATAGTAAAAACGAATTCTATTATATATATTTATATTCCTGCATATGTAAAAAAAAAAAAAAAAAAAAAATAGTCAAATTAATCTTTTACTTCTGTCACCCCTCCTCGATTATTTTAACATTTACCTCTTTTTTACATCGACCAACCAAAAAAAGTGAATTTATCTTTTTAAGACGATGATCAATTTCTCTCATTATTTGTTTTTTTGACGTGGTTGTTTATACATCTGAGGAGACCTAATTAAGGGGTCGAAATAAGTTATAATGTATACAACCTTAATGTGTGTATAGTTTTTTCTTTTTTATAATTCTATATACAGGGTGGGCCAAAATAAGGGTCCTATCTTTAAATTTGAATAACTTCCACAAAATAAAGGTTAAACTCACCAAACTTTATGTGTGTGTAGACTGACCCTTCCGAGATTTTTTGAAATAAACAAAACAAATTTTAGCCGAAAAACACTTCTTAAAACTTACAAAAACTAAAGTATTGTTTTTTACACTGTTTTGAGTTTTTTAAGCAAAAATAATGTTTTCTAAATGAGGGTACGTTCCTTAGGGCTAATACGGCTCATGCTTGCTTCGGAAGGGGTCCTTTACTTATTCTAAAAAAAAATTTTTTTAAAAATCAATAAATAAAAAAGTTATGAATTTTTAAAAATAGGACCCTTATTTTTGCCCACCCTGTATATATATATATATATATAGCATTAGATGAAATGAAGTAATAAAATAAGGTGCGAATGCAGATTTTATTAGAATTCAATGTTCAATGAACATTGAATTCTAATAAAATCTGATTCGCACCTTATTTTATTCTTTCACTTCATCTAATGCTATTAATGCTCTATCCAGTATAATATTGAGCATCAGTTTTATCCGGATTTTCACTAATTAGTTTCCTCTTATATCTTTTGTTGTATTAACCTTATATATATATATATATATATATATATATATATATATATATAATTAACTTGTTACAAATATCCAGGGGGTATGAATCCGAAGGAAGTTGAAACCGGGTTTATGAGAGTGCTCAATGAAAATTCAGAGCAAAATATATATTTTTTGATTTTATTCCATTAGTTGCGACAAAACAAGTTTTGTTTCATTGGTGCAAATAGCGACCAACTCATCGGGCTGGCGAAGGAATTCAAATGGCATAAATTTTAACTTCAACTTTAACGGGAGATTGAAAATTGAAAATACATTGGAGGGGGAGGGGGACAGAGTTGGGGCTTTGTCTATAACGGTCCTCCCCCCTCCCCTCTCATGTCCCATGTCACCGTTATAGACAAAGCCCCAACTCTGTCCCCCTCCCCCTCCAATGTATTTTCAATTTTCAATCTCCCGTTAAAGTTGAAGTTAAAATTTATGCCATTTGAATTCCTTCGCCCGCCCGATGAGTTGGTCGCTATTTGCACCAATGAAACAAAACTTGTTTTGTCGCAACTAATGGAATAAAATCAATATATATATATATATATATATATATATATATATATATATATATATACAGTATTTTAAAACTCTCTGCGAATCATGAGAATATTTACTTTACGTATCTGGTTTCAGTATATGGTCAAGAATTCTCCTCTTTATTTCCTCTCTGTTCCCCCCCCCCTTCTGCTGGTCAATTAAAATGGATTTGTTTTAAGATTTATTAATAGCAGCATAGAAGATCAACTCGTATCTGCAAGAATTTAGTCGCCAAACAGATGCTTTTATCTGTGTTTTCTTCCTAAATTACCATTTATAGGTTTAAGTACACACATGCATACAAATATATGTTTGTACTAAGACGAGCGTGTGTTTTCTGTATGTAAAATATGTGTGTGTGTGTGTGTGTGTGTGTGTGTGTGTAGGTATTTTTGGTATTGACAGCCACAAGAATGTTTTTTGATCACAGATGTATATTTGGTCGGGCCTGCATCTATTCTTATACTAAAGCTGAGTTAATCAACGTTTGTTTCCCCTAAGGCTTTTTTCCTATGTACTTTAATTACACAAAATACATGCTAAAATATTCCTCAGTTTATAAAAATAATTACTAAAAAAAAAGCTTCTTTCAAAGATAGAGCACTCCGTTGTGAAAATTTTAAAAAAATGCTTCTAACAAAAGCCGTATTGCGAACTTAAAAGGGGGGGGGGAGAACACTCTGAGAGAGAGAAGGGGATAGAGAGAGAGAAGGGGATAGAGAGAGAGAGAGAAGGGGAGAGAGAGAGAGAGAGAAGGGGAGAGAGAGAGAGAGAGAAGGGGATAGAGAGAGAGAAGGGGATAGAGAGAGAGAGAGAGAGAAGGGGATATAGAGAAGGGAGAGAGAGAGGGTAGAGAGAGAGAGAGTGTGTGTGTGTGTGTCTTAATATTTACTTTCTCTTTCGTATAGCTGTCACAGCAGCGGGGTGTGGGCAACGGGTGTCAGATAGAAGTCAAAGCTGAATCACGTGACCAATGGTACAGTTATAGTCACACTGATGAGTCTTGGTTAGGATGAAACATACATGTATGTGGATGTCAAAACATATTTATTACTACTAAGCTCTACTCATGTATTGAGCACTGTTGAAGTCAATACTAAAAATGTATACGCAATACGCTCTATTATACTGAAACAGTTTATCAATGTTTGTTTCATTAAGGCTTTTTTTTTTATATATATTTTAATTACACAAAATACATGCTAAAATATTCCTTAGTTTTGGGATTGAGTTATGTTAAAAAAATTCTAATTTTAATTGTTCTGATTAGCCGTAATTTGCAATTAACTTACTAATTGTTTGTCTATCACTCTCACCCTCTCTCACTCTATGTTGTTTGAGACCCCCCCCCCCTCTGCTTTTATTTCATATGGTATCTATCGTTTTCGCTTGGAGATGGATATTTTGTATGGCGTACATATTTTTATTTTATTTCTTTATCTTTTTGTTTTTGTTGGGGATGGAGCATCCTATCGGATGCCAGATACTCACCCGCTATTTCAGACACCCCAGCCGAGAGATCTTTTTAAGATTCTAACCGTCCTTTTTAAGTGCAATTGTTTGTATCTTTCTTTTGCACTTGGTTCACCGGGTATATTTGCCAGGTAGTTTAAAAAAAATATTTTTCATTAGTCCTGTTGCTCCTATAATTACTGAAATGATGGTGATCTTCCTGAGATTCCAGTTTCTTTTCATTTCGTATATAAGACCTTGGTATGTATGTATGTATGTATGTATGTATGTATGTATGTATGTATGTATGAATAAGTAATGGTTCATTTTTGTTGGAGTTTTCCATGTGTGTGGAGACTTGTTCTTTACTTAAAAAAAAAAGGTGGAAGGCCACTCCTCACATCCTGTTAGTCTGTAGTATCAACTTGTTACTGGCTATCTTGCTTTCGCTTGTTGCTGGTCTCAACATTTTGACTGGTGATACCAGATCAGGCTGCCCTGTGGCTCCCTGAGACGAAATTCACCTACATTGACGTTTTTTTTTTTTTTTTTTTTTTTTTTTTTTGTAAAACTTAATTATGTTCTACAAAACCAAAAACAAAAACAACAGCCCCTCTCCCTTTCTCCCTCCCCTTTTTAATTTTATTTTTAGAACTTGAAGCATAAATCTTTTACTATAATGACCAGATTCGGCATTAAATGACCCAAAAAGGGTTGATATGCCGTAAAACAAAGCTACCAAACCAAACCTCAACATTTTGAACCAAGAGAGGGATTTAGCTGTCGTACAAAGCCAGATCTCTATATTAACAATCTCAGTACAGATACTCCTTCAGAAAATAACACTGTGGTGATGGAAAAGTTGTGACGCGTGTGAGCCTGACAGTTACTGATCTGCACACGGGCAACATTAGGCCAATCCTGACATCGCTTTTCTGGATGATGGAGTGACACTCGTCTGGAAAGACGTTGCAGTCATCATGTACATATATATATATATGATAGTTGTAACCCATTCTGAAGTATTGCCGTCACCTGATATTTATTATAAATTTTCTTTTGAGTCCTGCCAATGACTTACACTCTTTGTCACCAATATGACAAGAATGCAGGCCCCTTACACAACATACTGCTTTATTGTTATGGTGGACCCTCATGTGATCTTTTCTGCATATTTTTTCGTATAGCAACACCACTAGCACCATAGTCAATAACTTCCATGCATTTGTCACTTCTTTGGTGACTTCTAAAACTGGCAGCACTGAGACAGATCCTTCAACATTATTCACAGGTCTAAGCAGTTTCAGTTCTTACAGAGATCTGATAAAATGATACCAAACTTCCTGCACGCATCTTTCTTGAGTTTCTCATGATGGATGCGATTTCTTTCAAACAATATTTTACCATTCTGCACTTACTTCCTCCACAAAAGAACGATCAATACGCAACTTGTTGCAGCTAAAAATCTTGATATTTGCTTTCATCAAAGTTTTATGCTGTCTTTATACCTACAGTCATTTTTGCTACATGTTTATTATATCTGGTTGTTTGTTTCGTTTTACGGCATATCAACCCCTTTTCGGGTTATATAATGCTGAATTCAGTCATTTTGGTAAAAGTTTTTATGCTTCAAGTTCTTTATATCTTCAAATATTTATTCATAGTGTTTGGTTTGGTTTGGTTGTTTTGTTTTACGGCATATCAACCCTTTTCGAATTATTTAATGCCAAATCCGGTCATTTTGGTAAAAAGATTTATGCTTCAAGTTCTTTATATCTTCAAATATTTATTCATAGTGTTTGATTTAGTTGTTTTGGTTTATGGCATATCAACCCTTTTCGGATTATTTAATGCCAAATCCAGTCATTTTAATAAAAGTTTTTATGCTTCAAGTTCTTTATATATTCAAATATTTATTCATGGTGTTTGGTTTGGTTTGGTTGTTTTGTTTTACGGCATATCAACCCTTTTCAGGTTATTTAATGCCGAATCCAGTCATTTTAATAAAAGTTTTTATGCTTCAAGTTATTTATATCTTCAAATAATTATTCCTGGTGTTTGGTTTGGTTGTTTTGTTTGATGGCATATCAACCCTTTTCAGGTTATTTAATGCCAAATCTGGTTTTCGAATAACACTCAACAGTAGTCCGAATAATCCAAATTTCAATCCTTAACTAAAAAATTCAGAAACAACTGGTCGAATGGTTATTATATGACGCCTTTTTGTCTAATACAAAAGTATTTACGTCTTCAATTAGAGAATTTCAATATGTTGATGACTATGCATTAATAGTTTACAAATTGGCATGCAGTATCTCATGTCTTCTTTCTCGAAGACATGCAATGCTTTGGATCTAACTATTTTTTCATTTTTTTTAACATAGTTCACCTCAAACAAGGCAGGCTGCCACTGTAGACATAAGAGGCTACTGAGAAAAAAAGGGAGAAAGGTTTGGGGAGGTCAACCTAAATTGAGATCTGCGCAGCGAGATGTCTGTTTACATTAGTTTTAAACTTCTGCATGTCGGTACCGTCGGGGAAACAGGGGGCAGGGAGGGAGTTCCAGAGGCCAGCAGCACAAAGAAAGAAGCTATTTGAGTAGAAAGCTCTCCGACATCTGGGGACCTCCACAGTGAATGGATGGGATTTAGCTGATTGTCGAGTTGGTCTAGTGAATTTACGTCGAGGGGGCACCAGAGTAGCCAATTCATCGGAGCATAATCCATTGAAGTATTTTTAAAACAAGCACAAGGATGCAACATTGCGGCGATGGGACAGGGACTGGAGCTTGGTTAGCAGTGAGGGACCTATTAGGTTTGAAAGAGATGCCTCTTAAATTTTGGAGGCTCACCACACTACAGAAGCAATGGGTAGTCCTTTATTTCTTTTCGCTTAGAGAAAATGGTGTTTCCACATGCGTGCACATGACGTATGTGGAGCAACCATCAAAAGTAATAAGCAGATGTGGCTGCCCGTTGCTGCATTTTCTCAAGTGATAACTAATCTTTTCCAAGTTAGTCCTTTTACCTGATCATGCCAGTGAATATCTCTAGAACGGATACAATTACACTTTACTAGTTGTTCCTTCTGATGTTTAATGAAATATTTATGTGCAATATATATATATATATATATTATGGAAATCACTCCAGACAAGGCATGAAGCTACTTGATGTAAGGAGCTAAAAAAAAACTACTACTTCAAGGTCAAAAACTAGCCAACAATAAGTGTTATATAGATAGATTCTGACCCAGAAAACAGCAATTTTTTCCCCTTTGTCAGAAACATCGCTCATGAAATGTGAGGACTAAAGGACAAAATAAGGGAAACGAGATTTACGAGGCTTCTGAAAGTAAACCCATGGTTCACTTTCTATTCTCCTTATATATATATATATATATATATGTATATGTGTGTGTGTGTGTGATGGATACCAATAAGAAAACTATAATTTCAGTTGATTGCCTCGTTGGCCAGAATTTATCCGGAAGTTTGTTTTCTACTTAGTTTTTTTTTTATTTGTTCCTCTTCTGATTTGTTTTCTATTTTGACCACTGCCCAATCTTGGAGGCGACATTACTGTCCATTTTTTGGCCAAGACTTATTATTTGATATAAAAAAAAAAGTATTAGCTTTTGTATTAGATTCATAGAACTAAATTGTCTATATCTTTGATGGCATCTCTTCAGCTGTCAGCCTTTGTGGAGAGGTATAGGGTTAGGGTTGTGTGCTTGTGGAGAGGTATATCCACAAGCACACACAGACCCCCACACCCCACAGAAATAACTCCTGATGTGTGTTTGGCTTGATATCTCCTTCGTTACCTACTTCTCTTTGTTCTCTTTCTGTTCTTTCTCTCTCTCTCTTGTCTCTTTCCCCCACCCCTTCTGTATCTTCCTTGTCCCTTTTCATTCTATTTTTTGATTACTATTAAGTCACCAATTATTGTGGCTAAAAGCAACTTGAGGATAAGGGTAAATGAGATGGATAGATTATCAGTTGAATGATGAAGAATATGAGAGGATTTTTTTATACTAATGAGTCACCACTTATCAAGGCTAAAATACACTCGAGGATAAGGGTTAATGAGATGGATGGATTGTCAGTTGAATGATGAAGAATATTATGAGAGGATTTTTTATACTAATGAGTCACCACTTATCAAGGCTAAAAGCAACTTGAGGATAAGGGTTAATGAGATGGATGAATTATCAGTTGAATGATGAAGAATATTATAAGAGGATTTTTTATACTAATGAGTCACCACTTATCAAGGCTAAAAGCCACTCGAGGATAAGGGTTAATGAGATGGATGGATTATCAGTTGAATGATGAAGAATATTATAAGAGGATTTTTTTATACTAATGAGTCACCACTTATCAAGGCTAAAAGCAACTTGAGGATAAGGGTTAATGAGATGGATAGATTATCAGTTGAATGATGAGAGGATTATAACTTCTCTCTCTCTCTCTTTCCCCTTTGTCCCTTCCCTCTTTGATTACACTTCTATCTCTTCTATGCCCCCTCTCTCTTTCTTCTGTCCCATCGCCCACTCTCTCCTCTGTCTTATCTTTCTCTCTCTCTCTCTTCTGTCCCTTCTCCCTTTCTCTTTCTTCCATCTCACTCTCTCTTTCTCTTTCCCCTCTGTCCCTTTTCTCTTTTATTACACTTTTCTCTCTATCCTCTGTTTTTTCGCCCTCTCTGTCCTCTATCTTATCTTCCTCTCTCTCTCTCTCCCTCTGTGTCACTTCTCTCTCTCTCTTCTGTCTCTTCTCTTCCTCTCGTCTGTTCCTTCTCCCTTTCTCTTTCTTCCGTCCCTCTCTCTTTTTTGTTCCTCCACTCCCTATCTCTTCTTTTTCTCTGTTCTCTGCACCCTCTCTCTCTCTCTCTCTCATCTGTCCCTTCATTCTTCTCTCTTCTGTCCCTTCATTCTTCTCTCTTCTGTCCCTTCATTCTTCTCTCTTCTGTCCCTTCATTCTTCTCTCTTCTGTCCCTTCATTCTTCTCTCTTCTGTCCCTTCATTCTTCTCTCTTCTGTCCCTTCTTTCTCTCTCCTCCGTCCCTTCATTCTTCTCTCTTCTGTCCCTTCTTTCTCTCTCCTCCGTCCCTTCCTGGTGCTACAAAATACTATAGGGGAAAATAGTTCAAAATTAAAATTTAAAGGTGTAAATTAAATATTAAAGGTTAAAAATTAAAGGGGGGGGGAATATATTGATGGTGAGACACGGGCATTAAGTTCAAAGGAAGTTTATCCATGCAATTTTAATTAATAATTCTGAAAGTTAAAGGAGATATAGGTTTTATGTATAGTCTTCCGTAGGTAGTGAAATAGGGAATTGGATAAAAGA
>OY744535.1:29503693-29516193 GCA_963556195.1 Sepiola atlantica
TATATATATATATATTTAGGCAAACATTATTAAATAACACCTAGTGTTTTGCTTGATAAGACTTTTTTTTATTTTTTCAATTTTCCGAATGGTCCATTTAGTGTTTCGGTCAAATTGGTGTATGTAAGTTCTGTGGGTTTCTTGTTCCATTTTTATGATGCTATGATTGTAAAGAAACATCCACAAATGTGCATAAGTTAACACAGTTTATTAATGAATACTCTTTTTATTTTATTTTCAGGTGAGTGGCTTTAAATTGCATTTTTGTCTTCAGGTAAGAACTCTGTCTTATTTTTATTAATTTTTTATCATTAATCGATTATTTATTGTTTTTTAAAAAAAAGAGGGGGGGAAATTAAAATGAAATTTTAAAAATCCTAATTTTAAAAATCCTAATTTAAAGAAATTAAATTTTGGACATGACTTATTACTTTTTCATGTATGGAAATGTGAATTTAGGACGCTGTTGCAACATGTACGTTTTCAGCATCCTAAATTCTCTTTCCAGCTTCTTAAAATCACTGGCAATGCTGGGACACAGGTCCTGCTAGTTGATTCCAACATTATATATCACGAAAGACTCGTCTCGAAGCATCTTCAAAATGTGTTTTTCAATCAAGCTTTTTTACAGTGGCATCTGAGAATAGTAGAGGAAGCGATTCGGTTCTGGTTCGCCTAGTTGTTTTCAGATATGACCCCCCTCTTCCTTCGGGAGTTGAGGGGGTTGGTTTATTGTTGATTGCTTGAGGTGTTCCTACAAGGAAATGCAGACGGATCCATTCTCAGCTATTTTTGTACCCGGTCATAGCGCCGTCTCAGAGGAGCTGTTTTTGTCCACATTTCAGCCCTGTGCCACATTTTGCTGTAATGGGGAGCAAGTAAATCAATAAAAATACTCATTTTTATTTTTTTTTGTATTAAAATTACAGTTAATTATTTCGATTTTTACATTTTTGTTAAACCTTTTAATATAAAATATAGAAATAGTTCTTTTCTGACATGAAAAATATAATCTGATATTCTGAGAAATGTTGACTTGTTTTTCTAAGAAACTGCATCAAACCAGATGGAATAAGGGATCAGGAAATCTAGATAAATTGGAAATGGGAAGAAAGACATGTTGATGTAGAAATTGAAAAGGACGAGATACGAATATCCGAGCAATATTTTTTTGTTTATATATATCTGCTATTTCTTTAGATGTAGTAAATATTTGAAATTTGTTTTAATAATTATAACATGTTTTCTTTAGAATTTTCTAATAAAAATGCTATAAAAATGAAAAATAAAAATGGAATGTACTAAAAGGATAAACGAGAAAAACAGGTTAGGATTAAGATGTTATGCCCTGAGGAGCAACTTACTACAAGCAACTTACTACAAGCAACTTACTACAAGCAACTTGTTATGGTGACCTACCCTATTCCGTCACTACACTTACTGACACTGAATAGTGGTAGTAACAGAGAGTCGCTATGACCAAATAAGAAGCCATCTCTGGAAACACATTACTTCTGTACTAACCCTAACCAATCCAGTCTCTGGCAATACATTACTTCTGTACTAACCCTAACCCTAACCAATCCAGTCTCTGGCAATATATTACTTCTGTACTAACCCTAACCAATCCAGTCTCTGGTAATATATTACTTCTGTACTAACCTTAACCCTAACCAATCCAGTCTCTGGCAATACATTACTTTTGTACTAACCCTAACCAATCCAGTCTCTGGCAACACATTACTTCTGTACTAACCCCAACCCTAACCAATCCAGTCTCTGACAATACATTACTTCTGTACTAACCCCAACCAATCCAGTCTCTGGCAACACATTACTTCTATACTTTTTGTAAATACATTCTCTTGTTAACTACCCCCTTGTTGTCTTATTTCTTTTCGGACCTTTGAGGCCACAACACAGCTTTAATGAATTTGATATTTACCAGAGATAATATGTAAAAATCCCCTGAAAAAAAGAAAATTGGAAAACGCCTTGGAAAAACGGGAGAAATTCCAGGGCCATGGATAACACCACTGTGCCTAATCACTCAAAGTTTTGACTCACTCAATCTTGGATGCAACAGTCCAAAAGCGTCCTTCAGCAATGAGGAATGACAGAACTAGAGCCAGGTGAAGTGTCTGAGAAAAGGAGATTAAGTAGCGAAGTACAGATGTTAGACCTGGGAAAACGGAATTAGTGTGAGGGCTTGAATCGGCTCACACTAGCCAGTCCCTCCAAGTTTTAGTTCTACTAGCCTTGGACCAAAACCAAAAGGTGTTATATAGTAACATTGAGTTTCAGAGCATATAGCTTTGATTTCTTTTTTCATTTATCAGCGAAGGATGCGTTACTGGTGGAGTTGATATGATGTTGAAAACCCCAAGGCAAGATGTGAAGCCAGCACATAACTCAGAACTCTTCTTGAAGCATCTACAATATTTATTTACTGTAATCATGTGTGTGTGGGTGTGTGTGTGTGTGTGTATATATATATATATCTCTCTATATATATATATACAGCTATTTAAAATTAGCCGAGCGGTTAAAGACGTTGGATTTGAGTTGAAAAATACTTGTAGTCCAGGGTTTCGAATCGTATGACCGGTAGTGAATAGTCATATCTCTTTTTAATCTGAAGAGTCCAGATTAAAAAGGACGAAACGTATACATACATAGATAATAAACAATAACAAATATTTTTATATATATATATATATATAAATTTATTTATTTAATTAATTCAGTTCAAATATTCAAAAAATGAACAAAACCAATATTTTTCAAAAGTGCTCAATATATATTAGAGTTATTTATATTAAAATAAACATAGTTTGAGCACCTGACAATTTTTTCAAAGCCCTGCTGGCTTCTTATTGCCATTGATAAGAAGCCAGCAGGGCTTTGAAACAATTGTCGGGCGCTCAAACTATGTTTATTTTAATATATATATATATATATATTAGAAGAATACCTGTCCCAGGAAGGGGAACAGAAGAGTTTGGCATCAAATTTATGTCCACTTACGAAAATTAGAATAAAGATATAATGCTGCTAAACCTTATGTCTAGAATCCTTATTCTAATTTTGATCAAAATCTATTATATGATTTTGATTCAAGGAAATGTTTAAAAAGTAAGGGGCTGAAGAAGAACAACGGACCTCCACCTCCCTTCTTTGTCTCTTTTGCATAAAACTAAATTAAACATAATATAACCCACATTTAGACCCCTAACACCTAGAATCTGTATTCCAAAATTCATAATTATCGATTAATTAGTTGTGAATGCTGGACATACAAATGTATAAACATATAAACTTACCTAATTTATATATATATATATATATATATATATATATCTATATATAATATTTATATATTTATATATATCTATATATAATATTTATATATTTATCTATATATAATATTTATATATTTATATATATATATATATAATATTTATATATATATATATAGAGAGAGAGAGAGATAGGAGAAAAAGGAGTGATAAGAATCCTCTATCTCGTATATTGAGCTAATCCTCTTCACAATAGGTTCCATCTACTAAAAGTTTTACTTTGGTTTATATTTGATCCTATATATATATATATATATATATATATATATATAATCCAAGTATGGTAAGGTCACTCTCTCCCCCCCCCCCCTCATAGGCAAATTACCAAACTAGATAATCTGTCACTTGCCTCCTCTGGGCAGGCTGGACCCAGACAGAGCTTCTTTTGACACGCGTTAACACGTGTCGACCCGTAAATATATGCTTTCATATTTCGACCCCCCCCCACCAAGTCATATCTGCGTTCCCTTCCTCTCTTTCTGTTTCCTTCCTCTGTCCCGTGTAGCTCTTATCTATGCCTTAAATTTTTATTTTAATATTTCCTTTTTCTCTTTTTCTTTTTACTTGTATTTTTGTTTTTGTTTTTGTTTTATTCATATTCAATTTTTATTTTAAATTTCTGTCACCTTCATAACACTTGTGCGATTTTGAACTTATCTTAACAGGCATAATTTGATTTCAAGATCGGGAGTCCCTCAAACTGCTCTCGTGAAACAAAATCAATTTTGTAGTCAAAATGAAATAAATTATCATATATATATATATATATATATATGAGAGAGAGAGAATGGTAGTTTGCTTGAAGCATTGCTGGGAATTGTAATAAATGTATGAAGAAGGCTCTACATTGCCTCCAGTCTTCTTAATACATTTATATATATATACTCGCTGTGTATAACTACACTGAAAAGTCTTGAAAAAATAAAACCTATTTCTGTGGATGACTATATATATATATATGCTCCCCTATGGGTGGAGTACTCTGATGGAGGAAGGAAATTATAGTTTCTACTTCAGCGTAAAAGGCATTATATCCTCTAAGGTCCGGAATAATGAATAAAAATTAATTTTAAATGCGATTAACAGCAGCAGGCAAGTTATCTCAGAGGGTAGCGTGTTGTATGGATTGTCATGCTAGCTAATGACTAATATCCAGGATTTGAATCTCGGTGTTTATGTGCCTGAGGCGTCTAGCCATACTGATGAGTACTGAAAAGACGAAACACGTATCTTTGGGTGATTATGTATATATAATATATATGTATATACATATATCAAAAACAAGACTTCTTTTGTAAATTCATTACAAAAATGTATTTTTCAAATTGACTTATAATGTTTTTAGTTTATGAATCAAATGTGAATAGAAATTTTCCTTAAGTAAGTTCAGAGAACTTCTGCCATTATTAACCAGCATTTAATAACTTGAAAAGGGTTGATATGCCATAAAACAAAACAACTAAAGAAAACCGAACAACTAAATAAACTGCGATACAAAAAATATCTTCTCCTCAATAAAAAAGGAAAGAAATCAAACAATGCCAGAAACAAACTGGCAGACAATTTTTTAAATGTTTAAATAAGGTATTTCTGCAGACAGAATTAATTGTGAAAATTGGATGAGAAAAAAAAATAAAATAAAGATGAAGAAAAGAAACTATGAATAATTAAATGTTTTGAAAGATCTATACATTAATAAAAGAAATGTTTCGCCATTTTTGTAATTTACAAGACCACCCGTGACTTGTCTGGTCAGTATTATGTATATATATATATATATATATATATATATATATTATCTCTATTCATATAAAGTTAAGTATGTGTGCTTATATATTTGTATGTACTCCTAAAATGTAAAGTCTTGAGATTGTTTGGTCACGTTAAGCGTTCCAGTGTTGGGCTATGCAAAATATGCGTTAAAGGCATTATACAAGGAAGCCGGGCGAAAGGTAGACAAAATAAAAGATGGATGGATAACGTTTGTGAATGGACAAACATGAGCATAAAACCAAACAAACACCTTGGTCCAAGATAGTAAGGCTTCGAGGACACTCAGCCATGTTAGTGCGTATTCTGCAGCTAGCAGAGAAAACGGTTAATAATAAATGTACTCCTAAACTAATTAACTGATTATTATGAATTTAAGAACACAACTGCTAGGCATAAAGAGTGGTAATGTGGGATATATTTAGTTTTATTTACTTTCATGCAAAGGAGGTAAAACGGCCTTTGTGAAAATTCAAATACTTCCAATTTTCGTGTAATTTTAACAATAGGCATTAGACATCAATTAATAGATATTAGACATCAATTAATAGATATTAGACATCAATTAATAGATATTAGACATCAATTAATAGATATTAGACATCAATTAATAGATATTAGACATCAATTAATAAATATTAGACATCAATTAATAGATATTAGACATCAATTAATAGATATTAGACATCAATTAATAGATATTAGACATCAATTAATAGATATTAGACATCAATTAATAAATATTAGACATCAATTAATAGATATTAGACATCAATTAATAAATATTAGACATCAATTAATAGATATTAGACATCAATTAATAAATATTAGACATCAATTAATAGATATTAGACATCAATTAATAGATATTAGACATCAATTAATAAATATTAGACATCAATTAATAAATATTAGACATCAATTAATAGATATTAGACATCAATTAATAGATATTAGACATCAATTAATAGATATTAGACATCAATTAATAAATATTAGACATCAATTAATAGATATTAGACATCAATTAATAAATATTAGACATCAATTAATAGATATTAGACATCAATTAATAAATATTAGACATCAATTAATAGATATTAGACATCAATTAATAGATATTAGACATCAATTAATAAATATTAGACATCAATTAATAGATATTAGACATCAATTAATAGATATTAGACATCAATTAATAGATATTAGACATCAATTAATAAATATTAGACATCAATTAATAGATATTAGACATCAATTAATAGATATTAGACATCAATTAATAAATATTAGACATCAATTAATAGATATTAGACATCAATTAATAAATATTAGACATCAATTAATAGATATTAGACATCAATTAATAGATATTAGACATCAATTAATAAATATTAGACATCAATTAATAAATATTAGACATCAATTAATAGATATTAGACATCAATTAATTAATATTAGACATCAATTAATAAATATTAGACATCAATTAATAGATATTAGACATCAATTAATAGATATTAGACATCAATTAATAAATATTAGACATCAATTAATAGATATTAGACATCAATTAATATATATTAGACATCAATTAATAAATATTAGACATCAATTAATAGATATTAGACATCAATTAATAGATATTAGACATCAATTAATAGATATTAGACATCAATTAATAAATATTAGACATCAATTAATAGATATTAGACATCAATTAATAGATATTAGACATCAATTAATAAATATTAGACATCAATTAATAAATATTAGACATCAATTAATAGATATTAGACATCAATTAATTAATATTAGACATCAATTAATAAATATTAGACATCAATTAATAGATATTAGACATCAATTAATAGATATTAGACATCAATTAATAAATATTAGACATCAATTAATAAATATTAGACATCAATTAATAGATATTAGACATCAATTAATAAATATTAGACATCAATTAATAAATATTAGACATCAATTAATAGATATTAGACATCAATTAATAAATATTAGACATCAATTAATAGATATTAGACATCAATTAATAAATATTAGACATCAATTAATAGATATTAGACACCAATTAATAGATATTAGACATCAATTAATAGATATTAGACATCAATTAATAGATATTAGACATCAATTAATAGATATTAGACATCAATTAATAAATATTAGACATCAATTAATAAATATTAGACATCAATTAATAGATATTAGACATCAATTAATTAATATTAGACATCAATTAATAGATATTAGACATCAATTAATAAATATTAGACATCAATTAATAGATATTAGACATCAATTAATAGATATTAGACATCAATTAATAGATATTAGACATCAATTAATAGATATTAGACATCAATTAATAAATATTAGACATCAATTAATAGATATTAGACATCAATTAATAAATATTAGACATCAATTAATAAATATTAGACATCAATTAATAAATATTAGACATCAATTAATAGATATTAGACATCAATTAATAAATATTAGACATCAATTAATAGATATTAGACATCAATTAATAGATATTAGACATCAATTAATAAATATTAGACATCAATTAATAGATATTAGACATCAATTAATAAATATTAGACATCAATTAATAGATATTAGACATCAATTAATAAATATTAGACATCAATTAATAAATATTAGACATCAATTAATAGATATTAGACATCAATTAATAAATATTAGACATCAATTAATAAATATTAGACATCAATTAATAGATATTAGACATCAATTAATAAATATTAGACATCAATTAATAGATATTAGACATCAATTAATAGATATTAGACATCAATTAATAAATATTAGACATCAATTAATAGATATTAGACATCAATTAATAGATATTAGACATCAATTAATAGATATTAGACATCAATTAATAAATATTAGACATCAATTAATAGATATTAGACATCAATTAATAGATATTAGACATCAATTAATAAATATTAGACATCAATTAATAAATATTAGACATCAATTAATAAATATTAGACATCAATTAATAAATATTAGACATCAATTAATAGATATTAGACATCAATTAATAAATATTAGACATCAATTAATAGATATTAGACATCAATTAATATATATTAGACATCAATTAATAGATATTAGACATCAATTAATAGATATTAGACATCAATTAATAGATATTAGACATCAATTAATAGATTCTCCCAAAATTTCAGTTTCTTTTGAGTATCTTAAAGGGTTTTTAGGGGTCATAATATGGGAACAACCTCCCATTTAAAAATTGAAGTATATCAGATTTGCCTAAATTTCTGGTAAGCTAAAGCCTTAAATTTTAAATATTTTCTAGAATCAAAATTATATAATGGATTTTGATTAAAATAAGGATAAGGATTATAGACATAAGGTTTAGTATCATTATATCTTATCTTGATGTCAATCTTTAAAATGGGAGATAGAATAGTGCAAAACTGTTCTACTCGGGAAATTAATTTTATCCTGCCCTGGATGGGGTTTCTTCTAGTATATATATATATATATATATATATATATATGTGAGTTTTTATAGAATATATATATTTAAATATATGCTCCGCTCCTTATAATCTCCGAAATCGTTTCAAATTGCAAGCTCAATGAGGTTGTGTTACAAGCATCAGAGCATATATAGTTTTTATAGAGTTACATTCCAATGACAAAAGGAGAAATTAATTCATAAGCATAGTTTTATTTATTTATTTATTTTCTCAATTTCCTTATTTTCGGATTTCGACGAATATCTGCATTCTTTGCTTCGTCTTGCAATCAAAATTTATGGTTATTTTTTTACTAATTTTAAATTTATTTTTTCATTTCTTACGCGCGTTCCCAGCTCAGTACAGAAAAATATATAGTATTTATGTAATCAGATTAAAGCAATGCGTGATTTTTTTTAATAAATGAAGCATTTATTATTTTTTATGAAATATTTCGATGTAGACGTGTCTTCTTCAGTGGTTGATTACTATGATGTTTGCCTTTTTTTGTTCTTTGTTCTTTTTGATTGTCGAGATCTCCGATCGGCCAAGCCGACCAGAGATCATTAAAAGTCCCGATGATAATGGGCGTATGTGTTTCTTTTTTGTAAGTCCAGTTCTTTATTTTAACATCGCTGATCATCAGAGAAATTGTTCATGTAATGGTAATAGAAAAATATTCATCCAAAACAGAAGAAAGGAAGATGAGAAAAGCTTAAGAAGAAGACTTGATAAAAAATAACAGCAAGTTAAAAGGCATGAAAAGGGTCACATCAAAAGTTGACATATCTCGAACCCCCCCCCCCTAAAACAGCGTTGCATCCAATTTAATTTTCAAAATACTACTAAGCTCTATGCACGTATTGGGCACTATTGAATTAAATGCTAAAACATATATACACAATATATCATATTACCTTACAAATGTCTCTCTCTCTCTCTCTCTGCCTCTCTCTCTCTCTCTCTCTCTCCCTCTCTGTCTCTCTCTCTCCCTCTCTATTAGGTAAAAACTAATTCGAGCTCCTGGCACTTGCAATGTTTACATTGAGATTTTACTTATATTCAGTCAGTGTCGTATGATAGCGCAGGAGTAGGATCGCCGACTGTCAGCTCGATGGTTGAGTTTCAATCCTGGTTGAGACACTAACTGGTCTAGCCGCACTGATGAGCTGTGATACAGCGAAACAGTCTGTATGTGGATGACTATATATATATATATATATATATATATATATATATATAACAATACATAAAAATTAAAAGATAAATGTTGTATTTTTTAATAATGACCTATCGTGATAATGGAAAGCTCAGTATACTAAATCAAATTACCCCCCCCCCCACCAAAGGTGCTGAAGCCGAAGCTTCTCATCTTCATGGACCCTAAACGCTCTTGATCTGCAACGGCTTCAACTTAATGACCTGCCATGATCAAGTGAATGTGCGACAGCAAACTAGAGGAAAGGATCCCTTCAACCGTGCTTCATCGGAAGCTTTTTGGTATTGGTGGGATTTTAGATGTCTTACGTGCTCAGCATCTCAGATGATTTGGTCATGTACAGCGTGCAACATCTTGTATCAACTCCATAACACGCCTGGACACCCCAGGCACTAGGGAGCGTGGTAGACAAAGGAAGACCTGGCTTGACTGTGTAAGAAGTGATTTGACTGCTTGCAGCTTGACTGATATCGACCCTTTTGCATCGAACCGTATGGAGAGCAGGTGTGAGATGTTGCCTGGTGTTGCCCGCGCTAGTGTCCGGGGCACTTGTAGCACCTTAAATGCAAAAGCTGGAGGAGGAGGAGGAGGAGGAGGATTATTATTATTATTATTATTGTTATTGTTGCTGCTGCAGAATGTCGTTATCTTGATGACTCTGTGAGCCATCACCTGCAAATACTGATTTTACAGCGATATGTGCATTACGGCATAACCACGTTGACACACCAGTTCTCATTACATCACCAAAGTTAAGCAACGTGGAACCTGGTCAGTACCAGATGGGTGACCATTTGGAAATGTTAGGCACTGTATGTCATCTTCCCATGACTAGGATACACATGCAGTTGGGGACCGCTTGTGAATTTGATATTCCCTGTAAATCTCCTTTTTTGGAGGAAACCGGCAGAGCCCGAACAGGGCTAATACCACATCAGGTATTTTTTTTTTGTGCATTAGGTAAATAGATTGATAAAAAATAGAAAATACACTCTCTTGACTTTTCGCCATAATTCTCGACAACGTTAGACTGGATATGAAGGGTCTCTGCTAATGAGTGTGTGTGTATGTGTGAATAGAAAGATGTCCCGGAAAAACATCTCGGTTCACGAATTCGGAATATCAAATATCTTAAAACCCTTAATCTGCTCATCCTTCACTCTATAATAAAGGCTAATGTGTATTTATTTGTATATAAATAAATAAATATCAGTCCCATCACACAAAAGTTTGAAAGTTAAAAACTATCGGACGAAACCATTTCAAGTGTTTAGGGGAAGGGAGAAAGCAAATAGCAAGTCAGACAACCCTCTGCCGTCTGAAATGAATTCAGAACGAAATCCTTCACTCTATTTTCAGAATTAGAATTTAAAAATTTTCCTTTCTTCTTTCTATATCGAATGATACGTTCTTTCTTTCTTTTTTTCTTTTCATAAACTTTCCTGTTTGAGACGTTTTCTTTCTGATTTCATTTTTTTAACTTCACCGATTGAGACGTTATTTTTTATGAATACTAGTGTAAACACTGGCGAAAGATTAATTTTTTAAAATCATTTTTGACGGAAGGTGTACACTTGTGTTTTATATTGACCCCGAACAGAGGCAGTCGATGTGTGAGGAAGCAAGATGGTGAATGAAGCAACTCCAAAATACCGCACGCGTCGATAAGTATAGATATCATCTGGTTTAATTTATTCCCCCAAATCTGTTCACTCCGCTCGAATAAAGATCGAATCATTAAGAAAAAAATGGAAATTTGTGTTGGAAATCATTTCTTCCTCTTCTTTCTTAATTTGGTTAACAAAAGAAAATTAATTGGTTAACAAAAGAAAATTAATTGGTTAACAAAAGAAAATTAATTGGTTAACAAAGAAAATTAATTGGTTAGCAAAAAAAAATTAATTGGTTAACAAAAAAAAATTTAATTGGTTAACAAAAGAAAATTAATTGGTTAACAAAAAAAAATTAATTGGTTAACAAAAAAAAAATTAATTGGTTAACAAAAAAAAATTTAATTGGTTAACAAAAGAAAATTAATTGGTTAGCAAAAAAAAATTAATTGGTTAACAAAAAAAAATTTAATTGGTTAACAAAAAAAAATTAATTGGTTAACAAAAAAAAATTAATTGGTTAGCAAAAAAAAAATTAATTGGTTAACAAAAAAAAAATTAATTGGTTAACAAAAAAAAAATTAATTGGTTAACAAAGAAAATTTAATTGGTTAGCAACCAATTATTTATTTTTTTCTAATAGGGTAATATTTATTTTGAACAAGTTGCCATATCAGATTAAGAACGGAAATAGCATAGAAGATTTTAAGACCGAATTAGATGAATTTAGAAATAATGGTAAAAAATGAATTGATAGGACACCTTTGGGTACTGTCGGATGAAATATTTAATGGAAGTTGATCTGTATATTAATTTCATACTAATCGTGTAGATGTCAATGCAAAATATTAAGAAAAAAAAATTCTTAATGTGGTCATGCTGTTGTTGTTTAGTTGTTAAACGAATTGAACTTCAGCGTAGTGCTCACGAAGATCGTGCCTCAGGGTTGTCTGGTCTGCATGAAGTCCTTCTCGTTGGTTGAAGCCGT
>OY744535.1:29518693-29556193 GCA_963556195.1 Sepiola atlantica
ACAACACGCAAGTCCAAAAATGAAGTTTATTCCCCACCAAAAGAAAATCACAAGAATCGATCCATTGTCAAATAACCCCCAATGATTTTGTGCTATCATTTCTTTTTCAGTTTTACTAGAAATGTTAATAACAAGAAGGAAACGGCTACAACAACAAGAAAAAGAGATAGAAACAGAGACGTCACCATTCACTGAGCAACAACTTGCAACATGTCAACGAAACAAGACTTCAGCTGTGGACTTCAGATATTTGGTTACCGTTCAGAATCAAAGAATTGGTCCACCGTAGTGCAACATCGAATTGTTGCAATTTTAATATAAAAGTTAAGCGGTTCAAGAATCTAAAAAATGAAAAAGAAAATCATTTGGTTTGTCTGGAAACAAGTAAAAAAAATCATAATCTCTAGAAAAAAAAGAACAAAAACGAACTTATCCGATAATAACAACGAAATAAGAAATCCCAGAGATGTCATTTTTATTATCTTCGATATCGATTCGATCTGAAGATCAGACAAGCTAATTTTTTTTGTTTATAAATTCTAATACAAATAATAATTTTTTAGAGTGCGTTCGGCAAAACTTGCTTTTACGTAGAAAGAACAGTAATATACGTGTTCAGTTCTTGTTTTTTTTTTACTAATGGACACCACTTATCAAGGCCAAAAACCACTCACAGAGGTTGAAACCAGAGGACGATGGAGCCTGATGCTGACTCCTCCTGGATTTTCATCAGAGTCCTGTTAGCTGGGTAGCGACCCTAACACCGCTTTAAAAAAAAAAAAATTTCTAACTTAGTTCACCCCAAACAAGGTACGTTGTCACTGTAAACGTAAGGAGCTACTGAGAATTAGGGGCAGTGCAGCGAGATGCTTGTTCACGTTAGTTTTAAATTCCTGCATACTGGTACAGTCGGGGAAACAGGGAGCAGGAGTGAGTTCCAAAGGCCGGCAGCACGAGGAAAGAAGCTATTGGAGTAGAATGCTCTCCAGTATCTGGGGACCTCCATAGTGAATGGATGGGACTTAGCTGATTGTCGGGTTGGTCGAATGTATTCACGTTAAGGGGGCACCAGAGCAGAAAGTTTATCGGAGCACATTCCATTGAAGTACTTGTAAAACAAGCACAAGGATGCAACGTTGGGACAGGGGCTGGAGTTTGATGGATAGTTTGGAACCTATCAGATTGGAGACTCTTTTTTGGACATTGTCTAAGAGGGAGAGAGTGACAGACAAGTGGTTGGTGCACCAGCCTAGAAGTGGCAACAATACTCCGGCGATGGGACAGGGACTGGAGCTTGGTTGACAGTGAGGGACCTATTAAGTTGGCGACTCTTTTTTGGATCCTTGTCAAGGAGGGAGAGACTAGTAGATGATGCACCACCCAGATGTGGCAACAATACTCCATGCATGGGCGGATGGTGGCTTTGCAGAGATATAGGATACTATCAGGTGTGAGAAGTTTTCTAGCACGGTAGAGGGAGCCCACCTTCTTTGCAACAGCCTTGACAATGTCTTCTATGTATTTGTTCCAATTCATGTTATCTGTGAAAGTTAGGCCGAGGAGTTTGAATGATGAACTCTCAGGTAGAGTGTTATTCGCCATGACAATCTTGTAGTTATTGAAGGAAAGTAGCTTTGTCTTTGCGGCATTAAAACTTACCATCCATTTTTGACCCCAATCCACTACTGACTGGAGGTCATTTTCTAAGGATTCAGCCATTGCCTCACATATGTGCGCGTCGGTTTTGCCTACATGACGAGAGTAGAGCATGGTGTTGTCAGCAAATATACCCATCTCAGACACAATGTCATCAGGGAGGTCGTTTATGAAAATCAGGAACAATAAAGGTCCAAGGATCGATCCCTGGGGTACACCTGCATTTATGTCATGTTGTTTGGATGAACGGCCATCGAGGACAACCTGGATCTTTCTGTTGGATAGGACGGCTTGCTGCCAAACTTGTCTGCTATGGGTCGCCCTGACAGGAACTAGACGACATATCTCTGAAATTACCACATTACCATCACTCCTACCACGGTAAGGAAGGGTTGAACTTTAGGGGGCTGTTGTTGTTGGGGTTTTCCAGCTTGTCAATCATCATTGGATCATTTTATATTAAAATCGAACATGGTTTGTATATGATGATTATTGATTTGTAAGTTAATTTAAATTTTTAAGAAATTTTTGTTACATACAGAACCTGGTCTATCCAAATAGTCACCCATTTAGTACTGGCCAGGCTCAACGTCACTTACTGTTGGTGATTTTACGGGAACCGGTGTGTCACCATGATTATAGTTGTGTACATCTTACGCATTGAATTGGGAAGACAGTTAAAAATGGAGATTCCCAAAGAGGCTTTAACAAACAAATAAATAGGAAATCAAAATTGGAATATTTAGATTTGCTTTTTTGTTTATTTGTTTTTGTTTCAAATTGTTTTCAGGGGGCATAATATGGACACGACCCTCAATTTGAACATTCTAATATTTCGGATTTGCATTAAATTTGATCCGTAAACATTACAGATCATGCAATTAAGCAAGATTCTCTAAATTGCAATATCTTTTTAAGACTCCTTAGATTTGATATATTTTCTAGAATCAAAATCATGTGATGGATTTTTATAGACATTGGAATAAGGATTCTAGACATAAGGTTTAGTAGCTCTAAGTCTTAATTTTAATCTTCGTAAGGGGACATAAAAGTGGTGCAAAACTGTTTCAGTTTGAATTATTATGTGTAAATTAAATGGACATATCTATTTCTTCTATATGTTTTTAATCACACAAAATACATGTTAAAATATTCCTCGGTTTTTGGATTGATTTGTTTTTTTACAAGAAAAAGCATTTTAATTGTTCTAATTAGCCGTAATTTGCAGTTTAATCGCCAAGTCACACATTTCTTACTAAGCTGTCGTTTCATACTCTCAACCTCCCATTACATGTTGTTTGGCCTCTTTTTACTCTTATTTTGTAGTTTTTCTCTTTCTCTCTCTCTCTCTCTCTTTCTTTCTCTTTCTCTCTCTCTCTCTCTTTCTTTCTTTCTCTCTCTCTTTCTTTCTCTCTCTCTTTCTATCTCTCTCTCTTTCTCTCCCTCTCCTCTTCTCTCTCTCTCTTTCTCTCTCTCTTTCTCTCTCTCTCTCTTTCTCTCTCTCTCTCTCTCTCTCTTTCTCTCTCTCTCTCTTTCTCTCTCTCTTTCTCTCTCTCTTTCTCTCTCTCTCTCTCTCTCTTTCTCTCTCTCTCTCTTTCTCTCTCTCTTTCTCTTTCTCTCTCTTTCTCTCTCTCTCTCTCTCTCTCTTATTCTCTTTCTCTCGCTCTCTTATTCTCTTTCTCTCTTTCTCTCTTTCTCTCTCTCTCTCTTTCTCTCCCTTTCTCTCTCTCTCTCTTTCGCTCTCTCTCTTTTTCTCTCAACACTCAAAGGTAATAAAACTGAAAACAAGTAATTGGAATAGTTCATTATAAACAGTAAGGAATATCATCGCAAGTATTGATACTAACCCATAGCTGGAGAGAGAGAGAGAGAGAGAGAGCGAACAGAAAGACTAATTTTGGAGTTTATCTTTTATCCGTTTAAATTGAAGACTCAAAAATGGTACTTGATGCCATCTTGCAAAAAAACTTAGCATCTACCGTTGCTCATCACCTGATAAGGTAAGGATCAACTGTAAATGAGTCAATCCAGGGAAAGGAGTAAAGCCCTTACGTACATCTCCGTGGTAGTAGCCAACGAAAAGGAGCCTTCTGGTCACCCTCAACTACGGTCGATCCATTTTTTTTGTTTTTAATTTTTAGATCTATCTACACATTTCTATACGAAGGTCAGACAGTCTGTCTGATATTTGTTCTTGTTTTTTTTTTTTTTCCGCTTCCATCTTTCGTTGCTTGGTTTAATCTCGAAGGAGTCTGCTGACACTTGGGCAACGTCTCTCCTATATACATGTTCTCATACAATCAATTAAAAATGAAACAAAGAAACACGGAAACGATAATGCATGCAAAAAACATCATCGCAAACACGAAAGGGTTTGCTTTGAGATTCTGTCCATAAAAGTGGATATATTATTTACAATGTATAGAATAAAATCTGAAAAGGATGTGTACGAGAGTGTGTGTGTGTGTGTGGAAGTTGAGAGAAATGTCTTACATACCGTAAAGTGATGGGACGATTCCAATACAATTACCGATTCCGATTCTTTTAAATCTCTAAATATATATAGCTATAGTGTTGCTGTTGTTTTTTTTTTGTCATTGTTTTTTTTCAGACTACTGTAAAAACCCATGTAATATGTGCATATATTTTTCGCAAACGTAAAAATACACGTGTAGGGGGTGATCTATAGATTTCAGTTTAACTGGTAGTTTAAAATCAATTAATATTTATCATTTTATCATTAGTACCAGTGATGGAAAATTTTGTTAACAAAATTAAAATAAAAAAAAACAATTAAAAGAATCGTTTTTGGCATCGGAAAATAGGCACAAATTTTTCCGATTCTCATACCCCGAAAAGTTATCATTTTTCCGATTTCTGATTCCAATTTATCGTCCCAACACTACGCGTAACACTTGTGAGTTCATGCGAGGCGAAACAGTAAGAAAGCGTGTGAATTTCCTTGTCTCCCTTTTTATAATTACCGATTGCAACGCCCTCTACCATCGCCAAACGGGAGATAATTGGGTCTGAAACGCCCTCTAAGTGAATGTGTGTTTAAATGTGTAAAAAAAGGGTAGGTAATGTTAAAGTCTTAACCAACAATATCAAACGAGAAGTCGTACTGAATAATACTATTACAAAGATCAGGTATTTGCAGAACATGGAAGCGTTTAAAATATGCTAATTGCACCTTCGTCTTGTGGCATCGGTTTTGTATGTGTTATTTTCATGGCGAATGATAATTACTGTTTGGAATGTTCCGTACAGAAACCAGCCATCCGGCTACCAAGCCAGCCGCCCTCGACACTTGCAGATTCCTTTTATATCATAAAATCTGTGCGCTTGTAATCTCTTTCCGGCAAATATAACATCGGTTTTTATTTATTTATATTTTTAAAATTTTCTCTTACGGAAAATTCAGGTAATTTTATAGAATTTTATCTCTGGTATTTTCTATTCACATTTCTAAGTCGGGAAATTTTTGATGTGTAATTAGATAGTTTTTTTAAAGTTTTTTTTTTTATTTTAGATGCATACAAGATGGCGCTCTCCAACCCGTCAAGTTTGGAATAGCATTTTCATCGTTAAACGTGCAGATTGAATGGACGCATCTTATTTTAGATGCGTCCAAGCATCTTTATAAGAGGCTTTGTCGGTCAGTTTGGTCTGTCACGCTTTTTTTTATATTAGTTACTCACCAGTTATTAAGGCTAAAAGTTATTCAAGAATAAAGGTTAATAAGATAGATACGTATATTGTCAAGTGAATCATCATCATATTCGGTTTAACGCCCGTTTTACATGCTGACATGTGTTGGACGGCTTTAAGAAATTTACTTTCAAATTGATTGATGATGAATGTTATGAGACGATTGAAATGAGGAACTGAATTAATAAAATTTGATTAGTTACGAGGACGGATTTTGACAATTATTTGTTGCCATTTTATTTCAATATGACCATGTGTTAGCCCACAGGGAGTCTAACCCATGGCAACATGTTCCACGGATGAGAAGTTATTTGAAAGAAAATATGTTCATGGAAATTTTGTTTGATGTCAGGCACACAAAGAAGGAAAATAAAGTTCTTTGCACAGCTACAAATAGGAATAAGATGGCTTCTATCATCCAAGTAGAAAAAAAGAAGTGAACACTTTTGTTTCTGTTGTTACATCATCCTTACGACCACCTTTACAATTACACGTTACTACCCTCTGAGCCAACTACTTACAACATGTCAGTGAGAAAATTGCAAGCTATCTGAATGGGTCAAAAGCATGGCCATCCCTACTACAGGCCAGGCAATTGTGCAACTGGGGTCTTTTACTGAGGGCCATGTGAATTTTCTTAAATATTCGATATAGAAGTTGCAAACAAAGGTAAAATTCCTCTGTGAGATTAGTTTGATGTTTTTATGTGTTTTACATACCAAATAATAAGAACCACAATGAGCTAATTGATAAATTTTACAATTATTGACAAATTCCTATAAATGAAGAGACAGGTAATTTTGAATAAACAAACGCAAATGCATATTTCAATGAAGAATTTTTATTTCAATGTTGGAGTTTTTTTTAGAGATTTTGTACTTAATTCAAAAGATCATTACTTGTATATTGTGGTTAAAAAGAAAAAAAGGATCCGCACCAGTTGATGATATAGTTTGCAACTTCTATATCGAATATTTAAGAAAATTCACATGCCCCCCAGTAAAAGACCCCAGTTGCACGATTGCCTGGCCTGTAGTAGGGATGGCCATGGTCAAAAGGATTTCCCCATTGAACATTATAACGGGCTTATTAGTGACACGTAACGTTACAACTGCAAACAAGAACTGATACTCTTCTGTGGATCTACTCAGTCGAAAGAATGTTGTGTTTTAGGGATTTAGTGTAAGATATAAAAATATAATCAATTCCTTTTTATTGGATAGTCTTAAAATGTGATCTTTAATCTGTCCGATTAACAATAAACATGTTTTCTAATGTTAACCCTGACAGACTGATGTAGATGTGATTTCAATGTTAACCCTGACAGACTGATGTAGATGTGATTTCAATGTTAACCCTGACAGACTGATGTAGATGTGATTTCAATGTTAACCCTGACAGACTGATGTAGATGTGATTTCAATGTTAACCCTGACAGACTGATGTAGATGTGATTTCAATGTTAACCCTGACAGACTGATGTAGATGTGATTTCAATGTTAACCCTGACAGACTGATGTAGATGTGATTTCAATGTTAACCCTGACAGACATTTTGTTTAGATATTTTAGAATAGAAGAGTGTAGGAAGAATTGACTTTATGCTTGGATTAAAAAGCATTATACCAAAGCCTGATGAGTTCCTGCTGGTCATTCAACCATTTTAAGAGGATACATTCTTGGATCAGAAAATGTGCAGAACTTGAGGTGGAAGGCCGGAAAGTCTGACGACCAAGAAAACTTGGATGCAAACCATAAACAAGGAATTTGAACAGAATCAATCTTCAAGACTGCTAAACTTGGATACTGAGAATGCAGGTTGTCAGAAAACCTCAGACTCCTGACTAAGAAATCTAAGATGATAAAAAGGATATGATGATGGTGATGATGGTAAAGGTAAAGGTCGCATAGCCTGGATGCGCATAATGTCATTGCCGACATCGCACACTGCCCATGGTCGTAGCGGCGGTGATTTGTTAAGAATCACCGTGTCTAGGGCACAGCATATGGAAGGCGGAGCCCATCCCTCTCCTTCCTCCGCCTTGAACCTTCCCTGAGATTTAGTCAGGTACCCATTTACTGCTGGGTGGACAGAGGGAGTTTTCAGACCTGAAAATTCGCATGTCGTGAGTGGGATCGAACCCGGGTCGTCCAGCCCAAAGACAAGTGCTATAACCACTCGTCCACGGTGATGATGATGATATGATGAAAGTGAACATTGTGACTTCGCAATCTAGTGGGGGATGATCTCTCCTCTTCCCTGCAAACCTTTTTTCACAGAAGAGACGTTGCTTGTCATTCCTTACTCTATCAATATTTCCTTGACTTAGTTGCAAGCTATGGTTTCACTGTCTGAAACATTCTCAGCAAGAACTTTTCCTTCTACCAACACTACAAAGAACTCTCCATTCTTCCTCTGTGTACCGAAAATCAAACGGAACTTCCATGACCAGAGTTTCTTTCCAAGAACTTGCCACTTGTGGAACACGTTACTGCAGGAATGTTTCCCTACAGACTACAACATGGCCGTTTTCAAGTCCAATGTCAACAAGTATCGGTCAAGTCGTCATGTGTATTACTCATAGTTCGTAATCCTTTCCTAGTATTGTTCCATCGTACAATTGAATATCTCACTAACCCTTATACTCGAGTGTCTTTTGGCCTTTGTAAGTGGTGATCCATTAGTATCCATGTACGATTTCGGCATACAATGATCCAGTGATGATTGACATGGCTTAAAATTCATCAACAACAGCCCTTAAAGTCAAACCCTTTCTCACCATGGTAGAAGCGGTGGCAATATGGTAGTGTCAGAGTTATGTCCTGTCGAACTCCGGTTCCTGGCAGAAACATCCATAGTGGAAAGGTTTAGCAGAAAGCAGTATTAGGGTCGCTACCCAGCTAACAGGGCTCTGATGAAAATCCATGGGGTCAGTATCAGGATCCATCGTCCTCTGGTCTCAACCTCTGCGAGTGGCTTTTGGCCTTGGTAAGTGGTGTCCATTAGTAAAAAAAAAACAAGAACTGAACACGTATATTACTGTTCTTGATAGGTTCCAAACTATCCATCAAGCTCCAGCCCCTGTCCCATCGTTGCAATGTTGCATCCTTGTGCTTGTTTTACAAGTACTTCAATGGAATGTGCTCCGATAAACTTTCTGCTCTCGTACCCCCTCAACGTGAATACATTCGACCAACCCGACAATCAGCTAAATCCCAACCATTCACTATGGAGGTCCCCAGATGCTGGAGAGCACTCTACTCCAATAGCTTCTTTCCTCGTGCTGCCGCCCCTTGGAACTCACACGCTGCTCCCTGTTTCTCCCGCTGTACTGATATGCAGAAATTTAAAACTAACGTGAACAAACATCTCGCTGCACAGCCCCTAATTCTCAGTAGCTCCTTACGTTTACAGTAACAACTTACCTTGTTTGTAGTGAACTAAGTTAAAAAAAAATTTTTTTTAAATGGTATTAGGGTCGCTACCCAGCTAACAGGGCTCTGATGAAAATCCAGGAGGAGTCAGTATCAGGATCCATCATCCTCAGGTCTCAAACTCTGCAAGTGGTTTTTGGCCTTTGATAAGTGGTGTCCATTAGTAAAAAAAGAACTAGAACTGAACACGTATATTACTGTTCTTTCTACGTAAAAGCAAGTTTTGCCGAACGCACTCTAAAAAATTATTATTTGTATTAGAATTTATAAACAAAAAAAATTAGCTTGTCTGATCTTCAGATCGAATCGATATCGAAGATAATAAAAATGACATCTCTGGGATTTCTTATTTCGTTGTTATTATCGGATAAGTTCGTTTTTGTTCTTTTTTTTCTAGAGATTATGATTTTTTTTACTTGTTTCCAGACAAACCAAATGATTTTCTTTTTCATTTTTTACATTCTTGAACCGCTTAACTTTTATATTAAAATTGAAACAATTCGATGTTGCACTACGGTGGACCAATTCTTTGATTCTGAACGGAAACCAAATATCTGAAGTCCACAGCTGAAGTCTTGTTTCGTTGACATGTTGCAAGTTGTTGCTCAGTGAATGGTGACGTCTCTGTTTCTATCTCTTTTTCTTGTTGTTGTTGTAGCCGTTTCCTTCTTGTTGTTAACATTGCTTGAAAAAGTAAAAAAAAAATGATAGCACAAAATCATATTGGGGTCTAATCTTTCAATATTTTTATTTTATTTTTCCAGTATATCGTACACATTCATTATATCCTCAACTCATCCCCCGATAGAGAAATGGGAGCAGTTGTCCCAAACATCGACTGGAAAATGGGAGAAACTGTCTCAAAACACAACCGCTCTCTCTCTCTCTCCCTCCCTCTCCAGAAATAAGAGGAAGATTGGTTCAGCTTATCTGCTACGTGTACCTTGTGACTTCCTGTCTATATCTTGACACGTAGCCCTAATTCAAAACTTTTCACTTTCAATGTAAATTTTCACTCTTCTCCTTACTCTAGCCTAATGTGGCCCGGGAGTCTTTACTTTAATTTTTGTTTCGCTCAATGCCACACCCTTTTATTATAAAAAAAAGTTTACATGCTTTAAAGATAATTCAATAAATTCTACAAGACGTCTTACAAACTGTTGGAATATCTTAGCAACTAAAAGTAAGCAATTTTTTTTTTTTGTAATTGTAAAAATCCTGTGTATTCCTATGAACATACACAGACACGATCATACTTTGCGATAAGCGATTCTTAACTTTGGGATTTCTTTCTTTGTTATTGGGTGAAATATTTTTTGCGCAGGCAGAAGTAAGCAAAAGAAAATGAGAACCTTTAACAGTTAACTTCAGTTACATGTTGGTTTTGCAAATACAGTATTTTTCAGAGGGTACACATTTTATGCCTTCACCGGTTCAGTTTTCGTCAGTTTTTATAAACAAACAGAAGCTGCAAATATGTTATAATTATTATACGATCATAAGTGTGGGTGTGTTGTTTTATTTTACTTCAGGTGAAGTTCTCAGAAATCAAGAGGCTAACACTTGATCTCTATATGAGATACATAGATATCCGTGTGTTCGATTAAAGTTCTCTTTATCTCTCAAACGTTGAGTTAATAAAGAATTGAAGGACATTAATTTTTATCTTCTCAACTGACCAGTTAACTTTGTTATAGTATACCTTTCTTTTGGTTTCTTGGTCTTACTGGGTTACAGGACAATAATTCATCTGGTCTGGTGGAGTATCCAGCTAAGTGCTGTTACTTGAGGTAACATTACTTGGAGAAGGTGCACCATTCCTCGAACAAACCAGTGTATAGCCGTATCGAGGGGATCTTATTTGGGATTCCAATACTATTATATTTTGAATATATGGTCAGATTTTACTTGTAGGAGGAAGTATCCTCATGTCAGGTTGTCCTGACAAACCCTTGTACAGAGAGACCGAAAACACTCGAGGATCATGTCTAGTAGGTAATTCAAACTTCGAAGTGTGTGTGTGTGCATACAAATTAGTTTACTTTGTTTCGTTGTTGGAGATCCCCTGTTAATATTAAAATATTTATGTGTAACGAAATCGGGAAACTTCTGTGTCAATGAAAAGGAGCGCTTTGTAGTAGTTTAAGTGTACAAAACCTGTACGAATTACTTTACTTTATGTTTTGATCATCGCCCCCCCCCCCCCTCCTTAATATAAAAATTATTCACGTTTTACTAAATGTGAAAAGAAAAAAAAATGTTTTGTTGTATTTTAATGTAACAAACCACACATATTCGTATGTACACACCGAGAAGAGACACACACACAAGAATCACATTTATCGCTTTGAAGAATTAGATTTATCGATTTGAAGAATTAGATTTATCCAGTCTTGTCTTAAAACAATCCATATAATAAAAAGAACTTTTGAGAAACTGCCGTAAAATCGGTACCGCTTTTGTCTTGAAATGAAACTGGTATTCATGACGCTGAAGAAAGGCGTATATGCAATTAAAACTGAGTTAAATATAGAACGTCACGGTTCAAGCAATTATCCTCATTATTCTAACAATTATTATGATTATCATAGGAATAACGACTATTAATTATAGGATCCGTAAATTGTCCTGGGAGAATCTGTGAGATGATTCATATAATATCTTTATTCTGTCAGTAATGCTAACCATTATTCTCTGTCAATTAATAATTGCATTGCCTTTCTTCGTTAGAAATAGACCCACCAACTCATAACGATCCTATTCTCTCGGTAAGGATAGCCATTAACTGGTTGTAAATTTCTGGTATCTATCCAACTTTCATGTTGCAAAGTGCATTCAGTAAATAAAGTGAATCTATTCTGAAAAAAAAAAGGCAAATAATTTTTTTTTCTTCAGATTTCTGTTCCATAAATCTAACGTCTGCATTGTTGGCTATTGGTTTATAGCAAGACTTATCTTAATCTTGCCGAAAAATTACTTTTAGGTTTATCCAAGATGGCGGCAAATCAAACGGGGTGCTCCAGGCTTGAATAGTGATCACTGATTGAAATGTTGGGTGGCTGAGAAATGTAAACTATGTGAAATTTACAAAAGGATGTGACATTTTTTTTTACTACTGATAAAAGGAGGATAAGGGTTAATGAGATGGATGGACTGTCAGCTAAATTTATGTATTTACTATATTTGACAAATAAAAAAAAAACCGTAAACACAGCAGTATGCAAAACATATATAAAGCATAGTTTGTATGTATAGTCTGTTGTTGTTTTATTCTAGAGTCTTGAATCTTTGAGATAATAATTTCGATTACTATTCTCAGGATAGGAAACTCCAGGTCTTCCATATGAGGCGCCTATGTAGGATACTTGGTATCACATGGCAGGACAGAGTGGGCAACAATGATGTTCTGCAAAGAGCAGGCATTCCATCCATCTACTCCCTACTGCGTGAGCGACGTCTTCGCTGGCTGGGCCATGTGTGCAGGATGGATGATGGGCACATCCCTAAAGATCTTCTCTATGGCAGGCTTGCCTTAGGCTCAAGAAAAAGGGGTCGTCCCCATCTCCGCTTCAAGGATGTCTGCAAACAAGATATGAAGGCTTGCTCAATTGACATTAATACATGGGAAGCCTCTGCAGCTGACAGACCTGCCTGGAGGAAACAGATACGCCAGGGAATGATCATCAGTGAGAAGACACTCCACGATGAAAACGGTGCGAAGAGAGCTAGGAGAAGAGCGAGCCTACAGGCAGACCAACAAGCCGAGGTGACACATTACGCAACAGCTTTCTTAATATTATCCAAATTTGCTGAAATTTCGGGATTAGACATCATTTTTGGTCATTTACCTATGGTTTAAATTCCATTTGAATCTAAGGGAAAACAGTTTTCAGTAGGGGGAGATTGTTTCCCCCGGGGACCCTCAGCGTTGAAGTGATATATTTCTTATATAGCCTATGACCTTCACTGAGAGGTCAGTAGCCCACACGCCAATTTTCAAGCAATTCTGTCCAGCGGTTTGGGTGAACATAAGACACAAAGATCAGGCGGACACACATACACAGACAGAGTTACTATTTTATATATATAGATATGTACTTATAAGGAATGGGTATCTACAGTATTTCGGTACTTAGACAGTCAGTCACAAGTATCAATGGAGAATCCAGAGTCATTCCCGGAAATTACCGAAGCAGCTTACGATTTTAAAGCCACGAAAAAAAAATGTAAAAAGGCAAACGACACTAAGCATGCAAAGGGTTAGGTTTCCAAAATGTGACTGACATTTTTTAAACCTAACCCTAACCTAACCCTGTCAAGAAACAAAATAAAGTTGAAAAAACTTCCTAAAAAAAAAAGGGTGGTTTTTAAATCGTAAACTGCTTCGGCCATTTCTGGGACGGACTCGGGATTCTCTGTCAATACTTGTGACTGACTCCGTAAGCACTGAAATCCTCTGGATACCTATTTCTTATAAGTACCGTAGTATTGTGCATATGTACATTGCCTGCGTATACATATGTATATTGGTTGTGTATCTTAGATTGTATAAAGGGTCATTGTGTATATGTATATTGGATGTGTGTGTGTGTGTAAGTATTGAGTATATATAATCTTCCTATGTGTGAGTATATTATTTCTATATACAAAAATGTGTGAGTATATTATTTCTATATACAAAAATGTGTGAGTATATTATTTCTATATACAAAAATGTGTGAGTATATTATTTCTATATACAAAAATGTGTGAGTATATTATTTCTATATACAAAAATGTGTGAGTATATTATTTCTATATACAAGAATGTGTGAGTATATTATTTCTATATACAAGAATGTGTGAGTATATTATTTCTATATACAAAAATGTGTGAGTATATTTTTTCTATATACAAGAATGTGTGAGTATATTATTTCTATATACAAGAATGTGTGAGTATATTATTTCTATATACAAGAATGTAAAAGGAAGATCTTAAATACCTATTCGATGTATTGAGTTCATTTAAATACTAGTGGAAAAGAGTATTTTCTTCTTCTCTGCACCCTCTCTCTCTCACAGATGTGATGTTGCTAGTCTCAGTCTTTTCTATAAATACTATTATGGCCTGTGTTCTTCAGAATTATGTGATCTATTCCCTGCTTCCTTTGTTACAGCTCGTTTGACTCGTTAGTCTAGTGGTCTTCATCAATTCGCTGTTTTGATACCTCATTGTCATATAGCTTCCTATTCCAGTAGCTTCTTTCCAAGAACCGCAGGCTTGTGGAACTCTCTTCCTGCTGACTGTTTTCATCCTACCTATAGCTTTGGTCTTTTCAAGAGTAAGGCCAATAGGCATCTCCTGTCTTTGCGATAATCATATTTCGTTCTTGTTAGCTCCTTACATCAAGTGGCTTCATGCCTTGTCTGGAGCGATTTCCATAAAAAAAAATCCCTCCCCTTTAGTTATGGCTAAAATAATTACTTGTGTTTAACTATTTGTATACAATGACTATCAGACAAACCAAACTATACAATTCTTTCGAATTATTTTTTAAAAAATTTGTCTACACAATTAGACAGTTATGTTCTGAACAATGAACTGGTGCCGTAGATTACGATAATTGGCTTTCGTTCTCATTATGGCTTCACTGTTGTCTAGAGCTGACGGTGTAGTCTTGAACCGTTTGCACCTGTGAAATAATAGATACTGATAGCAATTTGAGTTTATATTATTTGGATTAAGCAACCTACTATCCTTATTGCGGTTGTTATTTTCACAACGTTTCGGCCGATGTAGCCTTCGACCTTCTTCAGGTGTATCTTGTCCAACTCGGGAATCTTTATTTCAAACTCGGGAATCTTTATTTCAAACTCGGGAATCTTTATTTCAGACTCGGGAATCTTTATTTCAGACTCGGGAATCTTTATTTCAGACTCAGGAACCTATAAGGAATTTCGAACTGAACCCTTCATTTAATCCACAGCGGTAGATTCTTCTCGTTACGTCAGCCATGCCAGAGTAGAAATGTTAATTAATTATTATATACTTTTTTTAAAAATGGAAATCGCTCCAGACAAGGCATGAAGCCACTTGATGTAAGGAGCTAAAGAAAAATTACCACTTGAAGGTCAAAAACTAGCCAATTATAAGTGTTATATAGGTAGATTCCGACACAGAAAACTTTTGTCCCAATCCAGAGTACTACTTTTTGGAGGAACTGGATTTTAATTATTTTTTTAAATATGAATCGTTTAAGACAAAGCGTGAAGCCATTTAATGCAAACAACTTTTAAAAAACACAAAACAACGCTACTTCTAAGGTCAAAAACTAGCCAACAATAAGTGTTATATGGATAGATTCCGACCAAAAAATAGAATATGAGGACTAAAAGACAAAATAAGGGAAGCGAGAGTTACGAGGCTGCCGAAAGTAAACCCAAGGTCCACTTTCTACTCTCCAAATTTCATCCGTAACACAACGGATAAAGGCACTAGTTAACAATCAGTTATAAATGAGTCTTCTCAAGGGTGAAGGATCAATCCTTACTACAGGCGATAATAACTAAGAATAACATAATAATTAAATAACATTTCTACTCGGACATGGTTGACGGGACAAGAACAATCTACCTGCTCGTGGATTAAATAAAGTATTCAGTTCGAAATTCCATACAGGTTCCAGAGTTTTACATAGAAATTCCCAAGTTCGAAAAAATGCACCTGAAGATGGTCAACTGAAACGTTGTGAGAATAAGATCCAAGATGAGAATTGTAACCGAACAATCCAAATAATACAAATTATCAATCCTCATCTAAAATATTCCGAAGCATAATTTAACTTTGTTAAATAAATTATATATATAATTATGGATCTATCTTCCTTTACAAAGAGTTGTGTCCATCAGGAAACCAAATCAGCTATGTGCTGTTCACACACGAGTCAATCTTTGCCCTGCGTTCGAGCTCTGTCTATCAAGCTAACTTTGACAACATATTCTGAATAGCATTTATTTAGTATAAATTTTTCATCTATACAAACTGTTGTGATGGGATAACCTGACTTCCCCGTTCACGAAATAGATGGACTCGTCGGACTATAAGTACGACTACAGCGAGCAGTCGAGACATTCGAGTGAAGACACATGCAGTCTTAACATTCTGTCTTACGTATTACGTATTCTCAAGTCGGTCTGCCCTATTACGTAGTCTGTATTCTGTTAACATATCTTGTATGTACAAGATATATACATCCGGAAATAAACCTATTATTTTAAAGACCTTCCACTCGGGTTATTAGTCATTATATCTTCAACAAGATATATCACAAACATTATTGGCTACATTTTTTCAACTCTTTTCTAAAACCATAACATTACCCACTCACCAAAATCACAGAGCCTCCCCCCTCCTCTTTCCCCATCTCTCCACCTCTTCACTCACTGCCATCCACATTATTCTCGCTCACTCCCACCCCTCCACTTCTTTACTCACTGCCATCCACATTATTCCCGCTCACTCCCACCCCTCCACTTGTTTCACTCAGAACCATCCACATTTATTTCATTCCATGCTACTGACTTCATTAAGCCCGGACCCCGGTCCTACTGCTCCCAGCAGTGGCTACTACTTCTTTCCATCAACCCATCATGTCAACCCAATATTTTCACGTACTTGCATGACATTTTTCTTAATATTATCATCCTGAAGAAGTCTTAAAAATAAAGACGAAACATTGATGAATATATAAAAAAAAAAAAAAAAGAACATCCTTTTTGGTTTTTACTTTTTCATTTCCCATCACGTCGGATTACATTACTCCTTTCTTTCACATATGGTTCAACTACAGTCTTATTAGACGAATCTTCTTCAGGCCAAGTTGTTAGAACAAAAATGAAAAGGAGAATGATTTTGAGAAACTTTCAGAAACAGAAGAATCTGAGTAAACATGGGACTGGAATTACTTTCCGTTGGCAATTGTCTTTGATTGTCTTAGAAGTTCCTCTTTCTTTTTTTTTTGTCCCCCGATTTATAAAATCGGGGGACCTATGTTTTGAGACATTTCCGTCCGTCCGTCCGGATTTTTCTCCGCAACCATCCATTGAATTTCTCTGAAATTTTGCATGAAGTTGTAACTTTGGTCAGGTTAGAAAGTGACATTCTCCGATTTAAAAAAAAAAATCTGGTTACCCCCCCAGGGGGTCAAAAGACCCCGAAATGGCAAAAAATGACATTTTTTGCCCCATAACTTTTCATCCATCCATTCAATTTCTCTTAAACTTGGCCAAAATGTGGAGGCAATTATTCCTAATAGAAAATAAGTATCGCTGACCTTGGAAAAAATCTTATTCGTACTTCCAGGAGGTCAAAAGCCCCCTAAAATGACAAACAATGACCCTTTTCTCCCATAACGTTTGATCCATCCATTCAATTTTTTTGAAACTTGACCAAAATGTAGAGGCAATTGTTCTTGATATAAAATGAGCATCATTGACCTCAGAAAAATTCTGGTTCGCGGCCACAGGGGGTCAAAGGGGGGTCAAAAATGGCCTAAATTGCCCAAATTTATTGCATTTTACACTCGCCACATCGAGTCACATACAGAGGGGGACCACGCACGCGCGGCTTGTTTTTCATATCATTAGAACTTTTTCGGAATTCCAAATTCTATTGTTAGTAACAAGTTTTGACTCTAATAATCGCTTTTAGACAAAGTAAGGCATGGGATGTCTCTCAAATGTTTCGCAAATGTCGGTTGAAATGTTGGTAAGTACTTGTAAATGTATTTGATTCTCAATAACTTGGATTTGAAGCTTAGTGTATACTCTTCACCAGTACATAACTGCATATACCTACAGACATACATAAGTACACACACACAAGTGTATATACATAAGCATACATATACAGATCAATACAAGTAAACATTCTCAGTAACTCAATATTTAACATCAGTTTGATTTCTTTTTAGACAGAATGTATCCATCTCATGAATAAATCATTGGTAAAACTTACTTTTACTGCTGCTACTAGACTACACATTTTTAAGAGCAAATCTTTTTTCCTAAGTATCTGGACATAAAAATGTAAAATCTCATTCCTATACTGTAACATAAGGGAGTGACGTGATTTAGAAAACAGTACGAGTCGCTAACCGATAGTTACATAAAATAGAAGTATGTGGTGAAAAGAGGAGAGTAGTCAAGCCTCTTGAGTTATGTCAGTGGAGCGGAGCAGACGTATTTTCGGAGGTCTCCTTCCCTCTCCCATACTGGGAACAGGTTAGAGAAAGACTAATACTGTGTGTTGCTAATGTGTAATGCTAATACAGTGTAATAAAAACTATACTAAACAAGATTATTAAAACCTCAGATGTATTTTCGGAGGTCTCCTTCCCTCTCCCATACTTGGGACAGGTTAGGAAAAGACTAATCCTGTGTGTTGATAATGTGTAATGCTAATACAGTGTAATAAAAACTATACTAAACAAGATTATTAAAACCTCATATGTATTTTCGGAGGTCTCCTTCCCTCTCCCATACTTGGGACAGGTTAGGGGAAGACTAATACTGTGTGTTGCTAATGTGTAATGCTAATACAGTGTAATAAAAACTATACTAAACAAGATTATTAAAACCTCAGATGTATTTTCGGAGGTCTCCTTCCCTCTCCTATACTTGGGACAGGTTAGGGGAAGACTAATACTGTGTGTTGCTAATGTGTAATGCTAATACAGTGTAATAAAAACTATACTAAACAAGATTATTAAAACCTCGGACGTATTTTCGGAGGTCTCCTTCCCTCTCCCATACTTGGGACAGGTAAGGAAAAGACTAATCCTGTGTGTTGATAATGTGTAATGCTAATACAGTGTAATAAAAACTATACTAAACAAGATTATTAAAACCTCAGATGTATTTTCGGAGGTCTCCTTCCCTCTCCCATACTTGGGACAGGTTAGGGGAAGACTAATACTGTGTGTTGCTAATGTGTAATGCTAATACAGTGTAATAAAAACTATACTAAACAAGATTATTAAAACCTCGGACGTATTTTCGGAGGTCTCCTTCCCTCTCCCATACTTGGGACAGGTTAGGAAAAGACTAATCCTGTGTGTTGATAATGTGTAATGCTAATACAGTGTAATAAAAACTGCACTAAAGAAGATTATTAAAACCTCAGTTATATTGTGTAGTGTTATTCTACACAAGAATGATTATAACTGCTGCTACGAAGAAAGAGAGAGACGAGATATAACACTACATTCGCTGCTACTACATATTGTGTTCTACTGCTTCATGACGCATGCAAGTTATCTGTTTAGATAGCTACGATAAAAGTAAAAGCAAATACTTGAATTTGTATATAATTTCAAAATTATTGCATTTACCCATGTTTCTTTTGTCCAGTACGGCAGCATTTAAGACAATCATTTTAATTGTGATAAAAAATGAGATAAATGCTTAATTCTCACTACAACACCAACTTTACCCCAAAAGATAATTCATTAAAGTTTAAAGATAGGAGAAAATAATTTTTTTCTTAAAAATAAGTATCTATCTATCTATCTGTCTATCGCGATCTATCTATCTATCGCGATCTATCTATCTACCGTGATCTATCTATTTATATATCGTGATCTATCTATCTATCTATCTATCGCGATCTATCTATAGCTATCTATCTATCTATCTATCTATCGCGATCTATCTATCTATCTATCGCAATCTATCTATCTATCTATTTATCGCGATCTATCTATCTATCGCGATCTATCTATCTATCGCAATCTATCTATCTATCTATCACGATCTATCTATCTATCTATCGCAATCTATCTATCTATCTAAATATCGCTATCTATCTATCGCGATCTATCTATCTATCGCGATCTATCTATCTATCGCGATCTATCTATCTATCGCTATCTATCTATCTATCGCGATCTATCGCTATCTATCTATCTATCGCGATCTATCGCTATCTATCTATCTATCGCTATCTATCTATCTATCGCTAACTATCGCTATCTATCTATCTATCTATCTATCGCGATCTATCTATCACAGAAAACGTTATGGTGTTTTTAGAGTTTGTCTGTTCATACGCAAATAGAAACATGCGATTTCTTAACAAAAAAGGAATAGGCAGAGTACACATTTCTAAGGAAGTAGTTTTTACGATGTCAATACGTGAGTTCGAATCTCACGTAAGTCTAAAGGATTTTCTTTCACTAGATACGTGTTTTATAAATTTAAAGAAATTAACAGAACATAACAACATAAAAATAAAATTAAATAAATATTGTTTTTTAAAACTAAGTGACTTTGTTCTTCCTAATCCGATAAGAAATCGACATGAAGTTTATTACTTCAAAGCGAATTTCTTTTGCTTAAAAACATAATAAAAACTAATATGGAAATACATTCATCATAGTTACTTACTCTCTTATACAAATATTAAACAACATATTTTTTTCCTTGTAATTCCACAAATATTTTTCTTCATACTGGCTATCGAGCGGTGGAAGCTAGGTACAGATGGAAATTGACACACCCAGGTACTGTACCTACATCGTTTAATGAGCGGGTAAAGACTAGTAATAAATTGAGCATTCTTACAAATCGAAATCGGAAGTTTTGCGATTGTTTCGAAAAACATGGCACCTTTATTACTTGTGGGAAGTATAAACATTTAAAGTTTAAACTTCTCTAAAACGGTTGTTAGAAGTAGCAGCGGCAGTGAATGTTGTTCTCACATATCGACTCTTGACTGGACGAAAGCTCAAATCAGCAGTTTCTTTCAAAAGTGCAAGAAATATTCAGTCCTGAAATCTTGCACGTAGTATAAAAAACCCAAACACACAGCTTTCTTTCTTTTTGTTCTGGTATTTTTCTTCCATACCCAATGCATTTGGGCATGCCCTTAAAAGCTAACCTTCGGCCCTTGGCCAGAGGGTCTTGATAGATGCAACGAGAGAAACTTTCACAAACTACTAAACCCAGCGCCAGCATATACACACTTTTAACTGAACACTCGCACATAGGCATGCTAATACACACACAAACACACACATCATCATGCCTATCCCATTTATACACACGTAAATGTACGCAGCGCAAGCCGAAACAAACATGTGCACTCAAATTTTCCTTACAGACAAAGCAACTCTTTCACCAGAACGTTCTTGGAACTCTCTGAATATTCATGTTGAGGGGGGTACGAGTGTAATAAGTTCGTCGGAGCACATTCTGTAGAACTTATAAAACAAGCACAGAGTTTCAGGGGCTGGAGCTTTGTAGACAGTGCAGGACCTATTAAGTTAGAGACTCTTTTTTTTTTGTACCCTGACCAAGTCGGAGAGACTAGTGGTTGGTGCACCAGCATGTGATAATAGTACTCCATGCATCGGCGAACGGTGACTTTGTAGAGATATAGGATACTGGCAGGTGAGAGAAGTTTTCTAGCCTGGCAGAGGGAGGCCCAGCTTCTTTGCAGCAGACTTGCCAGTATCTTCTACTTTAATTTGTAATTTATATCTATATGCTACTATCACTCGGTGGATCTTGTTAATTGTTTTGTTTGTTATCTTGTCTGTTTGTCTCCGTGCACACCGGATGACATCATCAAAACGATGATTCCACTAAAGGATGACGTCATCCATAATAATAATAATAATAATAACCAGGCATAATGGAAAGGGAGGAGGAGGAGGAGGAGGAGGAAAAAGAGATCCTTTATCCAGACGAACACCTAGACTCCTGAGGGTCTAGTAACACTACTAAATCTCTAGTGCTGTTATTGTGATTGCTTGTTTACTTGTTAGCGTGCACACTTCACCTAGGCCTGAATGTTTTGGATGGTGGCAGGAACGACGAATGACGTCAATAAAAGCCAAACGATAAGAGAAGTGATGAGAAGATGGTTTTATGTGTGTAATTAAAAAAGAGGGAGAGAGAAGAGAGAGAGAGAAGAGAGAGAGAGAGAGAGATAGGCTTTATTATGACATCACAATGTATTCCGATTTTGTGAAATCCCTTGACTTTGTAATCCTTGTAAAATCATGATTACCAACCGATATCAAAGTTAAGAAACTATATATTTAATAATATACATAACGAATACTGACCCAACGGGTCACGGGTGATCTAGTAAAAGCAATTAAAAATTACTCTTTTTCTTTTTTTTTTAATGGGTAAAAGTTTTATTAAAATAAAACAATTATAAATGAATTCTGATCACTAAATAACATTAATCGATAGTAAAAGCTTTTAGTTATATTAAAAAGTTTCCTTTTGGCTAAGATCAAAGTGTAGTATCTGTTCCGATGGATACTGCACCCCATAGACTGGTATTGTCTTGGCCTTCGGGGCTTGATTTACGCCGGTCTATGGGTCTGTCCTGTGCAGTTCTAGGAGGTCCACCCTCCCAGGCTTCGCCTCCCCTCTTTGGGGAAGAGTAAGTTTATTGCTTACTACTTGAGACGCCCCTACCGGGGAATGCCGACAGGGCTGCCCAGGCAATTTTTAATGGCCAGAGTGCTCACCTCAACTGGCCTTGTGCCTAACTCCTGGAGAGGAGTAAATAAATACTCACCATACCAACACAAAGTGTGCATTGCCGACAGAGATGGTGCACATTTTTTTAGTTTAGTTTGGTACTCAGATTGTTTTCTTTAGCAAATTAAACTGTAAAGTAAGTCTGGAAAATTAAATATAAAAAAAAAATCTTTCTAAATAAAAGAAAGAGCATTTCTTGAGTAGAGTGAAAAACAGAATCATCACCCTTACTCTTGATTGGTCCTGGAGTCAGGAGCCAGTGTTTAGATAGAAAATCGAACAATGCCATCATGTTAGTTCCGAAGAGTTAGATATTTTATGTTATATTTCGAGTTTAGCAACGCGTGGGTAGAGAAATTAATTTGATACTCGACACACGCGCTGAAGCTGCTAAAAATCACCGCATATTGGTTGACAATACACACATGTCGCTTTGTACATGAGAGATAAAGAAATCAGATCTGACCTGATAATGAAAGACGTCCTGGTTGTCTATTTGGAATTATATGAGAAATCGTGTCTTAAAGACACTGTCACAGATCAGATCAGACCTGACGAGCGAAAGATGATTCTGGTGTGTTGCCACGAATGGTCTGGCCGAAAAGAGAAGTGATTCCTGATGAAAATGCTATTTCTAACTAAAGTGTGACATATTGAAGAAAATTCTATCTCTAACGCGTGACAAACTGACGAAAATTCTTATATTTAATAACCACGTGAGTGGATCAACCAATGGTTGAGTAAACTGATGAAAATGCTTTTATATTTATTAACCACGTGAATGGATCAACCAATGGTTGAGTAAACTAACGTAAATGCTTTTATATTTAATCACCACGCGAGTGGATCAACCAATGGTTGAGTATTGATTTACTCCTCTCCAGGAGTTAGGCACAAGGCCAGTTTTTTTTATCTTACACCCACAAGTAAGATGTGACCCAAGGTCGGATCGGGAAAGTGGGGTTTAAAAATTGCCTGGGCAGCCCCGTCGGCATTCCCCGGTAGGGGCGCCTCAGACAGTAAGCAATAAACTTACTCCTCCCTAAAGAGGGGAGGCGAAGCCTGGGAGGGTGGACCTCCTAGAACTGCATAAGACAGACCCATAGACTGGCGTAAATCAAGCCCTGAAAGCCAAGACAATACCAGTCTATGGGGTGAAGTATCCATCGGAACAGATACTACACTTTGATCTTGGCCAAAAGGGTTGAGTAAACTGATGAAAATGCTTTTATATTTGAATAAATGAATAGTAGAGCACAACTTTTTTACAGACCCAACACTAGTATAGGTTTTAAGCCAGCATTGGAATGGAAAGTGGACCGGCAGGCACACCATTTCATCTTTTATATAGATGTATTTTTGAAAAAAGATTTTATGGCGTGTTGCTGCAACATCGTTTGAAGCGATTTGGAGGATGTTGGTTCTTCGACAGAGGCAATAGATAAATAATGTGTTAGTTTACCGATTCCACCTGCCTTTAAAAATGTTTACTCTTGTGTTGTTTGTAAATTTATTCCATTGTCCTTTTCAGTTCAACAGTTCCATTAATGTAAAGACGTTTTTTTTGTGTTTTTTTATATCCGTGTTTTGTCTTCCTTTTCTATTTTCGTTTTTCCTCTTCTATTTTCGTTTTCCTCTTCTATTTTCGTTTTCCTTTTCTATTTTTTCCTCTTCTATTTTCGTTTTTCTCTTCTATTTTCGTTTTCCTCTTCTATTTTTTCCTCTTCTATTTTCGTTTTTCTCTTCTATTTTCGTTTTTCTCTTCTATTTTCGTTTTTCTCTTCTATTTTCGTTTTCCTCTTCTATTTTTTCCTCTTCTATTTTCGTTTTTCTCTTCTATTTTCCTTTTCTCCTCTATTTTTGTATTTCGCTTTCCTTTTTCCCCTTTTTAATTTCGTTTTTCTCCTCTATTCTCGTTTTTCGTTTCTCTCTTCTATCGTAGTATTTCGCTTTCCTTTTATTCTTTTTTTAATTTCGTTTTTCGTTTCTCTTTCCTCTTTTTTTAACTGCAATTAATTCACACAAAAATTCAAATATTTCCTTTTAACTGTTTCAATTTGTAAAAAAAATAATTTCCTCTTATGTCGTCTGTCATTCAAATTTTGTTTTTGTTTCTCTTTGCTCTTCCTACCGATTATTCTCACAGTTAAAATGTATCTGTATGACAAAATATACGAAGACATTCCTATTTTTATATCTTTCTTTATATTGCCCCCTTCTTGATGCTCAAAGGTTTTGGTATGATTAGTTTCACAAATAGAGAAAACATGGCGGACGGTTTCAACTGAACATACCAGACAACAGTCGTCATGCACTTGAACAAAATGGCATCATAGAAATCAATTGATGCTATTGTATTTACCGAAATGAAGGAAATAAATGTTATTCAATTAAAGTGTTGTTACAAGGGAAATATTTCAAGAGTGATTAAAATTGTTTAACGATTTGAAGAAAAGTACGCATATTCATGAGATGCATCCATTACATTTCCATGTAGAACTGCGAATAAAGTTATTTCAAACATAAACGTGACAGACAAACTGACAAAATGACGAAAAGGAATTTCTGACGAAAATGTTATTTCTAACATAATCGTGACAGACGAAAATGCTATTTCTAACAAGCGTGACAGACGAAAATGCTATTTCTATTGTAAACATGACAGACGAAAATACTATTTCTATTGTAAGCCTGACATATTGACGAAAAAGGTATTTCTAGCATAAGCGTGACAGACGAAAATGCTATTTCTAGCATAAGCGTGACAGACGAAAATGCTATTTCTATTGTAAACATGACAGACGAAAATACTATTTCTAGTGTAAGCCTGACATTGACGGAAATCCTATTTCTAACATAAGCGTGACAGACAAAAATGCTATTTCTAACAAGCGTGACAGACGAAAAATGTATTTCTATTGTAAACATGACATATGAAAATGCTATTTCCAACAAGCGTGACAGATAAAAAATGTATTTCTATTGTAAACATGATAGACGAAAATACTATTTCTATTGTAAGCCTGACATATTGACGAAAATGCTATTTCTAACATTAGTGTGACATACGAAAATGCTATTTTTATTATTAACATTGACTAAAGTGCTATTTCTTACATAAGCGTGACAGACGAAAAAATAATTTCTATTGTAAGCCTGACATATTGCCGAAAATGCTATTTCTTCTGTAAGCATAAGAAACTTATGAAAATGCTATTTCTTATCATATCATAATCGTGAAAAACTGACGAAAATTCAATTTCTAACATGACACTGACAAAATGAAAATGCAATTTCTAACGTAAGCGTGACGTACTGATGAAAATTCTATTTATAATACTAGAATTAATTGGGCCTAGGGGCCTGCTATCATGCGCAAGCTAAGGATAACTTTTCTTATTGAATTTTTATTTGCATATTTTATTATATATTAAATAGTTAACAGTTTTTAACGCCAACACGTAGTTAAAGCAAAATAAATAGTTTTGGACTATTAAAATAATTTCCAACGCTATTGATAATGTTTACCCATTTATTTATTTTTTTTTTATTATATATTAAATAGTTAAGAGTTTTCAACCCCAATACGTAGTTAAAGCAAAATAAATAGTTTTGGACGATTAAAATAATTTCCAAAGCTATTGATAATGTTTACCCATTTATTATTTTTTTTTTTATTATATATTAAATAGTTAAGAGTTTTTAACGCCAATACGTAGTTAAAGCAAAATAAATTGTTTTGGACGATTAAAATAATTTCCAAAGCTATTGATAATGTTTACCCATTTATTATTTTTTTTTTTATTATATATTAAATAGTTAAGAGTTTTTAACGCCAATACGTAGTTAAAGCAAAATAGATTGTTTTGGACTATTAACATAATTTCCAACGCTATTGATAATGTTTACCCATTCATTTATTTATTTTTTATTATCGCTTATGTTTGAATTCATGTTTTGTAAACATGATGTGAATTTATGATGTTACACCAAAGCTATAATTATTTTGTTACAGTATTATTTTAAGCTCTATTTATAAGAAATTCCAAATAAGTCAGTTGGTAGAACCTCAGACTGAATATCTAAAGGTTTCGGTTTCGATCTCCGTTCATGGCATCTGCTTTATTTGTTGGGAATTATTTACTATTAATGCTATTATCCTCCATTTCTAAAAGTAGTTAAGATCTCTGATATTTCGAAATGAGACAAATTCCGCAATGTATTACGTTTAAAATAAATTGTAACTGACGGACGGATAAAATCTCTATTTATTCAGTAACAAACTAGTGTTTATCATTCTTTCCTTAAGCCAAGGCTTTTCAAAGATCGAGATCTTATCATCAGAGGATAAATACAGATAGATAAGTTGGCTGTAGAAAAGCCAAAGTTCAAATATTTGAAAATCTTGTAAAAAAATAGTGACAGAAGAGTTCAGTAAAAACAGATATGTGGTTTGTCCGGGTGGTAATTGTCCGGGTGGTAATTGTCCGGGTGGTAATTGTCCGGGTGGCAATTGTCCAGGTGGTAATTGTCCGGGTGGTAATTGTCCGTTGAAAAGGTGTCCAATGGAGAGGAGAATTTGGAGAAAGACGGAAAAAATTATTTTCGTAGGGGCAGTATGGAGAAAGTGAAGTAAAAATCCAAAAGTAAAATGTTGAAATCAAATTCAGCGATTAGTCTGTCATATATAGGACAGACTAATCGCTGGAAATTCTATTTCAAACATAATCATGACCAACTGACAGACAGAGCCTCATATAGATAGACTTAGACGCATTTTAAATAAGATATACCAATTCAGTCAGTACATTTAGTGATGAAAATGCTATTTCAAACTTAAGACAAACTGACAGACAAAGCCTCTCTTAGAGATGCCAGGACGAAGCTATAGAAAAAAATTTGATAAATAAAAATAAACTAACATACAAACATTTCTGAATCCCTTACCTTTACCATTAGGGAATGTTGAATATTTTTGATCAACGAGCTGTTTAAAAAAAAAAAAGGAGAAAACCCTGAAAACTCAGCAGCGTGCGATAATGCTATTATGAAACTTGTCAGGAGAGAAGACATTTCAGCTCCGTGACACATGATGGCGCCTTTAGTTTTGGGGCATTTTAAAAGCAGATATAGAGACGTTGGTACATTTAAATTTCCCATCAACTTTTATGATTTTATGTCTATTTATTTCTATTTATTTGTGTGCGTGCATGTAAACCTCCACAGAAATAAATAAATAGTGTATGAGAAAGAGAGTTATATGATGTAGATGGAAAAATTATAGTGACAAAGAAAGATTATATATATATATATATATATATATATATATGGAGAGATAATAAAAATAAAAATTATATCTTTAAATTAATCCTATCTTGAAAAGTTAATGCTCAATATACGAGATAGGGCAATAATGAAATGAATGATGAGAATAAAAATTGGAAAAAAACATTTATTGAATAATCAAATAGTTCAAACAATAAATACACTTTATTTCTTTTCTTAACCCATGGATTTTAATATGATGATAAAAGCATACATTTTTGAAAATCCATGAGTTAAGGAAAGAAATAAGTTTATTTATATATTCCTTGTTTGATGATTTCATAAATATTATACTTTTTCCAATTTTTATTCTCGTCACTCATTTCCTTATATATATATAATATACACAAACATTCCAACTCACTCTTCCCCTTCAATCTTGACCACAGCCATCTGGTCAAACACCTCCCTCCCCCTCTTCCTCCAATCTCTCTCTGCCATCCATTTTTCCCCTGCTCGTCCCCCACCTCTTTCTCTCGCCGCCAGCCACAGTGGTCCTTGCTCCCTCCATCCTTCCCCTTTTTCCCACTCGTTTTCGTCACTCATTTTTATTCTCTAACAAGTACGGACGTCCACCAAGACGTTGCCATTATTTTTCATTTTATTTTATTTTTCCTCCCAACATGTCTACCCTACATGTATTTGTACTTGCATGATATCTTTTCTCTATACCATCATCCTGATGAAGTCTTATAAATAAAGACGAAACGTTGATGTACACATAAAAAACATCCAGTTTTTGGTTTTCCTTTTTCATTTTACCATATATATATATATATATAATTTCACAGAATAGATGGAAAAATTATATAGTGACAAAGAAAAATAATATATATATATATATATATATATATATAAATGAAGAGATAATAAAGATAAAAATTATATCTTTAAAATAATCCTATCTTGAAAAGTCAATATACGAGATAGGGCAATAATAAAATGAAATGAGTGATGAAAATAAAAATTGGCAAAAAGAACAATATTTATTGAATCATCAAATAGTTTGAACAAGGAATATCTAAATATAAACCATTTTTCATTCCTTAATCCATGGATTTTCAAAAATACAGGCGTTTTTTTTCTGATTGAACTTTAATATCGAATATGGATCCCTATATTTTCTGAACGGAACTTTTTCATTTTTGGAATTTCTGGAAGATTTGCTGATATATTTGCTGAACATTCATAATATTCGAATTTCTGGAAGATTTTCTGCTATATTTGTTGAACATTCATAATATCTGGATGTACATTTTTTTGGACATGTTACATTTTTCCATCGAGGTTGATTCTCTTTGCTCAAAAGATTTTGTGGAAGTTGATTCACTTTGTTCAAGAATTTTGTATGTTATTGTTTTTGTATTTTTGTATATTTTCTTATATTTTCAAATTTGTGCTAACAGTAATATTTTTACTGATTTATCCCTATAATCTCCTCTGTAGATAAAAGCTGACATTTTTGAAAATCCATGGATTAAGGAATGGAAAAAAGGTTTATTTATATTTATTTATTCCCTGTTCAAACTACTTGATGATTCGATAAATATTGTTTGTTTTTTTCAATTTTTATTCTCATCACTCATTTTATATATATATATATATATATATATATATATATATATATATATATATATATATATATATAGAGAGAGAGAGAGAGAGAGAGAGAGAGAGAGAGAGATTCAAAAGTACATTTAAATCAGGATTTCACAGTTCAAAATTATTGAATTTAGTAGTTAGAGCTCAACTATCTGACCAGTTGAGCTACAAGCAAATAAACTGAAGAGAACACTAAAACGCCGGTTTATATTAAGGCTGGAATGTTCCATTATGCTCAGATGGGCAAGTCCATTCTCTGAACTCTGATTGGATAAGCTATTATATAAATGAGTGGATAATCTATTACATGAATATTTCTTCATGCAAGCAATATTTACATATGGAATATTAGAGCCGTTTATGCCGGTAAGTGTCAATTTGATTCTACAAAAATGATTTCAATTTTGTCCTTACACACGTTTCCAGGCACAAATAAATTTCTCAACACTTTTGGGTTTTCCTGGGGGTGTGACATGGAGCTGAGTCCTGCTTCCACACATATGGCTTTCCCACAGTAACCCTCTTCACCCAACACATGCGAACACTGGACAGCAACTCAATATACCGATCTGAATCGAGTCTGACAAAAACTAGAGCATATTTGGCTCAACTGGGTGTTTGATCTTATTGAGGAGTTTCTTGGATTTCGTAAGGTGATTCTCTTGAGCCTTGACAGTAAGTGGTTGACCCTTGCAACACTTTTATGAGGAGTAGCGAAGAGCTTTGTTCAGCACTTTCTTCATAGTCGCCACGGAAATACTTATCTCGCTCGGCAAGGTCCGCATTGTCTTGCCTAGATTTTGCGCACCTATTTTTACAGCTTCTGGACGAATTTCATTGTGCAGACACAATCATGCTATGATCCTTTCTACTATCCACTGCTTCCACATCTCCATCGCAATTCACCAGCTCACATCCCATGGCCTTCAAGATATTCAAGGAGCTCAGAATGCTGGATTTTTCGTCCAGTGCGAATCATCTAATGTCGTCTAGCTCTCAAAGCCACTAATGGTACACAAACACAGCTATCTGTTGCACTTACAAACACAGCTATCTGTTGCACTTTATCTTTAAAAAATACTTCAAATAATTCTGAAATGAAAAAATATAAAAAATTATCAAATTTGTCTCGAGCACTCTCTAAAATCACAGACATAATTATTAAAGAGAGAATACATAACTATCACAATTAGAATCAGAACAACACATGTTACGGAGGTCAGAGATAGAGAATATGTATGAACAATGTATAAGTAAATATTACTTACATTTGTGTTGTACTGTTCTGGGAGTCTAGGCAACTGCTACCAGAGGTGATGACTTCAAAAAATCAGCCGTAAATGAATGAGTTCCTTGTTTGAATTCCTCATATTCATGGATGAGTTTTCTCATGAGCAGGAGAGTGCATTTCTCTAATGTTGATCAGAAAAACTCAAGAGAGATAACTCGGATATCAGTAGTGACAATAGGGATAGATGTGTAGAATATTAAATATAGATAGTGACGTGCTCGTAACGTCTTGGCCTTTTGGCCAAGATCAAAGTGTAGTATCTGTTCCGATGGATACTGCACTCCATAGACTGGTATCATAATGGCCTTCGGGTCTTGATTTACACCTATCTGTGGGACGGTCCTGTGCAGTTCTAGGAGGTCTACCCTCCCAGGCTTTGCCTCCCCTCTTTGGGGAGGAGTAAGTTTATTGCTTACTGCCTGAGGCGCCCTTACCGGGGAATGCCGACGGGGCTGTCCAGGCAATTTTTAATGGCCAGAGTGCTCACCTTCTCGGACGCTTGCTTTTCAAATCCCACTTTCCCGACCTTGTGTCACATCTTACCTTGTGGGAGGAAGATAAATAAAATAGATCTAAATAAGTGATGCTAAATGCATTAAATAGAATATGTCGAAAATAATTTGACGCCAAGGGGTAGCTTGTAGATCAGAGTAGGGTCGGTGCAAAACGTTGCGAAATATATTACTCTGTTTTCAACATCTTATTCATCCATTTTTTTTTATTTTCACCTGCGAAAAAAAAAAAATATCCACATATTTTATCAATAATTATTTTGTTTCATTTATTGACGTAATTAAACTTTATAGCTTTGTATTATTGAATAGAGAATAGTATCTTGTGTTTATTCAAAATTTAAATGAATAGAATATTTTATCCTTTCAATTTTAGTTTCTCAACTGTACTGGCAAATATTTGCTTTTATAAATGTTTATAATATGTCGAAAATACTTCGACGCCAAGGGGTAGCTTGTAGATCAGAGTAGGGTCGGTGCAAAACGTTGTGAAATATTGCTAACTCGCGACTCCACTCTGTCAGGAGTCAAGTACCAAAAAAGAAAAGGTTCGCAAGAACTCTTAATAGTGTAACAAAAAAAAGATGAACTCTCACGTAGTGTAGTTGTCGCCAGAACGTACAACAACTGGCTGTTTCAGAAGAAAGAAAAAAAAGCTCTTAAATAATCAGTAATCACTGATATGCAAATTACTATCTTCCGGTGTAGCTATAAGTACAGAGTTAAAATCATTCTCCACTTTGGACTTGATCAAGCCAAAAACACCCGGCCCTTCTCTGATTTTCGGCAACCCCAATACACGTAAGCAAACTAATTTTTTTTTTTCTCAAATAAGAAAAACAAAATAGCAAGTGATAAATGAAGAGAATATCAATGTTAAAAAGGAATAAGTGAAAAAGACTTCATTGAACGTATACGAACATGTAATCCTCAGTGTTTGTTTAGTATTATTAGATTCGGATAGTGTTCAGAAGAGTTGGAGAAACAAACAAAAATATAGGCTGTTAGGGCCTTCCATAATTAAAAAAAAGTATTCTGATTTTTTTTTTTTTTAGTGAATGCTTGTAGTAAAAAGTTTCATAGGAGACGATGTTACACTATTAGGGACCAAACTGAACTCCCGGTGTGTAGCATTGTTAATTCTAGAGCAAAGTGTGGTTCGTTTAATTAAACACAGCTATTTTACACATAAGAAGGATGAAATACGCTTTTTTGTAAGAAGAGTTCTCTTCACCAATTACTAATGTTACGGAAGCTCATTTTGGTAATAATCGGTCGTTAACAGATATGAGTTAACAAGGCTTCTTTGACTGATTGATTAGGTTAAAGCAAATACTGACTACTTCATAGAATTCATTCATAAATTATTAAAAAAATATTTGCGATCATTATCACTATTATTGCGTTTTGTGGTCTCCATACACTTTTCAATGTTGTTGCTTCCTCGCCCATAACATGCTTCTCCCGAGAACAAAAAGAAAATAATAAATAAAGTGGCAACAAATGTTCAAATTTCAAAGTTTAATTGAATTGATATTGTTAAACTTATCAGGGTGATTTTAGGGTTATGAGCTAAGCACTTAGAGACAGAGTTATCGAGTTCGAACCTCGGCCGGTACGTATTAATTTTTTTCTCTCTAATTCCGTGTAAACTTTTACTTTAGGCGATGTAAATTACAATATTAAGAATTTTGTATCATTTTATTTTCTTTCTTTTTCCTTTTTCAACGACATTTACTGAAATTACAAGATCAAGAAACGCCAGGGAGTTTTTCAAGATACGGAAAACTTTAAAGACTTCCGATAGATTGAAGACTTTTAACAAAGATAATAACTTCTTTTGTTAACACAGCACTGCAAATCCGGACATTTATCTCTTATTATTTATAAAATACAACCGGAATTAGCTTTAGACTGTCTTCAATAATATTTACACAATTATTTTTTAAATGAAAAAAAAGGAATGCAAACGCCATCCTTTAACACCTAATTATTTATACATTTAAAAATCATATTTTGTTACACCATAAGAATCTAAGTACAAATATTCCCGGGCAACGCCATATCGGGATAGCTAGTTGATAAATAATACCATGTACATAATCTCCTCGCATAAAGCTCTGAGAAAGCAGTAATTAAAGTTCAAGCTGCAACAAAATGAATAATAATGCCAATGCAATAGATATATTGGCTTTTGACGACTTTTTAATTTCCTGAGAAAGGAAGCAACTAGCTTTCAAAGTTCAAGCACAACAGAAAGTGTACTAGACTAAACAACAATAACAATGAATAGATAGACTTTAAATTATTCCTTAGAAATATGATAACAATAGTGTGAGTATATATATATATATATATATATATATATTCCATGATAAATGCCAGTATACTGAAATCATATGCCCTTAATAGGGTTAAGATGAAAATTCATATACACTAAATGTACAAAAGCAAGGAAATTCCCAAATGTTTACACTTTTATTGTCATTAAGGGTATGACTACATATCAACCAAACCATGGCATTATCACATCACTACAGTATAAATCTCTATGCATGAGTGGATGAAGTGTGTGAGGTGCGCTGAAGAAAAATTCCTACCAGTAAAATACATAGCCCTGTTGTGCATATGATTTCAGTATACTGGCATTTATCATGGAATGTCACTACTTTTGTAAAGGTCATTTTTAAGGTTTTAAAAATTTTTTATGGAAAACTAAGGTATATGGTAAACTGAAATTAAAATGCCATCAACTAGACCCTAGAACCTCTATCTCTGCCAAAAATCAGCTGAATCCATCAAATAGTTGATGAGATACAGGGTGGCACACACGTACATACGTACACACGGATAACACAAAATCACTCCTGACCTTTCTGGATCTCTGGGTTGCCTTGACTAATGATGCTGAAATTCTACACACTTATAGAACCTATAAAAAAAAGTTTTGTGCAAAGTTTTAACTAATTTGGTTTATTGGTTTTTGAGTACTGATTGCTCAAAGAAATGAGATTTCTAGCATAGGCCGTTTTTGAAGTCTATTAAGGGATAGAGCGCTCTCGCGCCTCCCTTGATATATATGATATATATTATTACAGGGTGGCCAAGAAGTCACTGAGGGATTTTTAACTTGAATAGATTCTTTATTTTGATGGTACGTTAATTGAATTTTACCATAATATGACGAAGACAATGGAGATTTGTTTGTAAGAACAAAAATGAATAAGAATTTATTTATTAAAAATAACATCTTTTAAATGGTTTCAGTCTGTTAGCAACATTTTCTTGTGGGGGGTAAATGTTTACAGCAACAAACCTGAAACTCTACAGGAATTGAAGGAGAACATCAGGAATGAAGCCGGGGAATTAAATGGTAATCGAGTGATCCTGCAATCCGTCATGAATAATGTTTTTTTGGAAAAAAAAGGGCAAAAGGGTATAATCTAATAGGAAAATACTTGTTTGAATTAAGCAATAATTCACATATCAACTATTTGAGCTTTTGATGCCAGTAAGTGTCAATTTGATTCTACAATTGTGAAATTATATCAAACCATGAATATAAAATATCGTTTGAAGACAAAAGATCTGACGAAATATTATGTAAACGAGTGTCACATAAACTTGAGAAAAAACGACAAAATTTAGATTAGGTCTCAGAGTCGGAGAGAGACAGACAAGAACCTTTGGTAGGAGAGAATACAGAGGGGGGGGGGGTTACGCATCAGATGAGAAACCATTTAGTACATTAACATGCATGAACCTTGACACCGACGACGCATACAAGTAATTAACTCCGGAACAGATTGCTTTCGAAAGATGATGTATTGTAGGAATAAATCCAAATGTAAGAAAAAATCCAATTCAAAGTCAATACCCTGAAAGGGGCCGAGGCAGCAGTTGGGGGTGGGTTGCAAAAGGAATTGCTCCCTTAGCGACCCAACCAATAGGTCTTGTAACAATATGTAATGGGGCAGAGAATGGATTTCTTTGCAGGAACAACGATCCAGAGTCTGGTCTATAGTGAGTCAAAAAATGTACTAATTCTGGTCACCACCAAGCTCTTGAACACAATAACACTTCTAACACTATTCAACTCCCCGGTGAGAGGTAGAACCTCAATTTATAGGCTTGTAACAACCTGCCACCCCCATTCTTAACATATATAAATATCACCTCTTTATCTCTGCTCATGTTGGTCTTATCGCCACCCCCTTGAAGGCCGGCACCAGCAATCGGTATGTATCACTTTCTTTTTTTTTCTACACACTCCCAACAAAAGACAAAATTAAAAGTTAGAAGAAAAAAAAGAAATATCGAAATCCTCGATTTTTCAACTTTCAAACTCTAATCTGGTATGCGAAAAAATTAAAATGTAAGTCATGCAAAACGGCTCTCTGGGGTCATGTTCACACAACAGAACTGCCCGCTGTCAAGAGGAATGCTAATCGTATACAAACTCCAATCTTAACTTGGGGAAAAAAGAGAGGGGATTTCACAATTCTTACACATCCATCCCCTTTTTAGTCAGTTTAAAGTCCCCTACCAGTAAATTCTGGTTTCTTTTTAGACCCCCAATAAACTGGGTCTACTGGGTCGCCGAGGCCTACAAAATTGACAGAACCACTGTTCCTCTTCAGGTGGAGCAACAACTAAGCCCACACAGTCAAAATGGAACCAATCATTGCATTGATCACAGGCAATCATTGATCTCGAATCTTCAGGTCTGTTGCAAGTTGGACATATTCAGATCCTGGTGCTTTCATGGGGTTGGGAAGATAGGGTTTGGTCTTGTGAGTCTACTGGTTCTTCATTTAAGACTTCCTCTGCAGGTTCCTTTGATTGCGGACAGTTCTGTTGTGTGAACATGACCCCAGAGAGCCGTTTTGCATGACTTACATTTTAATTTTTGTTGGGAGTGTGTAGGAAACAAAAAAGAAAGTGATACATACCGATTGCTGGGGGTGGCGATAAGACCAACATGAGCAGGGATAAAGAGGTGATATTTATATATGTTAAGAATGGGGGTGGCAGGTTGTTACAAGCCTATAAATTGAGGTTCTACCTCTCACCGGAGAGTTTAGTGTTAAAAGTGTTATTGTGTTCCAGAGCTTGGTGGTGACCTGAATTAGTACATTTTTTGACTCTAAACTCTCCAGTGAGAGGTAGAACCTCAATTTATAGGCTTGTAACAACCTGCCACTCTCATTCTTAACATATATAAATATCACCTCTTTATCTCTGCTCATGTTGGTCTTATCGCCACCCCCCTTGAAGGCCGGCACCAGCAATCGGTATGTATCACTTTCTTTTTTTTTCCTACAGTATCAATCAAAGGTGAGATAAACAAAAGAACACCTTTTGTGTACACTTTACCCAAAAGACTTGTCTGTTATTTATTATCTAACAGTCGACAAGAGAATCAATGAAGGGGGAGAAACTTCACAACAAACTAAAGAAAATTGCGAATCTGGTTGTCTCCTTTACCTCCTAATTGATCTTATAATTCGAGACAATAAAAACCTTCACCCCATAGTATAACAACAATAAGAAAAGACAACAAACTAAAGAAAAGTACGAATCTGGTTGTCTCCTTTACCTCCTAATTGATCTTATGATTCGAGACAATAAAAACCTTCACCCCATAGTATAAAAACAATAAGAAAAGACAACAAACTAAAGAAAAGTACGAATCTGGTTGTCTCCTTTACCTCCTAATTGATCTTATGATTCGAGACAATAAAAACCTTCACCCCATAGTATAAAAACAATAAGAAAAGACAACAAACTAAAGAAAAGTACGAATCTGGTTGTCTCCTTTACCTCCTAATTGATCTTATGATTCGAGACAATAAAAACCTTCACCCCATAGTATAACAACAATAAGAAAAGACAACAAACTAAAGAAAAGTACGAATCTGGTTGTCTCCTTTACCTCCTAATTGATCTTATAATTCGAGACAATAAAAACCTTCACCCCATAGTATAACAACAATAAGAAAAGACAACAAACTAAAGAAAAGTACGAATCTGGTTGTCTCCTTTACCTCCTAATTGATCTTATAATTCGAGACAATAAAAACCTTCACCCCATAGTATAACAACAATAAGAAAAGACAACAAACTAAAGAAAAGTACGAATCTGGTTGTCTCCTTTACCTCCTAATTGATCTTATAATTCGAGACAATAAAAACCTTCACCCCATAGTATAACAACAATAAGAAAAGACGCACAAAAAATGACTCTCATCAATTCTATGCGATAATGAGATGTATCTCTTAAACATCAATGGAAAATATACTATTTACTATTAACATTTGAGCTATTTTATTTAAAAATGTGCATTTATAAGGCTTTCAAAGCATTATTATCTATTGACTCAATACTTCTGACAAACCATAATATTTTATTATAAAGTGTTCCGGC
>OY744535.1:29558693-29568693 GCA_963556195.1 Sepiola atlantica
AGCTCCTTACATCAAATGGTTTCATGCGTTGTCTTGAGCGATTTCCATAATAAAAATAAAGTAATAATACCTAATTCACTTCCTGGTTAAAACCAGAAATAAATGTCTATACAAAAAACATATCAATGAATGCTCTTATTCTTTTTATATTCTATAGAATGAATACACAAATGAATTCTATATATAACAGATATGTGTCTCTACAGTATGTTACTTGATCAGCTGATTTTCTCTGTGAATCGATTGTTACTATTCTGTGATTGAAGTCAACGATAAATAGATAAATCAGACATTACACAACACACAATGTAATTAAATTAATTGTATTCAACATGTGAAACACTTGTCACCCTCAATGTACAATAAAAAAAAAAAGACAACTACAAATGATTATTGTCTGCAGAATGCATACAAATATGATATACTGATAGCACAACAATGTGATGTAATAGATCAAATATGAGACGAGATTTGGATCGAGCACCAAAAATCGTCAGAAAACTTGGGGAAGGAGGTCGGGGTTGTTGACCAGTTTTATCAGAATTTATGATAACCAATTTGTTTCATTTTTCTTTTCTTTTCTTTGCTTTTACCAGCAAGCTGTTTGTGGCTGCAATCCATTTGGTAACTCGCACTCTCGCTAGATTATGTCGTAAAAAAAAAAAACAAAAACAAAAAAAGAATAAATAAAAAATGAGGAAACAAAATTGAAAAACAAATCTCGTGTGGCGATTGGCATTTTTCCAACTAATGTTTTTCTATGTCTGACCGGAAGTTGTTACAAAGATCATTTTTACAGCAAACAAAAGCAACATTTTGCAATGTGATGCAAGTTCTGCCTTTAGATTATATTTTGACCTGACCCTGACAGCTCTACCCATGTTGAAACACAGGAAGGAGAGAATGCCTATATACATTTAAATATTATTATCTATTATCATAATCACATGTGTAGACAATACGACCACAGATACACAAGCACATGCACACACAAAAACACATACATATCCAGAATTTCGAATATTGCCATGCCTAGCACAAGAAGGAGCAGATGCTACCGTTATTGCAAGAGTTAGGAGTGGATGTAATTAGTTAATGGAACTTTTACCATTATTAACCAGCAGAGTGTTATCATTGTCAACCAAGGGAAGAGTCTATCAGGCATGTGTACATAGTGTGATGATGTATGGAAGTGAAACCTGGTTAGTGAGGGTTGAGGACATGCGTTGCATGGAGAGAAATGGTATGAGAATGTTACGATGGATGTATAATGTGAGTCTTGAAGACAGGCTTAGATCCGATAGCCTGAAAGGAAGATTCAATCTGGACAGTATTGGAAGAGACTTTGATGGTATGCCCCTGTTGAAAGATAGATGAGAGTTCTTGGGTTAGTAGATGTAGAACAGTTGAGGTAGCAGGGTGCGTGGACAGGGGAAGGCCAAGCAAAAAAAAGGGGAGGAAGTGATGAGAATGAACTTGAGAGAGGGGTCAAATAAAGCCCTGGCTATAGATAGGTTAGTTTAATAGTCTCTTTATAAAAGCCGCCCAACACATGCCAGCATGTAAAACGGACGTTAAACTGAATATGATGATAATCATGATATATATATATATATATATACACATACACACACTCTCTTATGAGTGAAACACTCTGGTGGAGGAAATGGTGGTTTCTACTGAGCGTTAAAGCATATTTTTCCATGAAAAGAATTGAGTACTTTTGATTATCACTATCGTAAAAATGTAAATAAATAGCCCATTTAAATACGATGTACTTTGTCCTACTATAAGTGGCAGATTTGATAGCTTAGTCAATGGAGGACCTCACGCCAACTACTGGTATCTGAGGTCGAATTTCACTGCACCTAGCTTTGCATGTCTGTGGATAAATATATTTTCTTTTATATATATATATATATATGTAATTTACAATGAATGAACACAGAGGACTGAGATAATTTTGGATACATTTACGTGGTTTATGTGATGTTTTCTATGTCCAGAAAAGCAATAAAAATCGTTTGTCCAGTAATTACAATGAAACCTGTTGAAGCATTCATGTGAGAGGCATAATAAAGATGTCGGACACCAAGGATACAGCAAAGGAGACTAGACAACAATGCTGAAGCACCTCATTACTTAGAGCATAAGAACTGGTTTTACTTAGCATTGAACTAAGCTCTGGCAGCCTTAATCATTATAGCGACTTGAAAAAAATTGATACAAATTGATTTGCTTAACTAAAAAATAAATTTTGATTAAAAGAAAAAAATCGCCAATAGAATTAAATTATTCTTAGTCTCCTATACTTTCCAGGACGGGTGAAGTCGACTTACGAACAAGATTAAAGATATAATGATACTAAGGGTGGGACGTAATCGGTGAAAATTTCAGATTCATGCGAGTAGTATTTTTTTGTGTTCATTTATACATAAATAACACTAAACAATCAAGCATTTTGAAAATTTTGCAAAATTCAGAAGGTGCAGGCCAAAAATAGCTGTTAGGGCTTCACGGGACTACAAATCCATCATTTTTCGGTGAAAAAGTGGTTTCATGCGATATTGCAGGTCCTAAAACATCCTCAAAAGCTATGAATGGATATAGATGGTTAAATCTGATATAGTACTTTAATTTAGGACCATTTTCAGGCTGTGAAAGGGTTTTCATGAATGTAAAATAGCCAAAAACTAGTGGCCTGCACCTTCTGAATTTTGCAAAATGTTCAAAATGTTAGATTGTTTAGTGTTATTTATGTATAAATGAACACAAAAAAAATACTACTCGCATGAATCTGAAATTTTCACCCATTACGTCCCACACCTAATGATACTAAACATCATGTCTACAATCGTTATTGAAATTTTGATCAAAATGCATTAGATGATTTTGTATTCTAGAAAATGTCTACAATTTAAAGTTTTTTTTTAATAGATATTGAGAAGAAATTTAATAACAGGGAAACTTGCTGAATGTCTAATTATAATGGATGAAATTAATGCAAATCTTATATGTTTGAATCTTGTGAAGTTGTGGCAATATGATGCCTTGTAATTATTTTTTGATATTCCAAAGAATCAGAAATGTCGGCAATATTTATGAATTGATATCTAATAATTATCTTTAAAATTGCACTAAAATCGAAGATATCTGAATTTTCACGAAGGGTTCCCCCCCCCCCTCCCCGACTTTTTACTCCCTTTGTATGGAACAAATTAACCCAAATATAGCCGACATTTGGACCGCTTAAGTCAGATTTAATGCATTGCTCTAGGGGTTGTGTTAAATATAGGGCGGGTATAGTTTTGTTAGGGTAGAATAACATGGAAATAGGGTTCAGTCGGGTTAGGGTTAGTGTACTCAGATGTCAGCTCGACACATAGTCGTTTGAATTAAAAAATGTGGTGCGATTTTGACGTGAAAAGAATGTTTTCGTTCTTTTTTTTTTTTCGAAAGAACAATGGCTGTTAGAATTAAAAATGTGTAATGCTTTAAAACGACATATATATATATATATATATATATATATATATATATATATATATATATAAGGTTAATACAACAAAAGATATAAGAAGCAACTAATATCTTCAATTAGTGGACATCCGGATAAGAATAAAGCTCAATATACTGGATAGAGCATTAATATCATTGCAGTAATGGTCCTCTGAGGAGAAGATTTTCTTTGAAAACTCGTGAGTTAAGGACTTTAAAGAACTTTGAATTGTAATAAAATTTGATTCGTACCTAATTTTATTATTTCACTTGATCTATTGCTATATATGTATATATATATATATATATATATATATATATATATATATATATATAAAGAGGGTAGTGCAGTATTATTTCCTCAAGTGAAACTACACTTTCTAAAATTGGAAGACATATATGGTACACGTATTGTATTAGTTTCTGTAGATGTAAATCCGTTGAAACTCCAGTGTTTATCAAAAGTACTCAATAACAAGTAGACCTGTTCTTTAGTATACAATTTTTATTTATAAAAACATTATTGGTTACATATGTGCATACATGTTTCGGTTGTACTCTTCACAGAGAGTCAACCTCTTCAGACCAAAAAAGACAGAAGTGAGATGAATTTGGAAAACTTTCCCTTAAAATGCACATATGTAACCTATATATATATATATATATATGATTTTATGAAGGCTTACCAAAGCATTCCTTTCAGGACACCAATGATCACCATTAAAGATATTTTTTCTTACAAATATTATTTATTCAAATTAAATGTTTTTCCCTACACGTGTTTCACTACCAAGCAGTTACTTGCTTGGCAGATCATCAGGGAAATTAAATGTCTGGAATACTGATTTTAACTGCCGACAATACACAATGTGGCGTTGCAATAGTTGAGGTCACTAAAGAAGAGAAGAGGAAAAAAATAAAAATAAAAGTCAAAATTAAAAAACAAGGAAGAACAACGATAAAAAAAAAGTCCTAGAAAAGTCTTAGAAATGTAGCTCGTTCATTATTTCTTCCACCAAGCCAACAAGCAAATAATCGGTCCCAAATACATTAAAAAGAACCAAAAAACCGGAACAATGTGCGATAATACACTTTCACGTCGGCCGGCTCAATGATGAATAAATCACCTTATTCCTGAAAGGAATGCTTTGGTAAGCCTTCATAAAATCACATATAAATGCTCTGTACTCTGTAATCGAGTCTCATCGAGCTTGTTTTTATTGGAACAACCCCGGTCTTCACTGAATGATCTATTTTATAAGTGAAAAATCTAAATCTATATATATATATATATATATAAAGCGCTGATTGATATAAAATATTGATCATTGAGCTTAATTTTTAACTAGAGCTTTGAACTATATCCTAGAGACTTGATAATATACAGTTGTTTGATTGTTTAAAGAACGTCGAGGAATTAATTCCAGCCTGGATAATTCACCGATCATTCTGAATTTTATAAACACAGTTTCTAAGGTAAAAGTGAGTAATGTAGGCTATAGTTTATGCAATTGCGAAATTTTAACAATAGGTATTAGACATCCATTAATAAATATTACCATAATAAATATACATGTGTATATATATATACACACATGTATATTTATATGAATATACATATATATGAATAAAAATGTGTATATATATAAATATACATGTATATATATAAGTATAAATGTATATCTATATAAATATACATGTATATATATAATTTTACATGTATATATATATAAATATACATATATATATATAAATATACATGTATATATATATAAATATACATGTGTATATATATGTAAATATACATGTATATATATAAATATACATGTGTATATATATATAATAATATACATGTGTATATATATATATAAATATACATGTGTATATATATATATAAATATACATGTGTATATATATATATAAATATACATGTGTATATATATAAATATACATGTATATATATATATGAATATACATGTGTATAAATATACGTGTGTATATATATACATGTATATATATATAAATATACATGTATATATAATATACATGTATATATATATGAATATACATGTGTATAAATATACGTGTGTATATATATACGTGTATATATATAAATATACATGTATATATATATATAAATATACATGTATATATATAAATATACATGTATATATATAAATATACATGTATATATATAAATATACATGTCTATATATATATAAATATACATGTGTATATATACATAAATATACATGTGTATATATACATGTATATAAATATAAATATACATGTGTATATATACATGTATATAAATATAAATATACATGTATATATATACATGTATATAAATATAAATATACATGTATATATACATGTATATAAATATAAATATACATATATATATATATATATATATATATATATATATATATATATATATACATGTATATATATATGTATATATATAAGAATACATGCCCGGACACTGTTACTACTGCTTCCAGTAGGGGCTACTATTTCCTCCCATCAACCATCATGTAAACCCAACATGTTCACGTACTTGCATGATATTTTTCTTAATATTATCATCCTTACAAATAAAGGCGAAACGTTGATGAACACATAAAAAATATATCTTTTTGGTTTTTCCTTTTTCATTTCTCATTACGTCGGATTACCTTCATCCTTTCCTTTCCCATATATATATATGTATATAAATACATATAAATATACGTGTATATATATATGTATATATATAAATATACGTGTATATATATATATATATATATATATATATATATATATATATATATATATATATATATATATATATAATATGAAATGAAGTAATAAAATAAGGTGTCAACCAAATTTTATTAGAATTCAAAGTTCAAGCAAAGTATCCTTAAGTCCTTAGCTCATGAGTTTTCAAAGATAATTCTTCTCTTCAGAGGACCATTACCGCAGTTATACTACTACAGGTAATAAAATTGTCTGGTTGTATCGCTGGTGAGAGAAGATTACTTATTTTTCGTTCTGCTAGCAAGATGAGATTGGGATTCATTCTTTTTTTGCTCAATTCGGATTTAACGGGTTTTCTCATTAAACAACGAACTTTGATTTGACTTGGGTTGCACATTTCGGGATTTTGGAACTTTGATTGGACTTTCTATATTATTTGATTTATTTATCATTAACGTTGAATATTGACACATTTCGGGACTGGATAATTTTGTCAGCCCCTTCAATTACACGTATTTGGACTGCTGTTTGTAACTTGGAGTAATGTCTTTCCTGATTATGCTTCTCAATATGTATGACCTGGATGGACTGTATGGATTTAACAAAAAGTATGTTTTTGGGTTGATATGTTTTGATGTTATGTATTTTTATGTATTTTTGTATATAATTTTATATATTTTCAAAGCGTAATTTTATTACCTGTAGTAGTATAACTGCGGTAATGGTCCTCTGAAGAAAAGAATTATCTTTGAAAACTCATGAGCTAAAGACTTAAGGATACTTTGCTTGAACTTTGAATTCTAATAAAATTTGATTGACACCTTATTTTATTACTTCATTTTATATTATAATATTAATGCTCTATCCAGTATATTGAGCTTCAGTTTTTATCCGGATGTTTCACTAATTATAAGATATTAGTTGACGCTTATATCTTTTGTTGGATTACTTTATATATATATATATATATATATATATATATATAAATATACGTGTGTGTGTGTATATATATATATAAATATACGTGTACATATATATATATATATATATATATATATATATATGTATATATATATATATATATATATACAATAATATTTTTTTATAAATATTAAATATTTAAAATATACCTAGAAACATCGATGTTTCATGCTAACGCAATCTTCAGTCTAGGAACTAATTCTCAACGGTCGGCGGGCGCGAACCCCGAACACAAATCGCCACTGATTCGCAGTCGGAGATCTTACCCGCAGGCCATTGGAAACCAGTTAGTAAATAGAGAGGAATTTTAACTGTAAACAGCAGAATTACTACTATTCACCTAGTAGATAAGAGTGATATAAATATACGTGTATATATATATATATAAATATACGTGGTATACGTGACACTGCTGGCCGTACTTCCGCTTTCTATCCACTCCGAGACGAATTTCTGTAACGTTTTTCTTCACTCTCTACGAATCCGACTTTTCTCCTATGATCAAACTTCTCTGTTCGCAATCTAACTTGCCTCTACCTCCTCCCCCAATCACTCCTCTTTTATCTCTTTCATTTCCAATCAGGAGCATCTCATTTGCATACCTCGTAGTCACCCTGTAGGCATTTAAAGAAACAAGTCGGCCATTCTTGTTTCCTTCTTCTTCACACGAGGTAAGCCACGCAAAAACGCGGTCGGTCGTTCTTGTTTTCTCTTCTTTTTTCCTCATTTACACCACACGCCCCCCTTGATCTTCGAGATCAATAGGATACTTCGTAATCCTCCATCCAAGCAGGCCGCCTCCTCTCACGTCGAGGCCTCTGGGGAACAACTTCTTGGGGGTTAACATTTTCAGGTTCACTACAACGTGGGTCTAAGTCAGGTAGAGTCGCATCATTTGCTTCTCGGTGGCCCTCGATTTCCTCTTCTTTACTGCCCTCACTGCGTACCGGCAGTGTCATGCGACGCAGGTCTAGGATATGCCGGGGAACGCCGTTCACCATCACATTGTTCTTCGACCGCAATCCCGTTACGACCCCTTTTTTCCAACGAGTGGTACACTGTGCATTAGGGGGTTTCACCCACACCTCTTCACCTACTTTGACAGTGGCTTCCTCACTCTCGATTCCTGCTGTTTTGTTGCACGGGTGCCGCCACTTATATGTGAAAACGGCCCTATGAGGGACAGTTGTCTCGTCTTGTTTGGTTTTTGGCGAGATGTTGTACCAAAACACCGCCTCTATGGGTGATACGTTGCTTTTTTTCCGCAGCGGCTTTAATGGTGCGATGATTCCTCTCCACTATTCCGTTGCCACTCGGCCGATACGCTGCTCTAAAAAATTGCCTTACTCCCCACTTATCGCATACCCCTTTAAAGGCTTCAGATCGGAAAGCGGGCCCATTGTCCATCAAGAGTTCCTCAACCGGCCCTCTCTCCAAAAATATCTCCTCGATGACCCCTCCGATCGCCCATGCCGCTTCTGCCCTGATTTCTCTCCAGATGGCAAACCTTCCCGGTCCACAGTCGACCATCGAGAGATACAATTTGTGGCGATAGTGCGTCACATCAATAGCCAATCGCTTCCAGTCCTCCGCAACGTGCAACTGTCCTGTTTCGTGTCTGGACGGTCTAGGGTCAATTGATTGGCACTCTCGACAGTTCTCCACCACTTCCCTAACCTCCTCCTCGGTGGTCTCCGGGTAAACCTCTCTGGCTAGGAATAACGTTCGTTCCCGACCAAAGTGGTGCATTTCGTGTGACTCCTTGACTTCTTCCCCTGCATAGCATACCGAGGAGACCTCCTTTCCCTCCTGCAGCCAGGCCTTCTTCACGCGTGTCATCGAATCCGCCTTGTTTTTTTCTGATGGGACCAACACGACAGATATTCTTAACTGGAACTCCGCTATTAGATCGGCGAGCGCTCCGAGTCTGCGCTTGATCAGCATTTCCGCAGCACCTTTGGTCTTAACTCTCTTATCGCCAGTTACTGCCGACCGAATCCACGATGCTGCCGTTGCCGAATCGGTTTTAATTTCAATTATTTTCAATCCCCACTTCAGGGCCAGATTGAGTCCTTTCATAACGGCATCTAGTTCTGCTACGTTGATATGGGAGAAGTCGTTGGTTTTTCTTAGCCATGCCGCATCCTCCACAGTTACGCCTCCCATCTCTATTACGACGCCCAACGCCAGGTTACTGGCATCGCACCAAATCACACCCGCATCTCCGCTGCTGACATACCAGTCCCCTTTCACTGGGTCCTCATTCCTCACCCTCGCAATGATTTCTTGCAGCATGTTCATAACCTCCTTCGTTACACGGCCCTCCCAGCCAGCAGTGCCTGCTAGTCGTTTAATAAAACTACATGCTATCCTGAGCCAGCCAGCGATAGGATAGTGCCCGACCAGCCTCCCGCAGACTGAGAAGAGTTCTCGCTTCGTCAGCTCAGATCCGACTTCGGGTATTACACTCCCTCGTTCGAAGACAAGGCTTTCTTTTCCATCTCGCCTTAGTTTCAACCCCAGCACCCGTCCTCCATCCAGGGCCTCCGCCGGTTTTGCAGTTAACCCATACTTCTCGACATGGCTCCTTACTTTCTCCGCTGTCACCTCTGCCTCCTCCACCAGAATGTCGTCAATGTACGAACTAGTGGCCTCCTCCACTGAACGGTCTTTGCTCAGCACTGTCTTCAGCACGGCAGTCATAATTTTGGGGGCTGAACTCAGCCCAAAGCCTAGCCTCGTCAGACAATACACTCGCCCCTTGTACCGGACCAGCTGG
>OY744535.1:29573693-29596193 GCA_963556195.1 Sepiola atlantica
CTTACTACTACTATACCCAGCAATGCTTCAAGCAAACTACCATTCTCTACTATATATATATATATATATATATATATATATATATATATATATATATATATATAGTCTCCGAAGTATCTCAACAATTAAAACTATATAAGGAAAAAAACCAAAAAAACCTTAAGTCCGAAGTCGTTCAGTGGAAAATCACTCATGTAAGTCAATTTAATTTTTACAGTTATTATATTAGTTTGCTTCTAGCATTATTTAAGGGATCATCAGTTGTTTACCATGAAAAACTGTTTCGGGAATTTATATATATATATATATATATATATATATATAAGGATATCGTCTGTAGGTAATAATCACTTTAATATTTAACAAAATATTTATAGTTAAAAGCCTCTTTAAAAATGTAATAGTCTTGAAAGTAGAGCACGGTGAAGTTGAGATAAGTCTGTTGTCAGTTGCGACAAAGCAAGTTCCACCCAAGCGTTGAACACTGTTGACAATAATAAGGCTTTCCCCGGCCTCCCCGGGTAATTGTATCGTATTTCAATCACTGTTTGTGCTGATTGTCGGTAGCCGTGTGGTCCCGAGCGTTTGTCTCATAATTCTAGCCTGAATTTATCATCTGCAGTCGATCTTATGCGACAGTCTACAACCACCACTCCTGCACTGATGAGGACAAAAAGCCCGAAACAATATCGTCTGTAGGTAATAAACACTTTAATATTTAATAAAATATTAATATTATCTATATATATATATATAGTAAGCTAGGAAAATATATTTATGGCAATTAACTTGATTGCCATAAATATATTTTCATATTTTCATAGCTTACTACCTAACTCTACGTACGTATCGAGCACTTTTAAAGTAAATACTGAAAATTGATTCATAAAAAATTATATCTCGTTATAAAATTTTATGTAGATACATGAAATACTAATATATATATACATATATATATATATATATTCGGTGGTTGACGGTTTGATCCCTGACTAGTGAGAGGTGCTAGTCTGGCCGCACTGAAGAGCTGTGATACAGAGAAACAGTCTGTATATGGATGATATATATATATATATATATATATATATATATATATATATATATATATATATTAATTTAGTAGAATACAAAATTTCTGACATTATTAATATTTTGTAATCATGCTCCAAATATTTCATCACTAAACAATATTTTCCATGTGTGCAAACATTTCAGAAAATTCAATTTATCATCACCTAGGGTAAAAACTTGACAATTTAATGATTACCCTTATCAGCACATATTATTTATCAACTCCAACTCGGTAACTTGTAATGTAAATATTCACAATAATTTCAAACACAAAAAAAAAACAACACAACGTTCAGAAATGGTGGAACATTTTTCCTATAATTAGAGGCTTAATATGTGAGATTAAAAATAGTTAAAATTACGTTACATGATGGCATCCATTTCATAATCGATCCTTTGCACCACACCTAATTACGTTCAAATATATTGATAACATGAACTTAAAACCAATATATTGTCGAAATGCTCAATACAAAGTAGAGCATTTATAAATAAAATTATATAAATATTAGAAACAGTCTATGCGGATCAACCGGTGTTTAGATACACGCTGGAAGAATACCCGTCCTAGGATGGGTAAAATTAATTCCCCGAACAGGAACAGTTGTGAACCACACTAATGTCCTCTTCCGAAAGAATAAAATCAAGATATAATTCTAATTAACCTTATGTCTAGAATCCTTATTCTAATTTTGATCAAAATCCATTACATGAATTTGATTCTAGAAAATGTCTAAAATTTAGGGAGACTTAATAAGAAATTGAAATTCAAGGTATCTTGCTTAATTGGTGTCTAATGAAAATAGATCAAATTCAATGCAAATCTGAAATATTTGAATTTTTTTGATTTTTTTTTTTCAGATTAATGCACATGTGCAGTAACGTTTTTTGTTCGATTTTTAATATGTTGTTGCGATTAAAAACAACTCTATATAAGTGTTTCCAAAGACTTTTAAAATCAAGGGTAAAAACTAAAACTGAAGCGAACCCCATCATGGTGTCACAACCATCCCTTCCCCGGGAAGAGGGGGGGCAGCATGCTCCGGTCCATTTCAGTATAGGGGTTTGGAAGTAGGTAGCACCATCTCTGATAATAAATCTTCATGTCGATGCATGTAATGTGTGTCTTCCATGATGTGGTCCAGAGGCGCTTTGTTGCTGTACATAATTCCAAAGATGTTTACTTTAACATGTGACAGGAACGGCTTTTCCTTTTTTTTATCCCCTGATTGAGCTCCCATAAAATAAACTGTCACAAATGTAGAATTTAAAAAAAAAAAAAAAAAAAGAAAAGTAATCCTCTGCCTGCAGATGTCATCTGTTGAAATGGTATTTTGAAAATATAATTTTTTATTTTTTTTTATTTTCTTATTTTTTTTGCTATGGGATTTTTTTTGTCTTTTTTTTCTCTTTGGATCCCTTAATGGGTTTTTTCTCGGAAATATCTCGTGAGGATTATTCCTGAAACCCGTAATAGATTTTTTGAAATGGAAATCCTTTTCTTTTATCCTATTTTATTCAGAAGATTATGATTTGATTTGTTTTATGTAGAATAATTTTCTGATTTTGGATTATTGTAAATTTTTTTTCTTTTTAAATTCTTGTTTTATTTTCTATAAATAATAAACGTTTTTCTTGCTCTTGACAGCACTAAGTAAAATGTATCTATATACGAAGTGTTTTGAAAATCGATGGAATTATGGTCTACATATCATCATCATCATCATCATCATCATCATCATCATCATCATCACCATCACCATCACCATCACCATCACCACCATCATCATCACCATCATCATCACCATCATCATCATCATCATCATCAGTTTAACATCCGTTTTACATGCTGGCATGTGTTGGACGGCTTTAAGAAATTCACTTCCATATAAACCAATCTCTGACCAGGTCTTTATTCATCCTTCTTTCTCTCAAGTCTATTTTTATCACTCCTTCCCATGTTTGCTTTAGCCTTCCCCTGTGAACTGGACCTGCTACCTTAACTGTTCTACATCTACTGACTCCAAAACTCTCATCCATTCTTTCAAGTGGCCATATCACCGAAGTCTAATCTTCTGCGCGTGTTTCTGTATACTTTCCAGATTTAATCTTCCTCTGAGGTCATCAGATCTAAGTCTGTCTTTAATACTCACATTACACATCAATCGTATGATTCTCATATCATTTCTCTTTATGCAACGCATGTCCTCAACACTCACTGGCCAGATTTCGCTTCCATACATCATCAGACTGCATACACATGCCTGATAGACTCTTCCCTTGGTCGACAGTGGTAACGCTCTGCTAGTTTGTAATGGCAGAAGTTTCCTGAACTTACTCCATCCACTCTTAACTCTTGCAATCACACTGGTACCTGCTCCATCCTACGTTTCAGTGGTATCACCACGGTAACAAAACTTCTCAACAACCTCAATAAGTTTGGTTTGGTTGTTTTGTTTTACGGCATACCAACCCTTTTCGTGTTGTTTAATGCCGAATCAGGTAATTTTGGTAAAATTTGGTTGTTTTATTTTATGGCATATCAACCTTTTTCAGGTTATTTAATACTGAATCAGGTCATTTTGGTGAAGGTTTTTATGCTTCAAGTTCTTTATATTTTAGGTATTTATTCATGGTGTTTGGTTGAGTGAAAGGGGGAGGGGAAAGAGGGGGAAGGGAGAGAAAGAGGGGAGAAGAGGGAAGGGAAATTTTTTATTTTTTTATTTTGCAGAACATGATTGAGTTTTGCAAAGAAAAAAAACAATAAAACATCAATGTTTGGTGCATTTTTAATCAGGAAGTCAATAACTTCAGACAGACAGCCTGACCTGGTAGCACCAGTAGGTTCTATTTGACCCATAGATGGGGCCCTTACAGGTACTACCACTCCGGGCCAGAGTGGACCTGGGAGCAATGGCAACTAAGGGGCAACTCTACATTCCCCAAGCTCCCAAATTGAGGCCTCACCACTGGATGTCTTTTAAGGTCATACCCAGGACCCAACCTCAATAGCTTCGCCATCCGGTTATACTGTCTCCACATCTGAATTCTCATCCATCTGCATTGTCTTACACTTCCTGTGCATAAACTGGTTATTCTCTCTAAACCTACCAGTACTTCCACTGAACTTCTTGTGTACTCAATGCTTACAAGTACAACAAAAGATTGAATTGCACCCGACTCCCTTTCCACAAACTGAGCAGTTGAACTAAAGAAGTCCCCATAAACAGACGCCTGGAAACGTTTGGTTTCCGAGTTATAAGCCATTGAAATACTGATCAACAGCCTTTATTGTAAACATCTAGCACGTACAATGCGTATGATAGTGTACTGTTATTTCATTATGTGAGATAGATAAACACTAAATAAGCCTGAAAAAATCACATCTAATAAATATAAAAGCCATGGGGCTCAGAAGAAAGATCTGAATATCGGGATCAGCAGGTGACTCTTTGATATCCCATGTAGGGGACCCAGTTGGTATTTATTTTAGGTAAGAGAATACAACAGACCAAATAAATAACAGGTAAATGAATATGATCGCACAAACCAAAGATCACGCTAATGAAGAAATGGGTCACAAAGGAAATTAAAAACGCAACCCCAGCACAAAGAGGCTCGTTTACACATTTAGAACATAATCCCAAAGTTATGCTATCAATTTTCCAAACACACTGTATGTATGTATGTATATATATATATATATATATATATATATATATATATATAAAGTTTAAAGTACTCATTTATTATTCGAATTTCTGGAAGATTTTCTGCTATATTTGTGCATTTTATTAATATTTGAACTTAATTCATTAATATATATATATATATATATATATATATTCCATGATAAATGCCAGTATACTGAAATCATATGCCCTTAATAGGGTTAAGATGAAAATTCATATACACTAAATGTACAAAAGCAAGGAAATTCCCAAATTTTTACACTTTTATTGTCATTAAGGGTATGCGAGAGCAATTCAGTATACTGGCATTTATCATGGAATGTCATTACTTTTGTAAAGGCTATGTCTCAATACAATGGTCATTTTTAAGGTTTTTTAAAATTTTCTGGAAAACTAAGATATATGGTAAACTGAAATTAAAATGCCATCAACTAGACCCTAGAACCTCTATCTCTGCCAAAAATCAGCTGAATCCATCAAATAGTTGATGAGATACAGGGTGGCAAATACGTACATACGTACACACAGATAACATGATTTCATGACTGAACTTTCTGGATCTCTGGGTTGCCTTGACTAATGATGCTGAAATTCTACACACTTATAGAACCTATCAAAAAAAATGTTTGTGCAAAGTTTTAACTAATTTGGTTTATTGGTTTTTGAGTTATGATTGATCAAAGAAATGAGATTTCCAGCATAGGCCATTCTTGAAGTCTATTAAGGGATAGAGTGCTCTCGCGCCTCCCTATGAATGGAGAGATAATAAAGATAAAAATGATATCTTTAAATTAATCCTATCTTGAAAAGTCAATGCTCAATCTACAAGATAGATCAATAATAAAATGAAATGAGTGATGAGAATAAAAATTGGAAAAAAGAACAATATTTATTGAATCATCAAATAGTTTAAACGAGGAATATATAAATAAACTTTTTTTTTTCTTTCCTTAACCCATGGATTTTCAAAAATGCAAGCTTTTATCATCAGAGGAGATTAAACAATAAAATTATGTTACTGTTAGCACATATTTGAAAATATTTTTAAGAAATACAAAAATATACAAAATATTTTAACAAAGAGAATCAAATTCGATGAAAAAATGTCCAACAAAAACGTATATCCAAGATATGAATGTTCAGCAGAAAGTCTTCCAGAAATTCGAATAATGAAAATGTTTTTTTTGAGATTTTATACTTGTATTCCATCTGGTGAGTCAGCATTTTTTTTTTTTTGCCAAGGATTTTTAACATCGGATCTGAATCCCTGCAATTTCCTAACAAGACTTTTTTATTATTCGAATTTCTGGAAGACTTTCTGATACATTCATAATATTATGTATATATTATAGAATCCAACTAACACTTACCGGCATAAAGGCCTCAACTGGCATCCATCTCATAGAAGAATACTTATTCGAATGAATGAACATTTATACACTAGAATGGCCACTTATGAATCTCAGCCAATCAGAACACAGAGAATGGACTTTCCCTTCTGAGCATAATGGAACATTCTAGCCTTATTATAAACAGGCATTTTGATGTGCTTGGCAGTCTGACTTATCTTGCTGCTCAACTGGTCATACAGTTGAGCCCTAAGCATCGACTCTATATGTACCAACATGCAGAAGTTTAAATGGAATGTGAACAAACATCTCGCTGCACAACTCCCCACCTAGGATGCCCTTAATTCACAGTAGCCCCTTATGTTAATTTGCCTTGTTATCGGTGAACGAAAGTACAAAAAAAAAAGTATGTGAGTCGACTTTACTTCTTTTTTATTTATAATTATACTAGATATTAGGTTTATAAATAACGCTCGATTATCTTACGAGAGAGCAAACCAATATCTTTATTTAGTCGTCCGAAACATATGCTAGAGCGAATTCTACCTAGTGATCAATCTCTGGTGAAATAACTCAAGAAACATTAACAGACATCTAAAAGGCATGAAACGTTCGTTGATTAAATAAAGAATTCAATTAAAAATTCCCAGATGAGTAGACTATTCTTTCGGTTTCGGCCTTTTGGTCGAGATCAAAGTGTAGTATCTGTTCCGATGGATACTGCACCCCATAGACTGGTATTGTCTTGGCCTTCGGAGCTTGAGTTACGCCTGTCTGTGTGTCTTGTGAATCTCAGCCAATCAGAACACAGAGAATGAACTTTCCCTTCTGAGCATAATGGAACATTCTAGCCTTATTATAAACCGGCATTTTGATGTGCTTGGCACTCTGACTTATCTTGCTGCTCAACTGGTCGTACAGTTGAGCTCTAAGCATCGATTCTATATATATAATTTATTTTTAACACATTTGATACCGTCGGGTAAATCAGTTAAATTCGGCATGAAGATTATCAAGTTCCATAAGAAGGTCGGAGGTTACATCGGCCGAAACGTTGTGAAAATAACAACCAAGATGAGAATAGTAGCTGAATTAACTTGTTCTGGTTGCTGCAATTGTATTGAATTGTATAGAACTTTATTGACTGTAGCCATGTCAGCTTCCTGAAAACTCAATATATTTTCTGGGGACAATTAAATATGTGTGCTACATTGCACATATGTATTTGCAAGGTTATTTAATTTTTTAAATGTTTTCTTTTTTTTTTTGGTTTACTTTTTTATTGATTTGCCGCTCTGTGTTTTTTTGTTTTTGTTTTTTGTTTTTTTTTTGCTTGCGGCTGTTTTTTTTTTATTCGTATGTCTGTAAGAAAAACAGGGAACAGGGAACAAAGCCAACCAAAAAAGAAAGAAAGATTTATTGTTGCTTAAATCCCTGAAAATAAAAAGTTGCCAAAAAGATAAGTTATTGAGGAGTGAGTCAGTAATAAAAACAATCTAAGACTGACTATGACAAAATTAAGAAAGATCTTCATTACGCATTGTGTTCTTTTCCTTTACTTTCCTTTTTCTAACTTGTATATTTTCTTTTCGGTCCATTTTTGTTTTAAATTCGGTTCCTTTTTTTATTTTGTTCCTTTCTTTCTTTACTTCATTCTTCGCTCTTTTCTCTTCGTCCCTTCGCTCATTTCTTTTTGTTTCCTTCACTCCTTTCTTTTTCTTTCCTTCACTCCTTTCTTTTCGTCTCTTCGCTCCTTCTCTTCGTTCCTTCACTTTCGTTATGTTTCTTCCTTCATTTCTTTCGTTGTTTCTTCATTTCTTTTTGTTTCTTTCGCTCATTTTTTTTGTTCCTTCGCTCCTTTCTTTTCGTCTCTTCGCTCCTTTCTCTTCGTTCCTTCACTTTCGTTGTGTTTCTTCCTTCATTTCTTTCGTTGTTTCTTCATTTCTTTTTGTTTCTTTCGCTCATTTTTTTTGTTCCTTCGCTCCTTTCTTTTCGTCTCTTCGCTCCTTTCTCTTCGTTCCTTCACTTTCGTTGTGTTTCTTCCTTCATTTCTTTCGTTGTTTCTTCATTTCTTTTTGTTTCTTTCGCTCATTTTTTTTGTTCCTTCGCTCCTTTCTTTTCGTCTCTTCGCTCCTTTCTCTTCGTTCCTTCACTTTCGTTGTTTCTTCCTTCATTTCTTTCGTTGTTTCTTCATTTCTTTTTGTTTCTTTCGCTCATTTTTTTTGTTCCTTCGCTCCTTTCTTTTCGTCTCTTCGCTCCTTTCTCTTCGTTCCTTCACTTTCGTTGTGTTTCTTCCTTCATTTCTTTCGTTGTGTTTCTTCCTTCATTTCTTTTTGTTTCTTTCGCTCATTTTTTTGTTCCTTCGTCTCTTTTTATACCAAATGTAGCCATGTGAAATTGGATTAGACCATTGCTACATTTGGTATTTTTGAAGATGAATCTACAGAAATTGAGTTGAGAGAGGGGAGGGTAGAATCGGCGGCAATCTTTAAAGATGGCGCCTGTTGCCACCTTTCCGCAAGGCTAATTTTGGTAAACTTTGTTTTATCTGAAAGAGAGGTTATTCATGCCTAATATCCAAGTTAAAAATCTTTGTTAGCAATTTGTTTGAGGTTCAGCCCAAAAATTAGCTAGATTGACTGAACTTATTGGCTATTCGCAGCAGCTAATCTCCATATCTGAAGGGCGTTCCCTTATCTACCACCCGGGGACCTGGTGGATGGGAGATAATCGCTCCACACCACAAAGTTGTGTTTAATTAATCGTACTCAATGGACCGTTTACACTATGTGTTGTGTTGCAGCATTAAATAACCCCCAAAAGAGCCAGTCTGGTATAAGGCTGTCTGCTCCGAGTGCTTCTTCATGTATTACATAAACATGAGGACGTAACCTTCAAGATCAGCAGCATCATCTGCTAAAATGAGACGATTTTGAAAAATTGTGCAGGTGCGATTTTGCGTAGTTGGAAGATGTGACCAAAAGACAGATAATACCCAAGGCGTCAAGGGTTAGGGTTTAGGGTTAGGGTTTAGGGTTAGGGTTTAGGGTAGGGTTAGGGGTTTAGGGTAGGGTTAGGGTTAAGGGTTAGGGTTTAGGTTTAGGGTTAGGGTTTAGGGTTAGGTTTGGGTTTAGGGTTAGGGTTTAGGTTTAGGGTTAGGTTTAGGGTTAGGGTTTAGTGTTAGGTTTAGGGTTTAGTGTTAGGGTTTAGTGTTAGGGTTAAGGTAGGATTTCAAGTTAGTCACCTGAGAGAGACGACACACCACTCCACGTTGGAAGGTGAGATACCTCCACGTCTCCTGTCATATCTAGCCAAACATCAGTTGATATGTCAACACCAGAAATAGCACTGTCTTCTCCTGGTGATATCTAACATTATGTATTCTTACTTTTATACAAACATTTTAAAGAAACGAAAATAATTTCCATTTCTAATACCAATTAAGCAGTTTGTCATTCCCCAAATGACAAAGATCTATGGGGGTTTCCGCTTTTATGGCTTATTCACAGACATAGGAGTACACGCGCCTAATCTTATTGTTGTTAGCTCTGTGGTGTACCGAAATACAATATGGCTACTGAAAGACAACTCTCTTGTTTCCTGTCACTGATGGTGATTATTTTTTGATATTGTTTCTTTTATGGAAATTGCTCCAGACAAGGCGTGAAGCCACTTGATGTAAGGAGCTAACAAGAACGGAATAAATATGATTATTGTAAAGACAGGAGATGCCGATTGGCCTTAGTCTTGAAAAGATCAAGGCTATAGGTAGGAGGAAAACAGTCAGCAGGAAGAGAGTTCCACAAACTTGCAGTTCTTGGAAAAAAGCTACTGGAATAGGAAGCTGTATTACTATGAGGTACTAAAACAGCGAATTGATGGAGACCACTAGACCAACGAGTCAAACGAGCTGGAACAAAAGAAGCAGAGAATAGATCACGCAATTCTGAAGAACACATTCTTGTTTTAAGTCACTGATAGTGATTTAGCTTTAGAGGAAGACATTCGCTCCGAATAAAATACAACCTGGATGATTGTCGTTTTGTTCCCTTCCTTTCTGTTCTCTTCGAAGTCCTCTCATCTTTCTTTTTTTGTTGTTCATTTCGGTAAGGGGTCTTCTGGGTACTATTGAATTTGCTACAAGTAAATAAACTTAAAAGAAAACTAAAAAACCGGTTTATAAAAAGGCTGGAATGTTCCATTATGCTCAGACGGACAAGTCCATTCTCTGAGTTCTGATTGGCTGCTAGTTCATGAATGGATAATCCATGAGGAAATTTCTTGCTTGAATTACGCAATATTGGAAGAGTTTGAATGCAAAATGCAATAAATCCAACTTATTTAAATTTAGATCTTAAACAATAATAGCACGGATATATTAAGTCTAGACTCCGACTAGAAGCTCATGTTGTTGGATAATGGCCCTATGGGAATGGACGTATCTGTTGGACATCGTTGGTTTGACTTGTGCAAATTAACGCGGGGTGGACCCGGCAGTCGAGTGCAGAATGGGGACTGTTCTCACAGTCAGAAATCACAGACGTGACAGGGTCACCAGATTAAGGGTCAATGTGCACCTGCGAGAGGCTCTGTGACGTCACAGGCCTTTGCATGGTAAACAGAGGGATCTGTGACGTCACTCGTTCTTCGTGAGAAGCGAGTTTTAGTCAGTCTGGGTTTTGGAGGCGAACCTATCAGACATGATTTTGATGTAGTCCGCAATTTGATTTAAAGGAAATATTTCCCTAAGAACATACAGGCGAAAGATCTCTTCCCCCCCTCCACGAGTGATTAAGGACTTAATTGTTAAGTAATTATGAAAGCAGTAATTTGCTCTCTCTCTCGACGTTGGTGAATATCTCCAAGCCGATAAATAACTAACGCCTGAAATAAAAAGAATTGAAAGTTAAAAGGATTGTTTGTCTTCGGAGTCTGTCATGAAGTTTTCGTTGTAGCGGCGATGTTCACGGCAGTACAGAAGAGAAGAGGGAAGAAAACCACTGGACGACACGCGCCCTCAACGCGGCGAGGAAAGAAGAGAGGGTACGAGAAATTTAAAGGTATGCAAACTAGTATGATTTATGATGTTTTAAAAATGACGAGTTAAACAGGAACTACCATGGCTCTTTCAGGGACGAGTATACGAGATGAGTACCGCCGCGGCCCAAGAGTTGGGCTATGCAACAATGTTAATTGAAAGCAAAAAGAAATTATGGCCAAACATGATTTGGGTGTGTGGGTCAGGTGTTGGAATACAACCATTTTTGTAGTGATAGCTTCATAATTTTGAAAATGTCGTTTATCGCGTTTTGCATTCAAACTCTTCATTTTAGATATACATTTTAGATATACATTTTAGATATCAACTATTGGATCACTTTATGCCGGTTCAGTATTCAATTTGATTCTACAGGAACTTATTAAGTTTTTGTTTTATGGTTTAGATTGTATGTTACAATTCCCCACATCTCTTCTGGTGCTACCAGATCATGCTGCCTGAAGATACCGGCTTCCTGACTTAAAATGCACCAAACATTGATGTTCTTGTGTTTTTCCTTTCCTTTTTTCAAAACTCAATCATGTTCTGCAAAGCTAAAAACACAAACAACATTTTTCCTCTAAAAACCAACCAAACCAAACACCATGAATAAATATTTGAAGATATAATGAACTTGAAGCATAAAAACTTTTACCAAAATGACCGGATTCGGCATTAACTAACCTGAAAAGAGTTGATATGCCGTAAAACAACCAAACCAAACACCATGAATAAATATTTGAACATATAAAGTACTTGAAGCATAAAAACTTTTACCAAAATGACCGGGTTCGGCATTAAATAACCTGGAAAGGGTTGATATGCCGTAAAACAACCAAACCAAACACCATGAATAAATATTTGAAGATATAAAGAATTTGAAGCATAAAAACTTTTACCAAAATGACCTGATTCGGCATTAAATAACCCGAAAAGGGTTGATATGTCGTAAAACAAAACAACCGACCAAACCCCACATCTCTTGATTATTACCCATTCAAATTATAAGGATACAAACACAACCAAGATGAAGATACCAGTCTTTCTATAATTAATGTAAATTACAATTCCTCATCTAAAAACTCATGACAAGACTTAGTCTAATTGAAAATAAAATCAAAATAACTGAAAATCTCTTCGGCTGAAACAGGTTTGCTTGTTTTGTCATATTTTCATTTACCGATGTGTGTATAAGCCATTATACACCCATGCCGTTGTCGTCGTGGATCAAGGTTCTTGCTTGTCTGTGATTATAAACACTCGGACGCCGATGTTTAGTTTTTAATAAAGGTTTATTATAAAGAGAAGAAAAGCCACAGAAAACATCGGAGAGACAGTTTACTTTCGTATGTGTGAAAGACAGACATATAGATGGACAGTTTACTTTCGTATGTGTGAAAGACAGACATATAGATGGACAGTTTACTTTCGTATGTGTGAAAGACAGACATATAGATGGACAGTTTACTTTCGTATGTGTGAAAGACAGACATATAGATGGACAGTTTACTTTCGTATGTGTGAAAGACAGACATATAGATGGACAGTTTACTTTCGTATGTGTGAAAGACAGACATATAGATGGACAGTTTACTTTCGTATGTGTGAAAGACAGACATATAGATGGACAGTTTACTTTCGTATGTGTGAAAGACAGACATATAGATGGACAGATAACTATTCTAGCTACACACAGCCACACTGTGCATAAAAAATAAAATGGCTTTGGTCAACACAGTTCCAGGAATTAATTTTGAAGAAACATAATCAAACCAAAAGAAATAATTTGGGATTTTATGTTTTGCAAAACAAACAGTCGTTATTTATTTAAATATAGAAGATGCTCGACTGAGCTCCAACCACTCGTTCTTCCTTGTAAGACATTCATAGCAAGAACTCGTCTTTACCACAATGGAAAAAATCCTTTCTTCTTCCATGTTCCTAGCGTCCGGCGAAATTTCAATGAAGAGAGTTTCGTTCAAAGGGATTTCTGTCTGTGGAACACATGACCACTCGACTGCTTCCCTGTAGACTACAACATGGTCGTTTTTAAATGTAATGTTAACAAATATTTGTCATTAACCGTCCTTATAAGTAATCAAATTGTATTTATTCCCTTTGTCGTTTTCGGTTCTCTCATAATATTCTTCATCATTCAACTGACAATCCATCAATCTCATTAACCCTTATCCTCGAGTGGCTTTTCGTATGTGCATGCTACCTCCCCATTAGGGACAGCGTATTTCTTGCTTGAAGTACCACTAGACAAAATATACAGAAAATCTCTGCCCGGAAATCATGTGGTTTTGTGACTTCCGTCTTGATCACTTCTAGTCCTTAACTGTTACTAAAACTTTTCCATTCAAATGTATGTAACAGTTTATGTGATTAAAATTTCTACCTTTATGTGAGAAATTTTCAAAATAACTCGACACAGAAATAAATGTAAAATATCTTATTCAAAAATGTAAAAATTTTAACAGTGATTCTCCATTAGATTTAGACACTATCAGATTGTCACTGCTAAGTATAAAAGCAACAGAAACATAATGAAAGGTTTCTAAAGACCATCTTCTGAAATCGATTTATTTCCAAACCTTACTATCAATTAGACACTACAGTTCCTGATTATCTAAAAGAAATGTTTTGGTAACTTTTTTTTACCCTTTAGCGGAAGGGGGGTCTGGTTTCCCATGGTAATTGATCATAATATGAGTCCTTATATAATAAAACTCGAAGGTTACAGAGATAAGCACAAAATAGAATTAATAAAAAGAGTTAAGCAAATGCATAAAAAACTAAAATTGTCCAAAAAGTATCGGCAAACGAACTAAAATTAAAATAATACAATAATGTAGTTTGCTTGAAGCATTGTGTGTAATATATAAATAGACTAGCAAATATATGCTTGCTCTGAGTTCATATTTTTGCTAGGCTATCGCATCACCACCCCTTCCCCTTCTCTCTCGCTGTCTGCGAGAGGGTGTTCCTATTCTCTTGTCTAGAATTATATAATTGTGAAAAAACAACACTACATACAGCACATAGTTGTGAAAAAAAACAACACTACATACAGCACATAGTTGTGAAAAAAACAACACTACATACAGCACATAGTTGTGAAAAAACAACACTACATACAGCACATAGTTAAAGCTAAATAAATTGTTTCGGACTATTAAAATAATTTCCAACGCTATTGATAATGTTTACCCATTTATTTTTTTCTTTTAAATTTTATTATCGCTTATGCTTGAATTCATGTTTTGAAACATGACATTAATCATAAATCTATGACGTCACGCCAAAGCTATAATTATTTTGTTACGGTAATGTTTTAAGCTCTATTTATAAGAAAGTGCAAATTGTCAAGAAATTTATCGACTCGTTCACGAAATTGGAAGAAAGTTGTAATTAGTAAACATGGAACGACTCGGTTTTCTTAAAATTCGCAAGCACTTAATAAAACTGAAAACACTGTTTCACTTTCATTCGTGAATTATCTCCCTTGGAAGGTAGAAGTGGAATTCTTTTCATTTGTCAGGAAAAGGTTGTCCTTACCTTCCGGTTGCTTCTGGCAGAGTGGGTATTTAATTCCTTCCCACCGCAGGAATATGTGACATAAGGTCAGAAAATGGGGGAAGAGTCAAGCCAGCACCCCTAAAGAAGGAGCACTCTGGCCTAGCAAAAATAGCCTGGGAAGCCCCGTCGGCATTCCCCAATCAGGGTGCTTCAAGCAGCAAGCGATAAACTTACTCCAATCCAAAGAGAGGGAGGCAAGGCCTGGGAGGGTGCATCTCCTAGAACTGCACATGACAAACCCACCGCCCGGCAAAATCAAGACCCGAACGCTAAGACTATATATAAGGTGTAGTATCCACCGGAACAGATACTACACTTTGATCTTGGTCAAAAGGCTGAGAAAATGCTTCTGACAGAGTGATGGGGAAACAGCTGCCTTGTTTTATTTACTCCTCCCCAGGAGTTAGGCACAAGGCCAGTTTTATCTTACTCCCACAAGTAAGATGTGACCCAAGATCGGGTCGAGAAAGTGGGGTTTGAAAAGCCAGCGCTCGAGAGGTGAGCACTCTGGCCATTTAAAAATTGCCTGGGCAGCCCCGTCGGCATTCCCCGGTAGGGGCGCCTCAGACAGTAAGCAATAAACTTACTCCTCCCCAAAGAGGGGAGGCAAAGCCTGGGAGGGTGGACCTCCTAGAACTGCACAGAACAGGCGTGCAGTATCCATCGGAACAGATACTACACTTTGATCTTAGCCAAAAGGCCAAGGAAACAGCTGCCTTGTTTGGATTGTTTTTTTATCAACTCTAAATTTGCATAGTGGTCACATGACACCCTTTTGACTAAATAATAAAAAAGGCTGTTTGTGGCTGTTTAGGAGCTTTTCCTTTTGAGACCGTCAGTAGATCATAGTGTGGCTCCTGTTACTTTACTTGTTACCAGACCTTGGCATCATTTACTAAACCAATATTGCAACACCGGCAATTTGTTGCAACCCCCCTCTATCCACAATTACAGAGGCAAGGTGTCTATTTTCCTTTTCAGTCTACCAGTTGCCGTTGTTGGTCAGCCTTGTAGCGTCATTTTTTGCTACAAAATAGCTCAGTTGGTAGAAAATCGGACAGAAGATCTCGTGGTTTCGGTTTCAATTTCCGGTCATGGCGTCTGATTTATATTTGGGAATTTTTCATCTAGTATTAATGCAATATTTTCCGTATCTAAAAGATGCTAAGATATTTGTTTTAAAAATTTTTCATAGACACACACATTCACAGAGAAAGCGCCTATTATATTATAAGTGGATACTTTATAGAAGGCTACAACAACGCAGGGATATGTCGGATTGTAAGAAGGAAAACTAAAAAAAAGCGATTTATTTAATTTTGTTTTTATTTTCTTACATAATAAAATCAGTTGTATCCAGATTTCTCCTCTATCATTAGTCATATGTGTGACGCCGGAATATCACAATATTTCAGGGTATTACCCCTTTATCAAGTGTTTCTATTTAGTTACCTCAGATTACTCTCTGCCTTGTGCATACATTTGTCTACTGTGAGCTTGCTGTTTTTAAGGATCGCAGAAATTGATATATATTGCAGAAAGTCAAAGACAAAAACTTTGCGTCATGAGAATATATGACATGTAAATTTTATATTTATTTTTAATTTAATTTTTGTTTATTTTATTTTATTTACTATATTTAGACTAATTAGATTGTTTACTTTTTATTTATTTATTTAAAAATAAATTTAAAAAAAAAATAAAACTGCTTTTTACTTTCTAGCACAGGAATCTCTTGAATGAAAATAACGATTGAATGTCGACGTTAATGTCTCCGACATGGTTTATTCGTATTTTCTGTTCCTCTTCCATTTAGGAAAAATATATAAGTTTTGAAGAACATTTGTACTCTACTCACTGTACATACATCTTCCATTTTATAATAAAGACCAACGTGTATTTGTATATTTTTACATGAATAAATATAATATATCTGCCCTGTTATACAAAAGTTAGCAAGTTGAAAACGTGCGTTTTTCTAGCCTCTGGACAAAACCATTTCAAGTGGTGAGGGGGAGAAATGAAGAAATAGAAAGTGAAGACAACCGTCACTGTCTGAAATGAATTGGGAAAGAAATCCCCCACTTTAAATAAAAAGTCAGCGTTAGGTATTTTTTTCTTTAGGTCATCAGAAATGATAATAATAATTTATGGTAAAATTAAATTACTGACGTAATTATATGATTTTTATATGAATATTAGTGTGAACACTGGCGGAGCATAATTTCTTTTTCACTTATTTTTGACGGTATAGACATATTTCATTTACAAGACGTTTCCATATTAAGTGTAGATTGCATGTTGGCCTTGGAGATACGAATTGAATTTCATACCTCGAAAAGTCATATTAAAAATTGAAGCAGGATTTTTCGGTTGGATGTCATTCCCAATGCTGACCTGTTACAGCTGAGGGGGTCTCCATGTTGTATCGAGACGTGGTCTTTAGTTGAGTTAGTATTTACTTCCTTCCCACTGCAGGAAGATGTGACACAAGGTCGGAAGGTGGGAGTTTGAGAAGTGATCGCTCAAGAATCGGAGCACTCTGGACATCAAAAAATGCATGGAAAGCCACATCAAGCGATTCTCAGTCCGACAGAAAAAAGTCCACCTAGATCAAATGGGCTAGAATCTGTCGGGTTCATTGTCGAGGAGCTTTTGCCAATTTTATATATATATATATATATATATACACACACACACACACAGTCACTATCCACACAGACAACTTGTGACCTGAATGGTCACAGGTCGTCTATGTTCTCTGTTTTAGTGGATGACATCATCCTTTTCTTACTTTAGCGTTTATGATTTCATAAAAGATGTCTTCCTGGTGTCTTCATGATTTTTGAAAATTTGTCGCTCTTTTTAACAACCAGTTCGAGGATACGTCCTTAACAATCATTCCACCAGTGATTTTGTTGCTGTCAGGTTGAGGTATGGTTCCGTTAAGCCCTAGGAGGTCCACCCTCTCTCTGAGAAGCAATTAGTTAATTGTTAATCACCTGAGGCGCCCCTACCGAGGAATGCTGATGGGGTTGCTCAGGCATTTTTTGTAGACCGGAGTGCGCTGGCTTTTCAAAACCACACTTGACCTTGTGTCTAACCTTCTACAAAGGAGGTGAATATACTTCCTGCTGTCTTCAACCTGTTTTCGTGGATGATATCATCCCTTCGGTAGCAACCCCGTCTCAAAGCGAGAAGGTAAAGCCTGGGAGGGTAGACCTCCTAGAGCTGAACAGAACCATAGCTCAGTCCGACAGAAAAAAGTCCACCTAGCTCAAATGGGCTAGACTCTGTCGTGATGATTGTCGAGGACCTATCATCGACTTGGCACCTAAAACCTGTCCAAGTTCTTGATTTTACAACAGACATCTGGTGCATTTCATTCTCACACCACCCTCTAGAATGAACTGCGAGTTAGTCCAAGACTGCTTATTGATTATTCACCGTTCCCCAATCAACCAACTGGGGACCTGATAAATGGGAAATAGTCTCCCCACACCACAAACACTACAATAAAAAAACAGCATGAATTATATATGCAAGAATATTTATTGTATATATAATTCGTGCTGTTTTTTATTGTATTGTTTCAGGCATAAGTCAATGTAACCTTAGCCTTAGAAATATACTCGCCCTGTCGGTGGGGTCACAAATTCACCAACTGCAACCCTATGCTGAGGAGTAACATCCCCCCTCCTGAAAACGGGACAACCTGTAGGCTGTGGGTGGTGATCTGTGATGCCTGATGATGGGATCCTGGTGGCTGAGCCATTCTTCCACTTCGGCCCTTAGTTCAGCTGGATGAGAGATCTGGTCACGTCATCTCCTAGACTCTATAAGCTCATCCCCAATCGTATTATTCAATCTGATTCTTCAAAAAATCAAACACTTTTTTGTTTTGTTTTTTTTTGTTTTTACGTAGTTCACCCCAAACAAGGCAGGCCACCACTGTAGACGTAAGAGGCTACTGAGAAGAAAAAAAAGGGGAGGAGGTTTGAGGGGGGGGGGTCAACCTAAACTGGGATCTGCGCAGCGAGATGTCTGTTTACATTAATTTTAAATTTCTGCATGTCAGTACTGTCGGGGAAACAGGGGGCAGGGAGGGAGTTCCAGAGACCAGCAGCACGAGGAAAGAAGCTATTTGAGTAGAAAGCTCTCCGGCATCTGGGGACCTCCACAGTGAATGGATGGGATTTTTTATTTCTCTTTTTAATTTTCTTTCAAAATACATACTAACAGGCGATGACTGAGGGTCAATCATGATAAGAACAAAGAAGTATACGATTTCATTCTCAAAATATCATTTAAAAGGAAACTACGGATTATTGTTGATAACCACGTTTACCAGAAAAAAAAATAGGCCGACTTAACAATATGGTAAATAAATTTTGATACTACAATATTGCATTTTCTATCTTAACACATTTATTCAGCTCGACAAAGCATGAATTTCGCATTCAAAAATCTGACTTAGAAAGTGTATTAATTTGTTTTTATTTAAAATGAATAAAGGTGAGCTATTGTATTTATTTATTAGTGCGATAAAACGCCCACTTCAATTTTCTATTTATAACAAACACAGCGTTTTCACTGGATAATCATCTCTGTTGTTTATCCAATGAAAATAAACAGTGATTTTTGTGAAATGTCTGTTACTAAAAGAATTATCGGGCTGGATAGAATATGTAATCGATGAAATCGATTGGAATTTATATTTTATCACTGACTGTAAATTTCTTTAATTCAGTGGCTAGGCAGAAGCAAATATCGATTTGTCATCTGCAATACTATAATCATCTAACTTTGAGAAACCGACTGATTTTTCTTTATATATTAGATTAAAGATGGTCATTTTGTTAATATTTCTCTTACTCATTTTCTTTTACTACTCCTTCTCCATCCTTTCTCTTTTTTCCCCCTTCTTTCTTTTCTTTTGCTCTTCCTCTTTCTTTATCTTACTCCTTCCCTTTCCTTTCTCTTATTCTTCCTCCTTCCTTTCTCTTATTATTTCTCTTTCCTTTCTCTCATTTCTCCTCCTCTCACTTTCTTTTACTACTTTTCTCTTCCTCCGATTTCCTCTTACTCCTCCTCTTTCTTTTTTATTACTCTTCCTCTTTGCTTTCTCTTACTCCTCCTCTCTCTTCATATTACCACCTTTCTTTTATTCCTACCCCTCTCTTTCTCTTACTCTTTTTCTAGTCGATCTCCATTTTTTATTTTGAGTGACACACAAAATATTATGGAGCAATCATTTTAGGTATCTGAAGCAAAGCACATGTGTACTTTTCATATTTGAAATGGCGGACAAAACATGGCCTTTTATCCCAGAGTAAGTTACTAAAATATTCGTCATACATACTTAATAACAACCTATAATTACACTTAACTCCAAAAGCATGGGCTGCTAAGGAGTATGTAACCTTTTAAAGTTATTAACAGACACAGACAAATAAATCACAACATCCTTCTCAGGATTTTTTATTCATTTTAATAGCAAAGACAATGAAGAATTTTTTAAAATTTTGTAAAATTTCACATTCAATTTTTCTTGACAAAAATTGAATATTTGACAAGCAGGAAAATTAACTGATCAGTTTTGGAATTCATCTCATGTCCATTTCATAATGAAAACGTTAAAATTAAGTCTCATTTCTAATTTCAAAAGCAAATCGATAAAAAAGTCTTCTTTTTTTTCAATCAAAACTTTATTTCTTTATTATTGTTTCAGTTTCAATCTATGCGATTGTTGGAAACTTAATTCAAGGTTATGATTCCATAGCTATGAATGAGAACTGGGTGTATTGTATGTATCATATATATATATATATATAAAAATGGCGTATTAGTGGGTTCCCCCACGTGTGAGTTTGCTCTTTTCTTTGTTTTTTGTTTGTTTTCACCCAAAAATGAACCACTGTATAGTGAAGGTTTTTTCAGGACACTTTAATCCAAGAACTTTTACTCTTTGTGAATTTTTTCTGATGATTTTGTAGTGTTGCAGAGACGATATTGACATGAAAATATTGTTTGGCACAAGACAAATGAAACGGACCGTAAAAAATATATCTCACAGAAATGTTATGTTTTTTGGAAATGTGAAAAAATAAAAATAAAAATAATAAAATAAAAACATGATTATTGGAATATAATATGAACCTGACTTATATATATATGTTGCGGCCGAGGAGAAAGATACCCGAATAGAAGTCAGTGGACTGCGAAGTCAGACGTCAGCACTTCCGGGCATCAAGAATGTATGATTTTTTGTTTCTTTAATCATGAGTCACCGCTTAACAAAGCCTAAAATATACTCGAGGATAAGAGTTAATGAGATGCATTGATTGACAGTTGAATGGTGATGAATATTATGAGAGGATGGAAAATCTCCACATACTAGCCCAAACAACAGCTGACCCAGAAAACAGCAATTCTTCCCCCATTGTCAGAAACATCGTTCATGGAAAGTGAGTACTAAAGGACAACTTCTAACTAGGGCCAGGGTTATTGTGTCAGACGCGAAAGGAGAAGCAATCGTAGTGTCTTTGTGTGGCCAGTTAAATCTGGTACCAGCCCTGTGTCAACTTGTATGTCTGCCAGTCATAGTATCACCTGTTAGAACTGCTCTGGACTGTACCATTTTGCAATGATGTGCCGGTATCGACATGGAGAGCCCTCTCCCCCCTGAACTGAGAATGGCATGATGTTTTAGATGCCGAGAGATAGGTCTCACATTGCATGCATCTTAGTGTCAGGGAAATGGAGAAAGAAGCAATACATCGATGCCAAATAAATTAAAAGAGGTAATTTAGATTCTGGTTAATGGAGAACAGACACATGGTACGTGTGGATTCTGGATGTATGTGTGTGAAATGCTCATGTTGGTGTCTGAGAGTGTGATAAAACCACAGGGAAAGATGGCCCATTCAGCCTTCGGCAAGGCATATATCAAAGAGAAGGTAAACTCTCATATAACACCTGTGGCAACAGTGCTTCCAATGATGTGAGACTTGCTCTACTTTTTTGAGGTGACGGTTAGAATTGGTTCTGTGCAAAGCCTTTACTGACTTTAAAAAAAAAAAAATCACTCACAAGTGTGGCAAGGACTCCTTTTAAAGGGAGCTACACACACCACATTTAAAAGACCTTTTACCTTACTTGGACTACCCTTTAGGGGAGACAAGCAGAATCGTAATTACTCTGCACTTTGGGCATGTCAGCGCACCCGAGGCTCGATTCTGTTTTGAAAAAACTAAAGGGTTGTGTCAGATCAATTAAGTGACAATTGCGCATGATGGGGTCAGAGACTCACAACAATGGCGGCTGTATTTTCTCTCCTCTCTCGCCCTCCCTCTCACTTAGTCTTACGACGGGTTTCAATCAGTTCGGCTTTTGGAACTGCATGCGACAGACGTGGGTCGCATTCTCACTGAATTTTCAAGTTTTTAATTGTTCTTCGGAATGCATAAAAAAATTATATTTTTATAGTCATATGTTTGTTAAAATAATATGTTTGTTCCACTATTACAATCCTTGATTTCAAAAAGCTGATATTCCCAGCAGATGATTAATTCTCAGGAGAAAATTAATAAAGCTAGCCTAATGACGTCGCTGTAATTCTCGTGAAATACTCAACCGGGTATATTTAACCCTTTCATTAAAAGAATGTGCCTATCGTTGCCACTCGGGGAGCTGGGTACTGTGCCAGGACGTTAACCGCCCTTCCAAAGACGTCCCCACTGAGTTCACACACACACACACACACACA
>OY744535.1:29598693-29708693 GCA_963556195.1 Sepiola atlantica
CAGTTGACTACTGGATAAGTACCTATTTTTTGTGTTAACTTAACAAAAAACATTTAAAAAATAAGTCAAAAAGTTAAAGTTAAAAATAAATTTAATAAAAAAGACATATTTGCATCTGTATTATAACGACTTTCTGCTCAATTATCAAATTTAAAATTTAAAAGATGCTTTAAAAGAACTTTTCCATTCTCACTAAAAATCTAACATTTTATGTTGATATTAAAAACAACAGTTGTTGGGTTTTTAAAAAAATTATTTTAAAGTGATTTCTTGAGTTTTATTTTTATTTTGAAAATTCTTATTTGCTTCTAAACGTTATCTTGTTGGGATATGTAAAATATTTGTTTTAGTTTTAGTGGTATAATTTTCTTGACACTTGTGCAGTTTAGTAAACAGGGGCAGATAATCAACATGAAATAACAACTAATAGATTAAAACATTTTAATTAATTTATTTAATAAAATATAGTTTCTGAAAGAAAAAAATTGTAATAAAATAAAGTTTATTTTCAATAAAGTAACATTTTGGCCAAAAACATTGTAGTAAAATATAGTTTCTGAAATTGACAGTAATTTTTTTTTTTTTATAATTTAAAATGTTATAAAACGAACATAAAATAATAAAACTATATTTTATTACAATGTTATGGCCAAAATGTTACTTTATTGAAAATAAACTTTATTTTATTATAAGATGTTTTCTTTCAGAAACTATATTTTATTAAATAAATAAATTCATTAAAATGTTTTAATCTATTGGTCGTTACTTCATGTGGCTTATCTGCCCCTGTTTACTAAACTGCACAAGTGCATTTATTGGGGGAGGGGGGTCTTAAATGTTTACCAAAGTGTCCACAGAGGCAAAAATAAATAAAATTCATGATAAGATATGAAAAATGACGGATATATACACTTGCTTTTTAAATGCAGTTTTCGCTGAGTTATAATCCATGTTATTATAAAACCCCTTAATGTTGCATAGTTCTACTCCTGGGCCGCGGCGGTTACTCGTTTGTTATATTAAAAAGGTATATGTTGCATGGTTCTACTCCTGCTTGGACCGCGGCAGTACGCGTTTCGTACACTCTTCCCGATACAGGCCGTGGCAATACTCATTTCGTATACTCGTCCCTGAAAGGGCCGTGGCAGTTCACATTTAATACTCGTCATTTTGAAAACATCATAAATCACATAGTTCATATATTGTTTGCATACGTTAGATTTCTCCCTTGCCGTGTAGAGTTTCGCCGTCTCGATGTCGTCTAGTGGATGAATTCTTTCTTCTTTCCTTCCTGCTGTGAACCACGCCGTCCGTTGTCTGCAACAAAAGCCTCATGACGCACTCCGAAGACAAACAATCCTCTTAACTTTCAATTCTTTTTATTACAAGCGTTGTTATTTATCGGCCTGGGCCATTCACTACGTCGAGAGAGAGAGAGCAAATCACTACTTTATCGTAGTTACTTAACAATTATTTTCTTAACCATTCATAGAGGGGGGAGGAAAGAATATCTCTCGCTTGTATTTTCTTAGGGAAATATTTCCCTTACCTGTTGTAAATTACATAGTAATAATCACGTCTTATCGGTTTGCCTCCAAAACCCAGACTGACGAAACTCGCTTCTCACGAAGAACGAGTGACGTCACGGATCCCTCTGTTTCCCATGCAAGGGCCTGTGACGTCACAGAGCCTCTCGCAGGTGCACACTGACCCTTGATCTGGGATCTCGTCACACGGTGAACCTGTCACGTCTGTTAGCTCTGACTGTGAGAACAGGCCCTATTCTGCACTCGACTGCACCCGCGCTAATTCGCGCAAGTCAAACCAACGATTTCCAACAGATACGTCCATTCCCATAGGGACATTATCCAACATTAACACCAAACAAATAGCATTGTTACATTACTTGTAAAAACATAGTTATTATGTTGGTTTTTTTTTTTTTCATATCTTTGTATAGTGCTTTGTTTTCAATTTCATCCCTTGACAGACAGTTTTATTGTTCTAATCTCAAGCGTCTGTTTTTCTATAAAAAACAAATTTCCAAACTTATTCATTAATATATATATTATATTAATTATTAAAATAATAATAAGCAATTAGAACGCCATACAATGCATTTTAGTTTTATTAACTTTTTTTTCCAATTTAATTTTCGAAGATATACTTCCTCATCAGAATTACTGAATTTCAAATAAAGATATATAAAAATACCTTTCATTTTTTTTTTCCTTTTAGTCCTCATCTTGTTTTTTTGGTGTTATCAGTTCGATGTTAATGAACGAATGAGAGTCTTTTTTTTTTTGGACGGCACATTTCCATATAAACAATGCTTTCTAACCAAGGACAACATCCTATTATTACAATTTGCACCGCCATTATATATATATATATATATATATATATATATATATATATATATATATATATACATACATATGATAAGTCAATGAAAAACAATTAGACCTGCAAATGGAAGCAAATCAATATCTTCAGTTGTTCAGAACAAGAGCATTTAGTGAATAAAAATATTTATTTTTCTTCTCTTTCATTCCTTAAGCCAGGCTTTTCAAAGATTAAAATCTTATCATCAGAGGAGGTTAATGATTGATAAGTTGACAGATGAGGACAGTCAATATTCGAAATTTGAAAAAGTTTTAAAGTTCAAACGAGTATGTTTCAATGTAAATGAAAATCACCAAAAACGGAAATCCAAGTAGTATGGGGTTCAGATATATTGGTAAATCCAGAAGAATCTGTGTAGAAATCCAACGACGACGATTCCACCCAAGCCTGTGGTCCTTAGAGGGGGGATCAGATAAAATTGGCCATGTTGAGAAAACGCAATTCTTCCTGTTTTCTATTAAACAGATTCAAAGGCAAAGTCGTTGCTTTTGCCATTGATATTTTTAACACCTTATCGGCGAGCTCAACGTCTAAGCATTCTACTTCTTTTTAAAGGGAAGGAATGATGCATTATAAGCAAGCATAGAGATATGACTATTCACTACCGGTCATGCGATTCGAAACCCCGGACTACAAGTATTTTTCAACTTCAATCCGACGTCGCTTACTGCAAGGCCAATTGTAAACAGCGAATAAACTATGATAATTTTAACATCTTATCGGCGAGCTCAACGTCTAAGCATTCTACTTCTTTTTAAAGGGAAGGAATGATGCATTATAAGCAAGTGACGTCATGCTGTGTTAATACTACCAATTACAGTCCTCTACTTTTTCAAGGAGCGACAAATAATAAATATTTGTTATTGTTTATTATCTATGTACGTATACGTTTCGTCCCTTTTTTTTAATCGGGACTCATCAGCATATATATATATATATAAATATATATATATATGAGGTCTGTGTAAAACTTATCCGACCTTAGGACAGAAAAGATATTTTAAATACGTGACGGGGTTGGGAGCCTAATCCCTTTCAAAGTAGGCCCCTTATGTTTGCACACACTTAGTCCACCGATCCATCCACTGTCGGAAACACCTCTGGAAGTCTTCTTTTGGAATGGTGTTCATCTCCGCCGCCGCGTTTCGCATTATCTATTTTTTTTGCACCCTCTCAACAACAGCTGCACTCCGAGCAGTTTGAGGCCTGCCAGAACGCTGGTCACTCTCCGCTGATGTGCGGCCATTTTTAAATCGGTTGAACCACTCTTTAATTTGTGTTACAGCCATCGCATCTTCTCCAAACACCTGCTGAATCTAACGTGACGGCGGAGATGAACACCATTCCAGCAGTTTACGTAAGCCGTCGGAAAAAGCTGATGTGAAGACTGACAGACGATAACTTCAAAACGCTGCTGCGTCGTTGTTTTTTTGTTTTTTTTTCAAGAAAAATTTTAAATAAATAAATAAATAACTTCTTTTTAGACGAAGAAAATAAAAATAAACAACTAGTCAAATTTATATATATATATATATATATATAAACGAACAAAACAAGATCTCTGCTCGTACAGCATTCTTTCTTGTTTATTTGTTTCACGCCCTTCCTCACTCTCTCGCCGCGATTAACAGTAGCCTTCATTATCGGGTCCACAAAATTTTCACGATGGTTGACCGTCAGGTGTTTATACTCCTCCTCTCCTAACTTGCTGGATGCCTTCCAACAGTCCGATATAACCGTGGTCCTAGACAAGACGAATTTTTTGAGTATAGGAAGGAGAGTTTCGGGTTTCCTGTTGGCACTGTCATCAGGAAAGCCTCCCTCTCTGTGGGGTCATATCCTCCAAAGAACTAGATCAACTGGAGAACCCTGCCAATGTTGTGTTTTCTATAGTTGAACATAGACTCGTCTATCTCAACCGTATGCTCTGGCCCTTCGATCTGACGATGACTTCTTAAAAAGTGTTGTTCGCGGACTTACTGTAGAAAATGTTTTTCAGTTGGTTAGCGTGTCATTCTTTATCGATGTCCATCCTCTGTGTTTCGTATTAGTGCAACTCAATGCAAATTTGTTCGTAATCGTGTTCCTTGTTGTCAACCTGCACATATACTCGATTTTCTGCATTTTTTTTTTTCTTGGCTAAAATAAATCTTTCTTGACAGAAAGTGATGACTCCTTCGGGAGATTGGATTCGTTGAGATAGTGTTGAAATTCATTTTCGTATTTCACAAATTTTTTCTTGATTTACTCAATTGCAAGATTTGTTGGAGATTTGTCTGTTGACAGCTGACAGGCTACTCACTTGGGCATCTTAATTTCTTGGCCTTTTGGCTAAGATCAAAGTGTAGTATCTGTTCCGATGGATACTGCACCCCATAGACTGGTATTGTCTTGGCCTTCGGGCCTTGATTTACGCCGGTCTATGGGTTTGTCCTGTGCAGTTCTAGGAGGTCCACCCTCCCAGGCTTTGCCTCCCCTCTTTCGGGAGGAGTAAGTTTATTGCTTACTGCCTGAGGCGCCCTACCTGGGAATGCCGACGGGGCTGCCCAGGCAATTTTTAAACCCCACTTTCCCGACCCGACCTTGGGTCACATCTTACTTGTGGGAGCAAGATAAAAACTGGCCTTGTGTCTAACTCCTGGAGAGGAGTAAATCAATACTCACTTCGGCATCTTTCCGCTGCTTACATAACCTACCCGAAAGCTGCCGATGCGAAGTTGCAGGAAATTGGGTCAGATTCTGTATCAGTACCATATTATTAATAAAGACATCATGAATGCAATTGAGTTTTAAAACTCTCCTTTGGGTTTTATCTTTTATTTATATCATACATGTATACGCATGAAATAACTAATCCCTTCCCAAGGAGGGAGGCGATAGCTATCCAAGCTCAACCTCTCTCTCTCTCTCTTTATGCCTGTTCAGTCCAAAGAGAAAAACTTCCATGCTTATTCACCACGTAAGACTACTGATTTCTGTCTGTGTGAAGTCAGAACAAGTAGCTCTTACTCGAGTTCTAAGTGTAAAATTCCACTCGACCTAATTTTTAATCTTAAGTGGAAATTTACCATACTAACCCTATCTGAACACATCTATATCTAAATATTATTACATAGTCTGTGGAAGTATCTATAGAATATTGATATCATGTTTCTGTATTTTCAGATGAGAATTGATAATTTGTATTATTCGGACTACTGTTCTTATCTTAGATGTTATTCTCACAACGTTTCGGCCGATGTAACCTTCGACCTTCTTCAGATACATCTTATTGAACTCAGGAATCTGGATGCAATTTCGAACGGAACGCTTTATTCAATCCACCAGGGAGGGGGTGCTAGCTTGCTCTCGTTCCATCAGCTGTGGCCTGGTAGATTCGTAATTGTATTCTTAGTATCGCCCATACCGAGGTTCGAACCTTCAACTTCCAGAAGACTGTCAACAAAAATTTATTATTGCTTAGCACTTTTTTTTCATTGTGCCACAGGTTCGCAAGTTTTCTGTAGGTTGAAGGTTCAATCCTCAGTATGGGCGATATACTAAGAATACAATTACGAATTACTTAAGACTTTTACCTGGCCACAGATGATGGAACGAGAGCAAACTACCCCCTCCTGTGGATTAAACAAAGGGCTCCGTTCGAAATTCCATACAGATTAGTGAGTTTGACATAAAGATTCCAGAATTCAACAAGACGTACTTGAAAAAGGTCGGAGGTTACATCGACCGAAACGTTGTGAGAATAACATCTAAAATGAGAACAGTAGTTCGAATAATCTAAATAATACAGCATATATATATATGTATATATATGTATATATGTGTGTGTGTGTGAGAGAGAGAGATTGAAAAGTCACACATATATATATATATATATGTGTGTGTGTGTGTGTGTGTGTGTGAGAGAGAGAGAGAGATTGAAAAGTCACATATATATATATATATGTGTGTGTGTGTGTGAGAGAGAGAGATTGAAAAGTCACACATATATATATATATATGTGTGTGTGTGTGAGAGATTGAAAAGTCACATATATATATATATGTGTGTGTGTGTGTGTGTGAGAGAGAGAGATTGAAAAGTCACACATATATATGTGTGTGTGTGTGTGTGAGAGAGAGATAGAGAGAGATTGAAAAGTCACACACACACACATATATATATATATATATTTGGACAGCATTCCTTTTTTAAAACATATTTCATTAAATATGATAGACAAATTCTGTCTACATACTTTCGTTCTGATCCTTTCCAATTTTCTAATAAATCTTCTCGACCGATGTATCTGCCATAGTCGCTTTTTACTCGAGTACTTTCTGATCCGTCATGATCCATCACCAGGGTTGTTTTGGTGTTATCAGTAAAGGTCATGTTGCTATTCATATTCATAGGGGTGATAGTTTTTTGTTTTTTCCCCAAGAATCACGTGTTATTTACTAAGGTTATATATATATATATATATATATATATATATGTGTGAGAGAGAGAGATTGAAAAGTCACACATGAAAGCGTTGGTGAAATGGCAATAATAAGAATATTTTGAAGAAATATTTTAAAAACCTGGACAACGCAAGTTATTTATGTTTTTTAAAATAAATTATTTATTTACTTTAAAAACATGGGTACTTTCGGTGATATACACCCTTGTCAAAAGTTTAAACATATTTTTTTTTTCTCTTCTTTTTTCGTTTAATCCTTCTTGATTGAGACATATTTATGGAAGTCAAGTTGAAATTCGTCTTGATATTATCGACGATTAATGTTGATATGCCGCTGTGTGTAGCACGCGGTTATGTGAATAAGGTAGATTGAAAAGTCACACATTGAAGCGTTGGTGAAATGCCAATAATAAGGAGAATATTTTAAAAAAATATTTTGAAAACCTGGACAACGCAATTTATTTGTTTTTTAAAATAAATTATTTATTTACTTTTAAAAAAAAATATATATATATATATATATATATTTATCGGTTCTTACAAAAAATACATATATAAGTATGGGAAAATGAAAAAGGAAAACCAAAAAATGGATGTTTTTTATGTGTACATCAACGTTTCGTCTTTATTTATAAGACTTCATCAGGATGATAAAATAGAGGAAAAAATGTCATGCAAGCACAGATACATGTAGGGTAGACATATTGGGAAAAAATAGAATGAAATAGTGGCCAACTGCTGGGTGGACGTCCGTATTTGTTGGAGAAATAGAAATGAATGTAGAAAAGAATGAGTGGGGAAAAAATGGAAGGATGGGGTGAGCCAGGACTACTGTGGCTGGTGGTAAGAGAAAGAGGTGGGGGATGAGCAGGGGTAAAGTGGATGGCAGAGAGGGAGGTGAGGAAGAGGGGGGGAGGGGGGTGTTTGACCAGATGGCTGCGGTTCATATAAGTATATACTCTTTATAATATACGAAAATGTTCTAAATTGTAAGCTCAATGAAGTTGTATTACAAGCTTCAGAGCATTTATCTATATTATAGGTGTATTTCAATGACCAAAAGAAACAGCCAATCCATAACCATACCTTTCATCTGTTCTTTCAATGTCTTACTCTTCATCTGTTTACATTCCATGAAAAATGCCAGTATACTGAAATCATATGCCCTTAATAGGGTTAAGATGAAAATTCATATACACTAAATGTACAAAAGCAAGGAAATTCCTAAATTTTTACACTTTTATTGTCATTAAGGGTATGACTACATATCAACCAAACCATTTCATTATCACATCACTACAGTATAAATCTCTATGCATGAGTGGATGAAGTGTGTGAGGTGCGCTGAAGAAAAATTCCTACCAGTAAAATACATAGCCCTGTTGTGCTCGCATACCCTTAATGACAATAAAAGTGTAAAAATTTGGGAATTTCCTTGCTTTTGTACATTTAGTGTATATGAATTTTCATCTTAACCCTATTAAGGGCATATGATTTCAGTATATTGGCATTTTTCATGGAATGTCACTACTTTTGTAAAGGCTATGCCTCAATACAATGATCATTTTTAATTTTTTTTTGGAATTTTCTGGAAAACTAAGGTATATGGTAAACTGAAATTAAAATGCCATCAACTAGACCCTAGAACCGCTATCTCTGCCAAAAATCAGCTGAATCCATCAAATAGTTGATGAGATACAGGGTGGCACATACGTACATACGTACACACAGATAACACAAAACCATGCCTGACCTTTCTGGATCTCTGGGTTGCCTTGACTAATGATGCTGAAATTCTACACACTTATAGAACCTATCAGAAAAAAATTTTGTGCAAAGTTTTAACTAATTTGGTTTATTGGTTTTTGAGAAATGAGATTTCTAGCATAGACCGTTTTTGAAGTCTATTAAGGGATAGAGCGCTCCCGTGCCTCCTTTGATTCATACATCAGCGAATACCTGTAATTCCTCTTTGTCTGAGACAACTAAAAAAAATTTAATATGTTTATATTGTATTTAAAAAAATTATTTGTTCATTTTTTTCCAAATCAAATTCTTTTTCTACATCTTACGCGCGTTTCGCAGCAGAATCAAAAGAAATGCATAGTTTTCATCTCGGCTTTGTTGCTCATCAGAGAAATTGTTCATTTAGTAGTAATAGGAAAAAAAACCTCGATAGAAAGACAGGGTAAAAGAGGATACAAAAAGTTAAAAATGAGCTCTCAACAAAGGTAACGACAAGTCAAAATACATGAGAAAATACATGAAAAAAACTCACACATGAGAAATGGTGACAAAATCCCCCCCTCCCCCCAAGAAAAAAAATTATCTCTAAAACTTGAAACGATATATTTAACCGTCCCTTACAGTCGAATTTAATTTTGTGCGTTTGTGAGATAAAGAGGAATTACAGGTATTCACTGATATATGAAAGTAAAGAGATTAAGAAATTGAAAGAACAGATGAAAGGTATGGTTATGGATTGACTGTTCCTTTTGTCATTGGAATATACCTATAACATATATATAGTCAATCCATAACCATACCTTTCATCTGTTCTTTCAATGTCTTAGCGATTTCTTAAACAAATTAGTATATATATATATATATATATATATATATATATAAGCCAAATGAAAAAAGAAACACCAAGAGATATTTTTTTTATATATTCATCGACGTTTCGTCTTTATTTGTAAGACTTCCTCAGGATAATAATTTTAAGAAAAATGTCATGCAAATACATCGAAATATTGGGTAGACATGATGGGTCGATGAGAAAAAGTAGTAGCCGTGGCTGCTGACAGCACTGGACCAAGGTCCGGGCTGAGAGAAGTCAGTAGCAGAGAGTGGAATGAATATTTCAATGTACTTGCATTATATTTTTCTTAAAATTATCATCCTGAGGATGTCTTACAAATAAAGACGAAACCTTGATGAATATATAAAAAAAAATATCTCTTGGTTTTTTCCTTTTTCATTTCTCATTACGTCGGATTACTCTCATCCTTCCTTTCTCATATATATATATATATATATATATATATATGTACTTACAAAATAATTACACCGACGATCACAGATGAAACAAGGAAAACTGTACCCTTGAGCCATGAATTTTTAATTAAAAACGCATAAAAAAGTGAGAGACGATTTTGGATTTCCTTGTTATTCGCGAAACAAAATTTCTGAAAGGAAATTGTCATTTTCTAAAGGAATTGAAAAATCAACCAAAAAGCCTCACGGATACAAAGAAATAAGGATATAGAATTTTAAATGAAGAAAAGTTGTGAACAAATAAAAACAAGAATGGGTCTATTTTTAAAATGCGTCCATTAGATTTACACATGTCAAACTTAAGCGCGACAGACCAACGGAAATGCTATTTCAAACTTAAGCATGACAGACCAATGGAAATGCTATTTATAAACCTAAGCGTTACAGACCAACAGAAATTGTGTTTCGAATTTAAGCGTGATGGAGCAACAAAAATGCTATTTCAAACTTAAGCATGACAGACCAATGGAAATGCTATTTCAGACCTAAGCGTGACAGACCAACAAAAATTCTGTTTCAAATTTTAGCATAACAGACCAACGAAAATGCTAATTTAGACTTTAGCACAACTGATCAAGGAAAATGCTGTTTCAAACTTAAGCCTGATAGACAAAGGGAAATGCTATTTCAAATGTTAAAATAACAGACACCAACGAAAATGCTGTTTCAAACTTAAGCCTTATAGACCAAGAGAAATGCTATTTCAAATTTTAAAATAACAGACACCAACGAAAATGTTGTTTCAAACTTAAGCCTTATAGACCAAGAGAATTGCTATTTCAAATTTTAAAATAACAGACACCAACGAAAATGCTGTTTCAAACTTAAGCCTTATAGACCAAGGGAAATGCTATTTCAAATTTTAAAATAACAGACACCAACGAAAATGCTGTTTCAAACTTAAGCCTGATAGACCAAGGGACATGCTATTTCAAATTTTAAAATAACAGACACCAACGAAAATGCTGTTTCAAACTTAAGCCTGATAGACAAAGGGAAATGCTATTTCAAATTTTAAAATAACAGACACCAACGAAAATGCTGTTTCAAACTTAAGCCTTATAGACCAAGAGAAATGCTATTTCAAATGTTAAAATAACAGACACCAACGAAAATGCTGTTTCAAACTTAAGCCTGATAGACCAAGGGACATGCTATTTCAAATTTTAAAATAATAGACACCAACGAAAATGTTGTTTCAAATGCGAAAGCATAACAGACCAACAAAAACGTTATTTCAAACTGTAGCATGATTGTATAATTTGGATTATTCAGACTACTGTTCACATTTTGAGTGTTATTATCACAATGTTTCGGCCTTGTTCAGGTGTATCTTTTCGAACTCGGGAATATTTCTGTCGAACTCGGTAAACAGAGTTAGTTTCAATCTTTTCCTTTTTAAATTCAAATGTTCAACTTTACTCAAAATAATTTCATCATAAAGATCTGTCTATCGTTTATCCTAATTGTGTATTCATATCAAAGATAACTAGTGAAAATATGCCTATTATCTGTCAGAAGTTAACGGATACATAAGCTGCAGATGGCTGACATGTAGTTTGAACCATCGACCATAACACGATTGTATTATAGCTCAATATTTTTTTCTTTTTTTTCTTTCATCCTACATTTTTAACATTTAAAATTTTTCATCATTCGGAAAGGTCAATCTTAATTACAACTGAATCTGGACGGAATTTCGACCGGAACCCTTTATTTAATCCGTGGCGGTAGCATGCTCAATTTCTTAATCTTCATACCTCGTCGAATGACCACAATCAAACTGTTCTCCTATTCTTCCAATCTCTTTACATTCATACATCAGCGAATACCTGTAATTCCTCTTTCTCTCACATACAAGCAGAATTTTTTAATATGTTTATATTGTATTTTTTAAAAAATTATTTATGTTTATTTTTTCCAAATTCGATACGTTTTCCACATCTTATGCGCGTTTCACAGCAGAATCAAGAGAAATACATAGTCTTTATCTTAACTTTATATATATTTTTAAAAACTTTTTTGTTTGTCTCACAGACAAACAAATCTTTAATATGTTTATATTTTTTTTTGTTTTAAATATTTGTTTACTTTTTCCAAATTCAATGCTTTTTCCACATCTTATGCGCGTTTCACAGCAGAATCAAGAGAAATACATAGTCTTCATCTTAACTTTATATATATTTTAAAAAACTTGTTTGTTTGTCTCACAGACAAACAAATCTTTAATATGTTTATATTTTTTTTTTTTTAATATTTGTTTACTTTTTCCAAATTCAATGCTTTTTCCACATCTTATGCGTGTTTCACAGCAGAATCAAGAGAAATACATAGTCTTCATCTTAACTTTATATATATTTTTTAAAACTCTTTTGTTTGTCTAACAGGCAAACAAATCTTTAATATGATTATATTGTATTTAAAAAAAAATTTTTTTTTTCCAAATCCAATGCTTTTTCTATATCTCCTTTTTCTATTTTATTGCCCATGTCATCTTGTAAATTTGGAAATAACATGAAACCCCCCTTATCCTTCTCCCCCTCCCTCTCTTTATCTCTCATATCTGTCATTTTTGTAAACATTTAAAAAATGAAATCTATACTCATTTCTTTCAATCGTAGGCATGTCCCTTTTCCTCTTGAGATTCTCATGGATGGCTTTGCTCTTGAGGAGAAATCGACTCTGAAACTTCTTGGTCTTTCTTTCTCATCAAATCTTTCTTGGGGTTCATACATTAGATCCATTGTTATTCCTGTTTCTTGTAAAATCGGTTCTCTCTATAGTTCCAAACACTTTCTAACACCTGAGGCTATTCTCTATCTCTACAAATCCACAATCAGGCCATGTGTGGAGTACTGTTGGCATATTTGGGCTGGTGAATCTCTGTCCCATTTGAGGGTTCTTAATAAGGTGCAGAAACATATCTGTAATTTGATTGGCCTCATCCTTTCCTCTTCTCTGCACACTCTCTTTCACAGAGGTGATGTTGCTAGTCTCAGTCTTTTCTATAAATACTGTTATGGCATGTGTATTTCAGAATTGTCTGATCTATTCCCTGCTTCTTTTGTTCCGGCTCGTTTGACTCGTTGGTCTAGTGGTTTTCATCAATTGGTTGTTTTGATACCTTGTTATAATACAATTCCCTATTCAAGTAGCTTCTTTTTAAGAACTGAAGACTTTGGAACTCTATTCCTGCTGACTGTTTTCCTCCTACCTATAGCCTTGGTCTTTTCAAGGCTACGGCTAATAGGCATCTCCTGTCTTTGCGATAATTATCTTTCTTTCTTTTTAGCTCCTTACATCAAGTGGCTTCATGCCTTGTCTGGAGCGATTTCCATTAAAAAAAGTCTTTTGATAAGACGTAAAAAATCTGACTCTATGAGTTGATTTGTATTGTTTTTGGTCTATCCATTTTTTCCATTCATGTTTATATTTTGATTCGTTGTTTTTAGGTTTGACGGCATATCAACCGTTGTTTGGTCATTTTATGCCAAAAAACCGTGCATATGTTTTGTATATAATTTGTTTGCAAGCATATATTTTGTAAATAAATACTTTCTATTTATTTGCTTCCCCACGAGGGCAGTTTTTAATGTGAAGAAAATCCCCCCCCCCCAAGAAAAAAAGAAGGAGCACTCTGGATTGGGCCAAAAATAGAAATTGCCTCAGTTGAGAAGGATTTCTCCTTCACTGATCGAGGACAGAGAGGATGAAGTGTAGTATTAGAACAGATACTACACTTTGACTTATTTATTTGCAGAAAATATTTAAAAAATCTACATTTAAAACAAATTAGGCACAAGGCCATCAATGTGTGGGGAAAGGGTGTCGTTGGTCATCTTTGGTCTAAAGTGATAAAATTGTCTATCCTTCTCTTAACTAGAATCAACTCAGTCACCACAATACCACATTTACACGAGGGACCGTCTTACTTAAGATACCCAAAAATTTGTTGGAAATTTTATTTTTCAAAATTATATTTATGTACAAAAAATTCATTGGAATAGCATGGGAGTGGGGGAAAAAACTAAAAATTCGGTTAGTAAGACAGTCCCGACCCTTTCTAAATAATAGACCGCCCACTGTTTTCCGGTTAGTTCAGAACCGGAAAAAAAGCAGGTCAATTTCTGAATGGGAGTGGAATCTAAGTGGGAGAAAAAAGAAAATGGGGGATGGAATTCGGAGAATGGGTGGTGTCATTCCAAGATGAATGCAATTTGGGAGAGGCCGCGGACAAAAAATTGAAAGTGGAGGATTTTTATTATGCGGGAGGGTGGTAACTCATTCACTCGACTAGCTAACAGGTTAACTTACCAGAAGGGCTGGGATCCAACAGGATCAGGAACCGCGTGCACCATGCTCAGGCAGGGAACATGTACGCATACTTGACTCCTTTTCGTACACACAAGCTCATTACTTATGTCTACCTTTTTTCAAAAATCGAGGAATGTAATTTTTATCTATCACATCTGATTTTAACCTTCAGCTGTGTCTTGAAGAAAACGATCACATCTGATTTTAACCTTCAGCTGTGTCTTGAAGAAAACGATCACATCTGATTTTAACCTTCAGCTGGTGCTTGAAGAAAACAATACAAATCTGATTTTAACCTTCAGCTGGTGCTTGAAGAAAACAATGCAAATCTGATTTTAACCTTCAGCTGGTCCTTGAAGAAAACGATCACATCTGATTTTAACCTTCAGCTGTGTCTTAAAGAAAACTATCACATCCTGATCAGATACTACACTTTGATTCTAGCCAAAAGATCAAGAAAACTCAGTAGATAAATAGTCTGTAAACAATAGTTTCTTTCTATTTGACTGATAGATGGGACCCTGACTGGTACTGCCACTTCGGGTCAGAATAGACCTGGGAATAATAATAATAATTAAGGGGTGACCCCCAAACCTCTCAAATTGAGCCTTCACCACCGAAATGAATACAAGTTCATCTCATACATCAAAAAACAACGTTGTATATGAATTTGCTATTTTAAAGTAAAAAAAAATGAAAAGTTTTTTTTATACTCCATTAAAATTGACACTCAAACATCCTATTCTTATAGTAGATTTTATTAGTGAATCGTGCCAGGAGCTATAGAATCCAACTAACACTTACCGGCATAAACGCTTCAACTAGCATCCATCTCGTAGAAGAATACTTATTCGAATGAATGAACATTTATACACTAGAATGGCCACTTATGAATCTCAGCCAATCAGAACACAGAGAATGGACTTTCTCTTCTGAGCGTAATGGAACATTCTAGCCTTATTATAAACCGGCATTTTGATGTGCTTGGCAGTCTGACTTATCTTGCTGCTCAACTGGTCATACAGTTGAGCCCTAAGCATCGACTCTATAGGAGCAAAGTGTAGTATCTGTTCTGATACTACACTTAATCTTTTCTGTGCTCAGTCAGCAGACGACAAATCTTTCTAGACTGAGGCAATTTAAATTTTTGTCCCTACCCAGAGTGCCCCTCTTTGGAGAGTTGGAATTTTCTCCACATTAAAAACCGACCTTGTGTCTAACTCTGCGCTCGTGGGGAGGCAAGTAAATAGGGACTTAACACTCAAACATCCTATTTCTTCTTATCGTAGATTTTATCGCAGATTCCTGCAAAACATGCACTTGGATTGAATAATAATTACCATTATTGGATTCTTCGTAAAATCTTGCCCACAGAAAATTGCGCTTAATCTTGTTACAGGGCTTTGTTATAAATAGAATAAAGTAAAATGTTATCTTCGCTGTTTCTAAATTTTATAAAGAGATATAATTTTTTATGTATCACTTTTGTTTTCATTTTAGCCTGAAGATTTCCCCCGGGGATGAAATGCAGGAGCCTCTGTGTAGCTTAATTGCCATAAATATATTTTCATAGCTTACTATATATATATATAATATATATATATATATATAATATATATATATAATATATATATAATATATATATATATATAATATAGATAATATATATATATATATATAATATATATATATAATATATATATATATATATAATATATATATATATGTATATATATATATATATATATATATATATATATATATTAGTGATGTGACGATTTCAGTATTTTTCCAATTTCGATACAATTACCGATTCCGATTCTTTTAAAAATTTCTAAATATTCAGTTATAAAGTTTTTTTGTTTTTTTTAAATTTTCGGATTATTCAAAATAACATAGTATTCGAAGCTCAGATAAGATCCCCCTCGACACGGCTATACACTAGCTCATACGAGGAATGATGCACCTTCTTCTAGTGATGTTACCTCAAGTAACACCACGTAGCTGGATACTCCACCAGACCAGATGAATTCTTGTCCTGGAATCCGGTAAGACCAAGAGACCCCAAGAAAGATAAACTATAACAGAGTTTAAGTTTTCAATTGGGGAGAAGAAAATTCGTATTCTTCACTTCTTTGGTAATTCAACGTTAGAAGAGAGTCTTGATTGAACACTCGGATAACTATGTACCTCATAGAGATAACACGTGTTATCCCCAGAAAGGGGGCCCCTTGATTTCTGAGAACTTACTTACTGAAGTAAAATGAAAACAAAAGTGAGATATATATATATATATATATATATATATATATATATATATATATATATAAGTATAAATTTTTATTTATACAAACATTATTGGTTACATATGTGCATACATGTTTCGGTTGCACTTTTCCAAGAAAGTCAACCTCATCAGACCAAGAATTTTTCAGGCCATTCCTGAAAAATTCTTGGTCTGATGAGGTTGACTTTCTTGGAAAAGTGCAACCGAAACATGTATGCACATATGTAACCAATAATGTTTGTATAAATAAAAATTTATACTTATAAACAGCTCTACTTGGTATTGAGCACTTTTTATAAACACTTGAGTTTCTACGGATTTACATTTACAGAAACTAATACAATACATGTACGATATATATATATATATATATATATATATATATATATATATATATATATAGTCATCCACATACAGACTGTTTCGCTGTTTCACAGCTCATCAGTGCGGCTAGACCAGTTAGTGCCTCAAGCCGGGATTGAAACTAACCCCTACGCTATCATGCGACACTGACTGAATGTAAGATATATCTCAATGTAAACATTGCAATTGCCGTGGCTCGAATTAGTTTTACCTAATGAGCTATGCCTTAAAGCTAATGGCAGTTGACGATATCCTTACGAATTAAGCTCTACTCTGGGAGGGAGCTTTATATAGTCATCCACATACAGACTGTTTCGCTATTTCACAGCTCATCATATATATATATATATATATATATATATATATATATATATTTATATATATATATATATAAGGTTAATACAACAAAAAATATAAGAGGCAACTAATATCTTTAATTAGTGAACATCCGGATAAAAATGAAGCTCAATATACTGGATAGAACATTAATAGCATTAGATATTATTTCTAGTCGTACCGTACATCAATATTATTTCTAGCCGTACCTTGATGGGATATTTCAACTTAAATACATGTTTTTGGCCGATACAATTTCTGTTGCATATATTTATTATATTTTTTATAAATTTTTTTATTATTTATTTTATTATTAATTTTGTTTATTATTATATTTTTATATTTTTATCTTTATGTTTTCAAAGTAAAGTTTTATTTACTCGCTGTAATTCCACTGCGGTAATGATCCTCTGACGAGAAGAATTTTCTTTGAAAACCCATGGGTTCAGGACTTTCAATTACTTTGCTTGAACTTTGAATTGTAATAAAATTTGATTCGCACCTTATTTTATTCTTTCATTTTATCTGATGCTATATATATATATATATATATATATATATATATATATATATATTTATATAATCAGGGTTTTTAATCGTTTCTGAAGAAGGAACCCCTACCTAGTTTCCGTCTACCTTATTGGTGACTGTCATTCAGGGTTTGTTTTTGGCATGGTCGCCACGCTAGGCACTGCAGGTTGGCGACACTATTTTACCCATAACTAGGTGTCTAAATACAGCGCCTAGTATTCCCAAAAGGTCACCAATCTCGTTTTGACCATGCTCAACGTCGCTTAACTTATATTCGGCATATTTACATTGATACACCTGTTCCCGCCAGATCACCAAAGTTAAGCGACGTTGAGCATGGTCAAAACGAGATTGGTGACCTTTTGGGAATATATATATATATATATGAAAAATATTTGTTGTTGTTTATTATCTACGGACGTATACGTTTCGTCTCTTTTCAATCAAGACTCTTCAGCGTAGAAGTATGACTATTCACTACCGGTCACTCGGTTCGAAACGCTGGATTATAAGTATTTTTCAACTTCAATCCAACGTCTTAAACCTCGCGGCCAATATTTGAACAGCTGATAAACTGTGGTAGTTTAAATACATTTATAAGCGGCGATGGCGACACAGGCATTCTACTTATATTAAGGAATGATGCATTATAAAGCAAATGACGTCACGCTGTATTTGCACTACTACTAAAGTGCTCTACTAATTATTAAGGAGCGACAAATATGAAAAATATTTGTTGTTGTTTATTATCTACGGACGTATACGTTTCGTCTCTTTTCAATCAAGACTCTTCAGCGTAGAAGTATGACTATTCACTACCGGTCACTCGGTTCGAAACGCTGGATTATAAGTATTTTTCAACTTCAATCCAACGTCTTAAACCTCGCGGCCAATATTTGAACAGCTGATAAACTGTGGTAGTTTAAATACATTTATAAGCGGCGATGGCGACACAGGCATTCTACTTATATTAAGGAATGATGCATTATAAAGCAAATGACGTCACGCTGTATTTGCACTACTACTAAAGTGCTCTACTAATTATTAAGGAGCGACAAATATGAAAAATATTTGTTGTTGTTTATTATCTACGGACGTATACGTTTCGTCTCTTTTCAATCAAGACTCTTCAGCGTAGAAGTATGACTATTCACTACCGGTCACTCGGTTCGAAACCCTGGATTATAAGTATTTTTCAACTCCAATCCAACGTCTTAAACCTCGCGGCCAACATTTGAACAGCTGATAAACTGTGGTAGTTTAAATACATTTATAATATATATATATATATATATATATATATAAACAAATGGATTTTGAAGGCATTTTGCCTTTTTCTTTACGTTTTAAATTTCATTGATGCTTTAAAAAATGAACTTTACCAAATTTATATCTACTTGCTAGCCATTCGCGTTTTTAAGTTCAGATTTAAAAAGAGACATTTTCACCGTTTGTCCATACAACATCCGGACGCCAATCTTTCATCACCACCAAGAAGGATTCTTACGTATACATAAAACAAATAAGGTAAATACCTTATATTTGTTTAACACTCTGATGATGCTCATTATATCGAGTGAAATATTAGTAAAAAAAAAAGTAAAAATGAAAATATTTGTTTGGATTTTAATAAAATAATGTACGCATCTAACAAATGGTTTTGAAGGCATTTTGCCTATTTCTTTACGTTATATATATATATATATATATATATATATATATATAAGATAAATGAAGGAAGAGAGATAAAGATGTACGGATGACAAATCTATTTCATCTTCGATTGTTCAATGCAAGGTGTACTCGATAAAAACATATAAAGTGATGGAAAGTAAGAGTGTGCGTGTAAAAAAATGTTGTTTTCAAATTTTGAATTTTGGCTATTCCACTGCCAACTTATCAATCTATATAATTCCTCTGATAAGATTTTAATCTTTGAAAAGTCTGGCTTAAGGAAAGGAAAATAAACATGTTTTTACCGAGTACACCTTGCATTGAACAATCGAAGATGAAATAGATTTGTTATCCGTACATTTTTATCTCTTTTCCTTCATTTATCTTTATAATCTCGATCTCGTATCTCGTATATTGAGCTTAAACCATTTCACTATAGGTTCAATTCTCTAAAAGTATACTTTTAGTTTCATACTTTATTTATTACTTATATATATATATATATAACCACTGTCTTTTGCCGAACTCCTTCATTCCCCTAGTTGGCTCGAGTCGTTTACTAAGCTTATTAAACTTGTTTACTGCCAGGAAATAAGCTGGAAGTTTGTTTTGGCAATTTTATTTTCACACTAAAATGCTCCACAAAATCTGTTTTATTTTCTCAAACGATGTTTTATTGATTGAAACAACTGAACGTTTTAAATGGCATCTCCTTTTTGTTTCGAACGTAAATGACTCAAGACTCAAGCCAAAGGCGGTTTTATATGTTGTTATAATCTAAAGTCATCCGATGGACGAATCCTTTTTGTGATCTTTAGGCGCTAGGTATAATTTCTGACTGATTTGAAGAGGGGAGGTAAGAAGGGGGTGTCGGAATGGGAATAGTGAAATGTATCTTCCAATCAAGAGAGCTTCAAAAATTTGTTGAAGAGGCTTAAGTTTTGATTGTGTTATTCTCTCTGGGATCGATTGTTATTTCCCAACACAACAAAAATAACAATTTATTTTCTTTGATGTTTCTTCCTTGGCAATCAACTATATATAGATTTTGCCCATCTTGTCAGAATGAGCTCAAACATCTGAAGATAAAATAAAACAAATGGATTGACCACAGTCGAGGGCGACCTAAAAACTCCTGTAGCAGTTATCCCCTCCTTTCAAAACATAACTGCTCTAACCGGCCGGTAGGTGTCGCTGTTCACCGTTAGGTGGTGCTGAAAGCGACGAAGAGTTATCTGCCCTTAGGGGATATATAACCAAGGGACACCGGAAAAAGGCTTCTTCTCTATTCAATTGGCCTCGCTGAACGACGCTAAGACACCAGTGCTCCGTCAACACGTGTTCAACAACGGTAAGAGTTCTCAACTCATTTTCTTTGTATACGGCTTTCAAGGATTTTTCCCACGCCGGACTCATTTCTTCACATACTCTTTTCAAGAACTGTTTTCTATCGAAACACATACATACACCACACACATCATCATCCCACATACACACACGTTCAATAAACCTTATTTGAACTACCTCCTTTTGTTTGTTAATTATTACTCTGTTTTTGCATGCAACAATTGCTTGATTTTATGAACTCGCTTATAGTCGGGAACACGATCCGATTCTAACACTCTCTTTTCGGTGACTATTACATCGACATATAGGGGAGGGTGCAACTCCTTTCGCTAGGTTGCTCCACTAACACTTGATCCTCATCTAAGTGTTTAGCAAGAAGGCTTCAAGTATCATTTTTTGAGTCTTTGGTATGACTTGACTGAGGATTGAACTTTGGTCTCTCGGTCCCATTATATTAAGTAATACAAACAGTGAGAGAAAGGGTGCTCAGAACCAGAAACCTTCTGCCAACCTGGCGTAGCTGCAAACAAAAAATAAAACTATTTGAGATTAAACTTTAAAAAGGGATGCGAACATGGAGTCACAGAGTGTTCGAGAAAAAAACAAGAACAGATTTGTGCGTTTTGCAATGAAGATGCTATTTCAAATTAACAAGCGACAAAAATGTTTAAACAAAACTAAAGCGTGACTGACCAAGGGAAGGAAATATTATTCAAGCATAACAGACCAGTCAGCAGACAAAGCCACTTATCAAGTTGCTTGGATGCATTTTGTTACCTTCGCCAAGGAGGTTATGTTTTCGGTTGGTTTTGTTTGTTACTATGTCTGTCTGTTTGTTTGTTTGTGTATAGGCTAGCAAACAAACTGCTTGGCCGATCATCACCAAACTTGTTCAAAATATCGGTCATGGTCTAACTTAGAACTGATTTAGTTTTAGGACATCAACATCAAAGGTAAAAGTAGGTAAAAGTTACACTTTTGGTGCTAACTTCTAACTTCATTGTAAAGACTCACTACTTGGTCTATATTGTAACCAATGAAGTCTCACATCATAGAGACTCACTACTTGGCCCATAATGTAACCAATGAAGTCTCGCATAATAGAGACTACTACTTGGCCTATATTGTAACTGTTGTGAAGTTGTTCCACAGTAAATAATAAATAAAGGAAGTCAAGTCGAGGGTTGGTTTAACAAGTGTATTAACAAAGTAAGAAAGTGACTAACTCTTGGCTAGACAGTTACAAGACTGTGTTTTGTCTTCTGGTGTCTCGCACTATTTATAGTGACAACCAGTGTTGTTTCTCCTGTGTAAGAACGGCCGGTGTAACAGTAACCAATGAAGTCTCGCATCATAAAGACTCACTACTTGGCCCATATTGTAACCAATGAAGTCTCACATCATAGAGACTCACTACTTGGCCCATATTGTAGCCAATGAAGTCTCACATCATAGAGACTCACTACTTGGCCTATATTGTAGCCAATGAAGTCTCACATCATAGAGACTCACTACTTGGCCTATATTGTAGCCAATGAAGTCTCACATCATAGAGACTCACTACTTGGCCTATATTGTAACCAATGAAGTCTCACATCATAGAGACTCACTACTTTGCCTATATTGTAACCAATGAAGTCTCACATCATAGAGACTCACTACTTGGCCCATATTGTAGCCAATGAAGTCTCACATCATAGAGACTCACTACTTGGCCCATATTGTAGCCAATGAAGTCTCACATCATAGAGACTCACTACTTGGCCCATATTGTAACCAATGAAGTCTCACATCATAGAGACTCACTACTTGGCCTATATTGTAGCCAATGAAGTCTCACATCATAGAGACTCACTACTTGGCCTATATTGTAACCAATGAAGTCTCACATCATAGAGACTCACTACTTGGCCCATATTGTAGCCAATGAAGTCTCACATCATAGAGACTCACTACTTGGCCCATATTGTAGCCAATGAAGTCTCACATCATAGAGACTCACTACTTGGCCCATATTGTAGCCAATGAAGTCTCACATCATAGAGACTCACTACTTGGCCCATATTGTAGCCAATGAAGTCTCACATCATAGAGACTCACTACTTGGCCCATATTGTAGCCAATGAAGTCTCACATCATAGAGACTCACTACTTGGCCCATATTGTAGCCAATGAAGTCTCACATCATAGAGACTCACTACTTGGCCCATATTGTAACCAATGAAGTCTCACATCATAGAGACTCACTACTTTGCCTATATTGTAGCCAATGAAGTCTCACATCATAGAGACTCACTACTTGGCCTATATTGTAACCAATGAAGTCTCACATCATAGAGACTCACTACTTGGCCTATATTGTAGCCAATGAAGTCTCACATCATAGAGACTCACTACTTGGCCCATATTGTAGCCAATGAAGTCTCACATCATAGAGACTCACTACTTGGCCCATATTGTAGCCAATGAAGTCTCACATCATAGAGACTCACTACTTGGCCCATATTGTAACCAATGAAGTCTCACATCATAGAGACTCACTACTTGGCCTATATTGTAGCCAATGAAGTCTCACATCATAGAGACTCACTACTTGGCCTATATTGTAACCAATGAAGTCTCACATCATAGAGACTCACTACTTGGCCTATATTGTAGCCAATGAAGTCTCACATCATAGAGACTCACTACTTGGCCCATATTGTAGCCAATGAAGTCTCACATCATAGAGACTCACTACTTGGCCTATATTGTAGCCAATGAAGTCTCACATCATAGAGACTCACTACTTGGCCCATATTGTAACCAATGAAGTCTCACATCATAGAGACTCACTACTTGGCCCATATTGTAACCAATGAAGTCTCACATCATAGAGACTCACTACTTGGCCTATATTGTAACCAATGAAGTCTCACATCATAGAGACTCACTACTTGGCCTATATTGTAACCAATGAAGTCTCGCATCTTGAAAAGTTCGGTCATGGTCGAAATATGAACGGCATTTCAACTTCCCATTTTTCCAAATGTTATGAATGGATCTGCTGCTCTTTGATAACAGTAACCATCATGCAAAGTGTCAGCCTGATCAGAAAAATAGTTCTTGAGTTATCAACATTTCCATGGCATAACTTCGGGAATACTTCATACAATATGGAGAAGTAAGACCCAGATAAAACTTTGGCAGATGTTTATGTAATAAAGCAGAGGTTTATGCAATCTCACAATGACTAATTTATGTTCTTGTTCTACATGTGTCCATTCAATCTCCACATTTCACAATAAAAATGCTATTTAAAATGTAAGCATGGCCGAAAGACTGATCGACAGAGCCTCTTAAAAAGATGCTTGGACATATCTAAAATCAGGCGTGTGCATTCAATCTATGCATTTAGCGTCAAACTGAAGCATGAAAGATAGGCAAAAGCTGCTAATTCAAACTGAAGCATGACAGATTGGCAAAAACTGTTTATTCAAACTGAAGCATGACAGACTGGCAAAAACTGCTGAAGCATGACAGACTGGCAAAAACTGTTAATTCAAACTAGAGCATGACAGACTGGAAAAAACTGTTAATTCAAACTAGAGCATGACAGACTGGCAAAAACTGCTAATTCAAACTGAAGCATGACAAACTGGCAAAAACTGCTAATTCAACCAAAAGTATGACAGATCAATGCACCCATTATTGCTGAAAATGAAAACAAAAAATTATATCTCCATCAAAAATTATCACCTGAGCAGTTAAGGGCTCACTAGAAGTTGAATTTAATTTCTTTTCAAAAACTCAAGGGTTTTCCAGTTATTTTGGATGATTTTTCATCATTTTTGAGCTCCAATTCATTTTTTTTTTTTAAATCAGAATTTCTACATGTTTTTGGCAAGGGAATGACCTTATTTCTATGGTTCAAGAATTAATTCATTTCAAAAGGTTGCCAAAGTTTGATAAATTTTGTAGATTAATTTTAAACTTTACAAAGAGCCGGGGTTGAAAACTCATCTATACAAAAAAAAAATGCCCCCTCCGTCTTGAATTTATGGATTTAAACTTCAAAAATAGTTAAATAAAGCTACTAGAATCATACCCGTTACAGATGTTTTGTACCACTTTAATGTATCCTTACGAAGATTAAATCAGCATATAATGCTATTCAACCTTATGTCTAGAATCCTTATTATAATTTTCACGAAAACTCATACATGATTTTGATTCTAGAACATGTCTAATATTTAAGGCTTAAATGTAAAGGGTCTTGAGAAGAAATTGAAATTCAGGGAATTTTGTTTAATGACTATGGATAAACTTTAATGTAAATCTTAATTTTCAAATGGGAAGTTGTGTCCATATTATGCACCATACAAACTCTTTAAAAAAATTCAAATAAACTGAAATTTGGGAAATTTTTCTTAAGTGATGTCTAATCGTTATTGTTTAAATTTCACAAAAATCGAAGGTATATCAATTTTCACAAAAGACTTCCACCTCCTCTGCGAGTATTGATTTACTCCTCTCCAGGAGTTAGGCACAAGGCCAGTTTTTATCTTACTCCCACAAGTAAGATGTGACCCAAGGTCGGGTCGGGAAAGTGGGGTTTAAAAATTGCCTGGGCAACCCCGTCGGCATTCCCCGGTAGGGGCGCCCCAGGCAGTAAGCAATAAACTTACTCCTCCCCAAAGAGGGGAGGCAAAGCCTGGGAGGGTGGACCTCCTAGAACTGCACAGGACAGACCCATTGACCGGCGTAAATCAAGCCCCGAAGGCCAAGACAATACCAGTCTATGGGGTGCAGTATCCATCGGAGCAGATACTACACTTTGATCTTAGCCAAAAGGCCAAGAACCTCCTCTGCGAGTAATCGTCAATAAAATTCGAACTCCTTTCTGCGATCCAATTATATTTGGTACAAATAAACACCAATCTATGCCTGACTTGTCCACCAAGTTTCAATGATGAATGTTTAACAGTCTTTGTTTTATTGCTGTTCACCTGGATATGACGTGCACAATTGTTAATAACTCTGACAGACCCCTTTCTTGGCACTGACCTAATTTTGGTGGTGGTGTCCCTCTTTAGTTAAGGCATAGTTTGGGATTATTTTGATAGACATTATCTTTGAGATAATCTCCACAGATAAAAATCGGAGTGGGGGTCTAAGTCTGGCGAGTGTGAAGCCTATTCAAGATTACACTTTCTACTGAGAAGACAATCACCAAAGTGTCCCCCATATTATTGAACAGTGATAAAATAAGGACTGTTAGACATTCATGACTTAAACTTGGCAAACAAGTCGGACATAGAGTGAAGTTTATTTGTACCAAATATGATTTGATAGCAGAAAGAATTGTGAATTTTATTAACAATTCGATAGGTGACAGTTCTTTTTTTTTAGGGGGGGGTCACCTTATGCCAAACATCAGCAGACTTGAAGTATTAATATTTTTTGAAGACAACTGTTTTAAAGCAATGTAAAACAATATGCGGTCATATCTGTGCGACAAACGACATCATACTAAACATCAGCAGTAGCTAACTTGAAGTATCAGTATTGTTTGTAAGCATTTTGTTTTTCGAGTGACATGAATTATAAAAGTTGTGGTTGTTTGAAAGCAATGAAAACAGTATGCCATCATTTTTAGCAGTATTGGCACGCTTTTAATATTATAATTAATATGAAACATTTTTCTTTTTCAGGTGAGTGAAGATTCCTTTTTCTAAACACACATGCACAACTACAGTTTGAACTCGTCTAACAGGTAGGTAAATACAAATTGTAAGAATACATCTGTTTGTTCTGGCTTTTTGATTGTATAAATCTTATATGAGAAAGGGAAGATTATGCATGTATGCCGACACTATAACTCTATATATACATATATCTATATATATACATATATATGTATGTATGTATATATCTATATATATACATATATATGTATGTATGTATATATATATATATATATATATATATATATATATATATATTAGTATTTCATGTATCCACATAAAATTTTATAACGAGATACAATTTTTAATGTATCAATTTTCAATATTTACTCTAACAGTGCTCGATACGTAAGTAGAGCTATGTAGTAAGTTATGAAAATATATTTATGCCAATTTCTGTGTAGCTTAATTGCCATAAATATATTTTCATAGCTTACTATATATACATATATATTTACATATATATATATATATACATATATATACATATCTCTATATCTATATAAATATATATACATATCTCTATATCTATATACAAATATATATACATATCTCTATATCTATATACAAATATATATACATATCTCTATATCTATATACATATATATATATATATACATATAGATAAATATATATACATATCTCTATATCTATATATATACATATATATATATACATATAGATAAATATATATACATATCTCTATATCTACATATATATATATATACATATCTATCTATCTATATACATATGTTGCTTTCATTGAGGTCACTTAAGAAGTGAAGAAAAGATATAAAATAATATAAAATAAAATAAAATAGAAAATAAAAAGTAAAAAAATTAAAAATTAAAAATTAAAAATAAAAAAATATAAAAGTAATAAAAAATTAAAAATTAAAAATAAAAGGTAAACAGGAAAAAAGAGAGAATGTCTTAGAAGAATATCTTGCACGATTTTCACAACATTGGTGCTTCTTGGCGAAACAGCAAAAGAATTAGTCCCAAACCAGCAAAAACAGCAAAAGAATTAGTCCCAAACCAGCAAAAACAGCAAAAGAATTAGTCCCAAATGCAGTCCAATGAAACAGTAATAATGAGCGAGAATACACCTTCTCGACGGGCGGCACAACTATGAAAAGTACCCCCCCCCTCCAAATAGAGACCAAAACAGTCACTTCTTAAGTGACCTCAATTAAAGCAACACCACATTGTGTATTGCCGGTTGTTGTAATTCTTATTCCAGGTACTTAATTTCCCTGATGATCTGCCAAGCAAGGACCTGCTTGGTAGTGAAACACGTGTAGGTAAAAAACTCTTTAATTTGAAAAATGATAAATAAATAATTTTTGAATGAAAAACACTTTTGTGGTGTTGATTGGGCTCCTGAACGGAATGCTTTGGTAAGCTTTCTAAAACTCACATATAAATGCTCTGTACCCTGTAATCGAGTATCATCGAGCTTGTTTTTATTGGACTAATCCCGGTCTTCACTGAATAATCTTTTTTCTAAGTGAAAAATCCAAATATATATATATATATATATATATAGTGTTAGAGTGAAATACATTTCAGAAGGAAATCCGGGTATGAGAGCTCCATGTAATAAACAGAGCAAGAATAAAATAAAGTAACACAGAATCACATAATCACTGATGCAATAATTTATTTGGACCCTATTCGGTCTTATTCAACTAATAAGACCGTATAGGGTCGAAATAAATTATTGCATCGGTGATTATGTAATTCCGTGTTACTTTATTTTATTTTATATATATACATATATATATATATATACACACACATACCTCACTTTATATATATATAGTGAAGCTATATATATACACGACTTGGGACTAAAATGTTTGTTTTGTTTTTTGTTTTTTTTCCTTATATAGTTTTAATGGTTGAGAAACTTCAGAGACATATATATATATATATATATATATATATATATATATATATATATATATAATGTAAAAATAAAAATGGAATAAAGGATAAGCAAATCAACTACTAGCAAAAATAAATCGAAATATTTTGGTAGAACTATTCAATATGTGTTTTTGAGTTTATTTTTGCTAGTTGTTGATTTGCTTATCATTTATTCGATTTTTATTTTTACATTTTGTCTGAAACATTGTTTCTTCTATTCCTCATATATATATATATATATATATATATATATATATATTATTAAATTCTATCTTTTACTATTTTTTTTCTCTCTCCACTTATTTTTTTTTTTTTGTTCTTTTTGTTGAGATGAATCTAACCCTATATTCTTAATTCTGTAAGCCACGAAGGAATAAGACGTTTTCTACAAGAATTTTCAGTGTCAACATGATCTCTGCAAAATGCCGATATTTTGAAGCCTGGAAGGCAACAGGGGTGAAAACACAGGGTCGAGAAACATTTTTTTAGCCTAGTTGGATTTTCCGAAAGTTTCCATTTTTTTTTTTTTTTTAAACCACCCTCCCCCTTTTCATCCATTTCCCCTCTATCGAAACAGCTGAAATATTTTTCCGAAATATTCTTTTTTCTTCCACCTCATTTGCTGATCATTCACAACTAAAACCTGATCAATGAGCGGAAACAATAAAGGAACAATGCAAAAAAAATCTCCAAAACGCACTCCCTTCGCTCCCTCCCTGCGCCCAAGATAATTCTATATAAAAAGCAACGATGTGTATCTGTCTGCCCCCTATCTTAGTTGTTAATGGTTGATCCTGGAGCAAAACTAACGGCATATTTGAAATCAGCAGGTTTTTTTGCAGATGTTTTAACCTTGTTTTAAATTATTATTATAATAGATTAAAAAATCTATTATAATAGATTAAAAAATCTATTAAAAATCTATTATAATAGATTCAAAATCTATTATAATAGATTCAAAATCTATTATAATAGATTCAAAAATCTATTATAATAGATTAAAAAATCTATTATAATAGATTCAAAAATCTATTATAATAGATTAAAAAATCTATTATAACAGATTCAAAATCTATTATAATAGATTCAAAAATCTATTATAATAGATTAAAAAATCTATTACAATAGATTAAAAAATCTATTATAATAGATTAAAAATCTATTAAAATAGATTAAAAAATCTATTATAATAGATTAAAAAATCTATTATAATAGATTAAAAAATCTATTATAATAACAAGCAATAATCTGCTCCTCCGGTTGCATGTTTTTGTTAGCATATATATAATGTAAGTGTTGAGTTTGCTAATGAAATGCCAGTTATGACAATTTCTTTTTTAAATACGCTACACTGCTCCCGAAAGGAGGAGGTAATGTCTGGGAGGATGGTCTCATGACAACGGAACAGATACTACACTACCCCGCCCCTCCACAAAAAAAATGAGTAGGTAATTCGTGGGCGTATGGTATCATGACTAAAGAACAGATACTACACTACTCTCCCATTTTGGCCTTTTAGCTAAGATCAAAGTGTAGTATCTGTTCCGATGGATACTGCACCCCATAGACTGGTATTGTCTTGGCCTTCGGGTCTTGATTTACACCGGTCTATGGGTCTGTTCTGTGCAGTTCTAGGAGGTCCACCCTCCCAGGCTTTGCCTCCCCTCTTTGGGGAGGAGTAAGTTTATTGCTTACTGCTTGAGGCGCCCCTACCGGGGAATGCCGACGGGGCTGCCCAGGCAATTTTTAAACCCCACTTTCCCGACCCGACCTTGGGTCACATCTTACTTGTGGGAGTAAGATAAAAACTGGCCTTGTGCCTAACTCCTGGAGAGGAGTAAATCAATACTCTCCCAAAATGGAGGAGGTAATGCCGAACATGACGAACGAACATATACAACATTATTCACCCCCCCCCAAAAAAAAACCCCCAAAAAACGAAAAAATAAATAAAAAGGAGATAATGGCTGGGAGGATGGCATCATGACAACAGAACAGATACTACACTACCCCCACCTCAAAGGAGGAGGTAATGCTTGAGATGATCGTCTCATGACCGTAGAACAGATACTACACTACTCTCCCCAAAATGAAGGAGGTAATGCCGAACATGAAGAACGAACATATATAACATTATTCCTCCCCCATAAAAAAAAATAAATAAAAATCTTTACATCCATTAAATGCTGGGAATGAGTTTTCTAATCGAATGTTTTTCTTTTGTAAATGGATTTTGTACTGTATAACCCATTCATGGGATTAGGGAATTGATAGCTTTCCAAACTACAGGATACCCCCCCCCCCCCAAAAAAAATAATCTCCAGTCTATGCCTGACTTGTCCACCAAGTTTCAGTCATGAATGTCCAACAGTCTTTGTTTTATTGCCCTTGAGCGATATGCTTCAAATGTGCAGCTCTACGTTTCAAGCACACCTGGATATAATGTGTTAATTTTTCAACAACTCTGACACACTTCTCTCTTTATAGTGTATCAAACCTTTTCGGGTTATTTAATGCGAAATCAAATCATTTGGATGAAGTATTTATGCTTCAAATTTTCGATATCTTTAAAAATTTATTCACGGTGTATAGTTTGGTTGTGAGATTAATTGATTTTGCAGGCATTTATTATAGTTTGGTTGTGAGATTAATTGATTTTGCAGGCATTTATTATAGTTTGGTTGTGAGATTAATTGATTTTGCAGGCATTTATTATAGTTTGGTTGTGAGATTAATTGATTTTGCAGGCATTTATTATAGTTTGGTTGTGAGATTAATTGATTTTGCAGGCATTTATTATAGTTTGGTTGTGAGATTAATTGATTTTGCAGGCATTTATTATAGTTTGGTTGTGAGATTAATTGATTTTGCAGGCATTTATTATAGTTTGGTTGTGAGATTAATTGATTTTGCAGGCATTTATGATAGTTTGGTTGTGAGATAAATTGATTTTGCAGGCATTTATTATAGTTTGGTTGTGAGATTAATTAATTTTGCAGGCATTTATTTTGCAAAAATGTAATCTGAGAACAACGGGTTCTTTTTATTATTTGGATTATTCAGACTACTGTTTTACTGGTGCTACCAGATCAGGCTGTCTGAAGATATCAGCTTCCGGGCCCCAAATGCACCAAACATTGATGTTTTATTGTTTTTTTCTCTTTGCAAAACTCAATCATGTTCTGCAAAACCCAAAACAAAAAATAACAATCTCCCCTTTTTCCTCCTCCTTTCTCCTCTCCCTCCCTTCACCCTTTCACTCAAACAAACAGCATGAATAAATATTTGAAGATATAAAGAACTTTTACCAAAATGACCGTATTTGGCATTAAATAACCTCAAAAGGGTTGATATGCCATGAAACATAACAACCACACCAAACACCATGAATAAATACTTGAACATATAAAGAACTTGAAGCATAAAAACTTTCACCCAAATGACTGGATTCGGCATTAAATAACCCAAAAAGGGTTGATATGCCGTAAAACAAAACAACCAAACCAACTAAACCAACAACCAGACTACTGTTCTCATCTTGGATGTTATTCTGACAATATTTCAGCCGATATAATCTCTGACCTCCCTTCATCTTGTTGAATTTGAGAATTTTTATATCAAAGTTCGGAATCTATACTAAATTTTGAGCTGAATACTAAGAATAAAATAAAAATAACTCAAGACTTCTACCCGGTCGTGGCTGATGGAACGAGAGCAATCTACCCCCGTGATTTAAATAAAGGATTCAGTTTTAAATTCTCTATAGATTCATGAGTTTGACAAAATGCACCTGTTGCATACCTCCTCTCTCAGAGGAGGCCCAACGCCTTACAGTTTACAATCAATTTAATATACGAGTTCATAATGTACCTTTTTTACCGCATGCCAGCTCGTTGGTTCTCCTCCCAATGACTGAGGACACCCGCAATTAATTATTTCACAGCCACAAAGAATGAAGAACCATCGATTTGAAGAAAGGTGGGCCCTTTCTTTCAGCGGCGAGGGTGAGGGCGCATTCCCAGCTACGGATTTTGTCTTAACCATCGTCGGTGTCTAGACATTCTCGCATGTTTGTCGCTTTCAAAATCTTCCATCTGAGTGTCGTTTCTCCTTCTCACTGTTACTCTCTGACATCACGTCCACTCTCAGTACAACCAGGGTCGAGATGACATTTTAAGGGCCTCCTGACCTGATAACAGGTGTCGTATCAACATTGGCCCGTGAATTAAAATCACGAGATGAATACTAGCAAACATACCCACTTACTATGTAAAGTGGATTGCACATCGATCGAATCGTTGTGAGCATAATATTGAAGATGGGAACAGTAGTCTGAATAACTGAAGTAGTACAAATTATCAATTTTTTTTTTGGGGGGGGGGGCTTTATCTTCCTCCCACAGCGATAAGATGTGACACAAGTCAGGAAAGTGAGATTTGAAAAGCCAGTACCCGAGAAGATGAACACTCTGGCCTACAAAAAATGCCTGGGCAGCCTCGTCGGCATTCCCTGGTAGGGGCGCCTCAGGCAGTAAGCGATAAACTTACTCCACCCCAAAGAGGGGAGGCAATGCCTGGGAGGGTGGACCTCCTAAAACTGCACAGGACAAACCCACAGACTGGCGTCATCAAGACCCCAAGACCAAGACGGTACCGGTGTAGTATCCATCGGAACAGATACTACACTTTGATCTTGACCAAAAGGCCAAGAAGCAAAGTGGGATTTTATAAATGTTTTTCTCAAAAAATCTGAAATATAGGGGGGGGGGGTTAACCCATAGATGCGATCTTGACAGGTACTGCCACTCCAGGTAAGAATAAACCTGGGAATAATAGAAACAAAGGGCAGAAATCTCCTGAATAAGGGACCTTACCACCGGATACAGTTATCATCCCTAATGTTATGAAAATATGTGTTTTTCTATTGACTACATTCAGATCCCCTTCTCTCAACTGTGTGTTCGTTCTACACTTCTTCAAAGAGTACTGTTGGCGAATAAAAAATTTTGATTTTAATCTAAGACGATATAAAAGTGGTGCAAAACTGTTCTATGAATAACATTGTTAATGTGTGCTTCTTGACTCTACATGACCTTACACTTTCTTCTCCCATTGATGAATTATTTATGGAAAGCTATAAGGAATTAGCATCATGTATTAATGACAGACAGACAGATGTTTTTACTTTTACTTTTCCATACATAATTTTAGTTATTTGATGTGACTTTCGATACATTTATAATTCTTGTTCTCTAAGCCTTACAATCAGCACTCTTTCCACCCAGGCAATGCCGGGTAGGAACAGCTAGCATGAATATAAAATTATACATATGTGCTGTGATTACTTTTATTTGATGGTGGTGCGAGTGATGTAATGGACACCCACGCAGACTATGGAATCGTCTGAGCTGAGTTTAAATCCAGTCGGATGTATTGCGTTCACATATTGATTTATTAGTGAATTCTTTTTTTTGTTATTGCCTAGAATAGATATTTTTAATTAAAAAAACAAATATTAAATGATCTATCTTATGTGACATCTGTCTCTATTTGGCATAACTTAATTCATGTCTTTTATTCACACATTTTTCTTTGAATTTTCCTATTTACTTGCCTCCCCACAAGGTCACTTTTTAATGTGGGGAAAATCCTGAGTCACTCTGGATTAGGACAAAAAGAAAAATTACTTCTGAAGTGTAGCATCAGAACAGATACTACACTTGGTATTTATCTATCTTCCACAGCGGTAAGATGTGACACAAGGTCGGGGAAGTGGGATTGAAAAGCCAGTGCCCAAGAAGAAGGGCACTGTGGCCATCAAAAAATGTCTGGACATCCCTGTCGGTATTCCCCGGTAGAGGCACCTCAGGTGATTAGCAATAAACTAACCCCTTTTCAAAAGGTAAAACCTGGAAAAATTGACTTTCTAGAACTGCACATGACCATACCTCAGACAGACACAGAACAAGGCCATGCCAGCCATAGAATACCCAAGACGGATTTTGGTATGAACTCACCACCTGCTTACAGAGTTTCTCGATTTGCATTCTTGTTTAAAGAGTTTGCCAAACTAGTAGTGTAGCATTACATCTTCGCCTACTGATCGTAACAAATATCTGGCCAGTAACGTCACATAGCAGAAGTATTGTTGACACGTAGCAACAGTAGTAGAAAAAGTAGTGATGACAGTGTGTAGAGTTTATCCGTCTCTCTTTTTCTTTTCTTAGCCGTGATGTGTGTAAAACATGGCAGCAGTAGAAACAGTTGAAACTACTACACAAATTTTGAGTTTTAATATTTTTCTTATTTTATTTAATTCATTTTTTTTTAAATGGCTCTTAGCATCTTATAGTAATATTACATTCATCCCAGTCCCCCCCCCCCCCCCGTGAGATAGGGAGAGGATCTCTGAAAACATGTCTGTTCTCTTTTTCATACAAAAGTCAAGAGGCAGAACTGTCTATTTTAGTCATGTCTCACTCCCTTGACTTCCTGTTTCAAAACGGTCTGTGGCTTGGTCACTTCATGGTCTTACTTTGGCTAGACGGGAAGTCGGAGAGGCTCGATCTGATCAATCGGCTGATCACGTCATGCCCCCGTATCTATAAGTTCATCTGTAACCAAATTATTCGATCTTATTCTTCAAAAATCAAAACCTTATTTCTGCTTTTAATTTTATTTTTATTTTTCTCCCCAAATAGATACTAGAAGGGGATGGCTGAGGGTCGATCACTTTGAGAACAAAGAAGATTATCAATGCCAAAGAGTAATGTTTCCAAACAAGTAATGTTTATCTGGGAGTACTACTGCTCCTTCTCGGTAAAATTTCCTTTGAAGAGTAATGTTTCCGTTTTCACTGTGAAATTTCCCCATTAGAGCAATGTATTCTGAGATAATTTATTCTAAGAGCAATGTATTCTGGTTATCTAAGAGCAATGTATTCTGGTTATCTAAGAGCAATGTATTCTGGTTATCTAAGAGCAATGTATTCTGGTTAACTAAGAGCAATGTATTCTGGTCATCTAAGAGCAATGTATTCTGGTCATCTAAGAGCAATGTATTCTGGTCATCTAAGAGCAATGTATTCTGGTCATCTAAGAGCAATGTATTCTGGTCATCTAAGAGCAATGTATTCTGGTCATCTAAGAGCAATGTATTCTGGTTATCTAAGAGCAATGTATTCTGGTCATCTAAGAGCAATGTATTCTGGTCATCTAAGAGCAATGTATTCTGGTCATCTAAGAGCAATGTATTCTGGTCATCTAAGAGCAATGTATTCTGGTTATCTAAGAGCAATGTATTCTGGTTAACTAAGAGCAATGTATTCTGGTCATCTAAGAGCAATGTATTCTGATCATCTAAGAGCAATGTATTCTGGGAATATAAATAATTGCCCACTTATGGAATTATATTTGACAACTATATTTCAAACACAAAACTAGTGGTATAGGTCTATCGTCTGTAGGATTGTCGGAGACTTTCCCAGTTTGGGTGTGGTTATTCTCAAAGAGCAAGGTCTTCTAGGAATATAGATAATTATACGACCTATGGAATTATATTTGACAACTTTATTGGGCATTAAATCACCCACGGTTGATATGCCTTAAAACTAATCAAACAAATGCTATTGGTCTGTGGTTTGGGGGATTGTCAGTCTTTCCCTGGCTTGGGTGTGGGTATTTTCAAGGAGTAATGTATTCTGAGGGCAATCCATTCTAGGAATATAAATAATTATCCTACCTAGAGAATTATATTTGACAACTTTATTCGGCATCAAATCACCCATAGATGGTTGATATGCCGTAAAACAAACCAAACTTTCTTCCTGCTTCAAAAAGCATCAAAAGTCTGTAACTATTAAGAGACGCATTTGTCTTTGAATGCAAATGTTCAGATATTTAATTGTTTGGTATGCAACTGTTCGGGAAGCAAATATCCAGTCTGCAACTATCCTAGAACTGGACATCACACTCGCCACAGTTCTTACCAAGAATTTGATAAAATTCTTCTATATGCTGTTCACTATTTAAATATAAAAATGAAAGGCCTTTCAATATGTCTACAGCACTTCCAAATTAATTGGTTATCTGGATAAGTACATTTCAATTTGATCAAGGCTGCCGCAAAGAAGGTGGGCTCCCTCTACCGTGCTAGTAAACTTCCCACACCTGACATTATCCTATATCTCTACAAAGCCACCATCTGCCCATGCATGAAGTATTGTTGCCACATCTGGGCTGAGGCATCATCCACTAGTCTCTCCCTCTTAGACAAGGTCAAAAAAAGAGTCGCCAACTTAATAGGTCCCTTACTATCCACCAATGCTCCAGCCCCTGTCACATCGCCGCAATATTGCTTCCTTGTGCCTGTTTTACAAGTACTTCAATGGATTGTGCTCCAATGAACTAGCTGCTCTAGTGCCCTTTCCACATAAATACACCAAACCAATCCGACAATCAGCTAAATCTCATCCATTCACTGTGGAGGTCCCCAGATGTCGAAGAGCCTTTTACTTCAATAGCTTTTTTCCTCGTGTTGCCGGTCTCTGGAACTCCCTCCCTGCTCCCCCGACTGTACCGACATGCAGAAGTTTAAAACTAATGTAAACAGACATCTCGCTGCACAGCTCCTAACTTAGGATGACCCCCAAAACTTACACCCTAATTCTCAGTAGCCCCTAACGTCTACAGTGGCAACCTGCCTTGTTTGGGGTGAACTATGTTAAAAAAAAAAAAAATTACTTACATCCATAAATTGTAAACATCCCCCTACCCATCAACCCCACGGAAATATATCTTCGCCCGGGCAACGCCGGGTTAGTAACAACTTTGCTATATGTTCCTCAGATTTTTGTGTAAAATTTATACCTTTAGACAATGAGTAATAAACCCATACAGGTGGATATAAAGTAATTAAAACAAATAGGTTAATTGGATAAATACATTTCAATTTAATCCAAAAGGCGCAGAAGTGTAGTGGGGTCTGCACTCACACTTAATATACATAAAAAATCGAAGGCATTTATTTTATTTATAACTTGAAACGTATAGAAGCTGATTTTAGAATCACATTGACGCCTACCGGCATGAAGGGCTACGAATAGTTGATAGGAAAATTCTTGCTTGAATGAAGCAATATTTATGCAATAGACTATCAACTCATGGTCTAACAGCCAATCAATGGTATGAACTTCGTTTTAATAATGTTAAGGCGGTGCATAACAAGAATTTGTTGACATTGGATTTGAAGACGATCAAGTTGTATCCAGCAGGGAAGTAGTTCCATGGGAATGTGTTCTACAGGTGAGAAGCCTTTGCAAAGAAGCTCTATCCATGGAATTTTCGTTTGATGCTAGACACATGGAGGAAGAAAGGAAAGTCTCTTTTCTGTTGTGGTAATAAGACGAGTTCTTGCTGTGAATGTCTTCCATGAAGGAACCAAAGATTGGAGCACAGTCGAGCAGCTTCCATGCAAGTAACGATAAGGTAGATGGAGGTTAGCGACGTCTCTTTTGTGAGAAAATGGCTGTAGGGAAGAGAAGATCTCACATGTATTATAGAACGTCCCAGCCTTCTTATAAATCAACTTTCTAGGCTTCTATCAAAATTTATTTGGTTTGAGCTCAAATAGTCAGACAGTTGAACACCGGCTACTAAATTCAATATTGATATATTATGTCTTATTATACATCTCGAAATCATCATCTGCAATTATCAAGCTCAAGCCATATAGCGCTTTACATTATATTGTAACATGTTTAACATGTTTCTAGAATATTCTATATACAAAATTCTGTGGAATTTCCACAGGGCCCGCTAGTAAATTATTAACAGCATTTGGAGACATCGAACATGTTAAAAGATTAAAAATTTTCAATTTGATAATTTGATCTGAGAATTTTTAGTCTACGCCATTTCACTGGTAAGCAGAAACTAACAGACCAATTCCATGTTATTTCATGTACCAGGTTCATATTCACATAAGCTATTTGGAATATCCGTTGGTTTAAATATTCATCTATTTGTGTAATTTTTTTTCCTTGGAGATTTGATCACTCTGCATGCAACAGAAATACTTCCTGGAACAAGTCTTTTCCGTGTCATTTGCTGAACATTCCTGAAGTGACCGAAATAGATTTGAACAATGTAAGGACATTGCGAAAAAAAGCACACAAACCTTTTTTAAGAATCTCTTGACATAACAATATTCAACATTTTTTATCGGAAGTGAAGGGGAGGGGAGGAAGAAAACCAAAAAGTTTTCTTTTCTCCTCCTCCTTTTGTGATTACGACATATATGTAGTCATAAGAATACACATTCTGACTGATTTTTGGCATAAAAATGCTCAGTAACTACAGTGATTTCCTGTTTCTTAGCCTTTTGGCTAAGATCAAAGTGTAGTATCTGTTCCGATGGATACTGCACTTCATAGATCGGTATTGTCTTGGCCTTCGGGCTTGATTTCCGCCGGTCTATGGGTCTGATCTGTCCTGTGCAGTTCTAGGAGGTCCACCCTCCCAGGCTTTACCTCCCCTCTTTGGGGAGGAGTAAGTTAATTGCTTACTGTCTGAGGCGCCCCTACCGGGAATGCCGACGGGACTGCCCAGGCAATTTTTAATGGCCAGAGTGCTAACCTTCTCGAGCACTGGCTTTTCAAATCCCACTTTCCAACCTTGTGTCACATATTCCTATTGTGGGTAGGGGTTAAATAACGCCTTTTGGCCAAGATCAAACTGTAGTATCTGTTCCGATGGATACTGCACCCCATAGACTGGTATTGTCTTGGCCTTCGGGGATTGATTTACGCTGGTCTATGGGACAGGGACAGTCCTGTGCAGTTCTAGGAGGTCAACCCTCCCAGGCTTTGCCTCCCCTCTTTGGGGGAGGAGTAAGTTTATTGCTTACTGCCTGAGGCGCCCCTACCGGGGAATGCCGACAGGGCTGCCCAGGCAATTTTTAAATGGCCAGAGTGCTCACCGCTCGGGCGCTGGCTTTTCTAATCCAACTTTCTCGACCTTGTGTCACATCTTACCTTGTGGGGGTAGATAAATCTCTACAGTGATTATGATTGTAATTTTATATTATTTAGACTTGTTGTCATCATCATCATCATCATCATCATCATCAACATCATCGGTTTTACATCCGTTTTACATGCTGCCATGCGTTACGCTGCTTTTAGAAATAAACTTCCAAACTGACCTATCTCTGGCCAGGTCTTTATGTTTTCCTTAGCCATCTCTTGTGAACTGGACCTGCTACCTCAACTGTTCTGCATATACTAACTCAAGAACTCTCATCTATTCTTTCAACATGACCATACCATCGAAGTCTCCTGTTCTGCATATATTTCTCTATACTGTCTAGATTTAATCTTCCTCTGAGGTCATCAGATCTAAGCCTTTCTTTAAGATTCACATTACACATTTATCGTAGCATTATCATATCACTTCTCTTCATGCAACGCATGTCCTCAACCCTCACTGGTCAGCTTTCACTTTCATACATCATCATACTGTGTACACATGTCTGATAGACTCTTCCATTGGATGACAGTGGTAACGCTATGCTGGTTAGTAATTGTGAAAAAAATGTAATATTTCAAGTTTTAGTGAAAGCAAACGAGTATTTTTTTATTAAAGATTTTCCAATTTTACGAACTTTCGAATTGAAGTTGGCAGACGTGATTTTGAAGATTTTTTGAAGATTTTGAAGATTTAACCAGGACTTAATCTGATTGAGTTATCTTTTCTTTCTAATTACTAGTTAAATGATTTTCAGCAACAGAAAAAAAAATGCATGTAAATTGGTTTGGTAAAACTTTTTTTTTGTCTGCGAGTGTTGAGTGAGAATATGGTAAAATGAACATTATCAAATGGTTCCTTTTTTATTCGGCTGAATAGATAGACGTCACAAGTGCCACACATAGGGTATTAACATCCTATTACAAATCCAATGCTATAAAGAATTGCAAAAAAAATGGCTAAAAACGGTTTTTCTCATTTCAATATTTTATAATGGACAAATTGTTTTGAAACTTAAGAGTATAGAAAGGAAAGACTTTGGTCTTTTATATTTCGTCATTTTCACGAAACATGGAAGGAATCTTTTTTGAAACAACGCACTTGGAAAATAATCGTCTTATCAAATGGTTCCTTTTTTGTTCAGGTTTTGAGTGAGAATATGGTAAAATTAACATTATCAAATGGTTCCTTTTTTTGTTTGAGTGTTGAGTGAGAATATGGTAAAATTAACATTATCAAATGGTTCCTTTTTTTGTTCAGGTTTTGAGTGAGAATATGGTAAAATTAACATTATCAAATGGTTCCTTTTTTTGTTTGAGTGTTGAGTGAGAATATGGTAAAATTAACATTATCAAATGGTTCCTTTTTTTGTTTGAGTGTTGAGTGAGAATATGGTAAAATTAACATTATCAAATGGTTCCTTTTTTTGTTCAGGTTTTGAGTGAGAATATGGTAAAATTAACATTATCAAATGGTTCCTTTTTTTGTTTGAGTGTTGAGTGAGAATATGGTAAAATTAACATTATCAAATGGTTCCTTTTTTTGTTCAGGTTTTGAGTGAGAATATGGTAAAATTAACATTATCAAATGGTTCCTTTTTTTGTTTGAGTGTTGAGTGAGAATATGGTAAAATTAACATTATCAAATGGTTCCTTTTTTTGTTCAGGTTTTGAGTGAGAATATGGTAAAATTAACATTATCAAATGGTTCCTTTTTTTGTTTGAGTGTTGAGTGAGAATATGGTAAAATTAACATTATCAAATGGTTCCTTTTTTTGTTTGAGTGTTGAGTGAGAATATGGTAAAATTAACATTATCAAATGGTTCCTTTTTTTGTTCAGGTTTTGAGTGAGAATATGGTAAAATTAACATTATCAAATGGTTCCTTTTTTTGTTTGAGTGTTGAGTGAGAATATGGTAAAATTAACATTATCAAATGGTTCCTTTTTTTGTTCAGGTTTTGAGTGAGAATATGGTAAAATTAACATTATCAAATGGTTCCTTTTTTTGTTTGAGTGTTGAGTGAGAATATGGTAAAATTAACATTATCAAATGGTTCCTTTTTTTGTTTGAGTGTTGAGTGAGAATATGGTAAAATTAACATTATCAAATGGTTCCTTTTTTTGTTTGAGTGTTGAGTGAGAATATGGTAAAATTAACATTATCAAATGGTTCCTTTTTTGTTTGAGTGTTGAGTGAGAATATCGTAAAATTAACATTATCAAATGGTTCCTTTTTTTGTTTGAGTGTTGAGTGAGAATATCGTAAAATTAACATTATCAAATGGTTCCTTTTTTTGTTTGAGTGTTGAGTGAGAATATGGTAAAATTAACATTATCAAATGGTTCCTTTTTTTGTTTGAGTGTTGAGTGAGAATATGGTAAAATTAACATTATCAAATGGTTCCTTTTTTTGAGTTTTGAGTGAGAATATGGTAAAATTAACATTATCAAATGGTTCCTTTTTTTGTTTGAGTGTTGAGTGAGAATATGGTAAAATTAACATTATCAAATGGTTCCTTTTTTATTCGACTGAATAGATAGACGTCAGAAGTGCCACTTAGAGGGTCGTTTGTTAAATCATAAATGTACCACAGTTTAAATCCAAAGGAACCCTTTTAAAAGCATCAAAATCACAAACAATTCTTTTACGAAATCAACAGCAAACAACCTACTATTAAATTTATAACTAAATAATTCCATGGGCTCCTAATGGAATTATATCGTGTCACTATCAGTCAGGTGCGTCATTAACTTATACCAAAATTCAACTGTTTTCCATGCGAATATTAAAAAACAATAATAATAATTTATCGTTCTCCTTAAATAAACAAGATTAAACTTAATAAAAATATTTTAAAAGTGTCAGTTTTAAATCGTGAAATATTGATATATAAGTTTTTTTTTGGTTCTTGTTTTACCATTTTCCTTGAATCTCGAAAGACTTTTGTACGGATTGCTTCACTCAACAAACGCATATATTATCAGAAATGCCGCTCTCAGCAGCAGCAAATGAAAACGCATGAAAATTTGTTGGCAAAACTTTTTTTTGTCTGTGAGTGTTGAGTGAGAATATGGTAAAACTAACATTATCAAATGGTTCCTTTTTTATTTGGCTGAATAGATAGACGTCAGCAGTGCCACTCAGAGGGTCTTAACATTGTGTTAGAAATCCAGTGTTGTAAAGAATTACCAAAAAATGGCTAAAAACTTGTTTTTTTTAAGTTCAATTTTTATAATATCTTTACTTTGGAACAGATTGTTGTCTAACTTGACAGTATGACTGGAAAGACACTGTTTTTTAATATGATGTTGTTATTTGCATTAAAAATAATGTTTTGTATGCATGATTGTTGATTTATTCTATAATAATAATAATGTATCATCATCATCAAGATATTTTTTTTATTTCACTCCTGGTGGAGGAACCCCTCTCTGGTTTCTTTCCACCTTGTTTTATCCCTGGCTAGGCGTGGGCGAGTAGGACCTAGTTAACAATTGAGGTCGTCTCCCATCGTTTTTTTGGCCTTCCTCTAAGTCTTTTCCATTGCCTAGGGGTCCATTCTGTCGCTTTAAATGTCCACCTGTTGTCTGTACATCTCGAAAGGTGACCTGCCCATCTATTTTATTTATCTTCCTCTCACAAGGTAAGATGTGACACAAGGTTGGGAAAGTGAGATTTGAAAAGCCAGCACCCGAGAAGGTGAGCACTCTGGCCTACAAAAAATGCCTGAGCAGCCCCGTCGGCATTCCCCGGTAAGGGCGCCTAAGGCAGTAAGCAATAAACTTACTCCTCCCCAAAGAGGGGAGGCAAAGCCTGGGAGGGTGGATCTCCTAGAACTGCACAGGATCGACCCATAGACCGGCGTAAATCAAGCACCGAAGGCCAAGACAATACCAGTTTATGGGGTGCAGTATCCATCGGAACAGATACTACACTTTGATCTTGGCCAAAAGGTGACCTGCCCATCTATGTTTTGTATACTCATTCAAAATTATGAAAAAAAACATGAATGGTGAGTTTGATAATAATAATAATAATAATAATAAAATTGATGCAGTCATCATCATAAAAAACAGATACTGAAATACTTATTATTATCCGGATGTAGATGTCAGGATGATTGGTAAGATTTATTCCCCTTCAATTGTGATGTTTTAAAGGTATTTAAAAATAGATTTAAACAAAAGGTTATCATTTCAAGCTGTGTCATATAAGCATCACTTCTGGTGAGTGCAGTTTTGAGCAATGTGGGGCCTTAAAAGTTAATAGACAAGTTTTTATAATATTACTAGACGTTTCGTGATCTGTCAGGTCAACGTTGGTACATTATGCATTAGATAGATTAAAAAAAGAAAGAAAAGTAGATGGTGCAACGGGCTCCACAGTAGCAATGATTAAAACAAATGTAACAGAAATCAATAAAGAAAGTCTGGTACTGGTAAACCGTAGGTCCGAAAAAAAAAAATTATCTTTTAGTCGAGAAGAGTTAAATAAGAGGGAGAGAACTCTAGTTTCAAGTTGCAACCACGATTTATCTGAAAATGGATTTTACTATTGTAATTATTAATAAATGAAAAATAAAATGATTTTGAAAAATAAAATGATTTATTAAATAAATGATTTTGAAATAAATGACAGTTGATGATTTTTGAAAAATAAAATGATTTATTAAAATAAATGTTTTTGAAATAAATGACAGTTGATGATTTTTGAAAAATAAAATGATTTATTAAAATAAATGTTTTTGAAATAAATGACAGTTGATGATTTTTGAAAAATAAAATGATTTATTAAAATAAATGTTTTTGAAATAAATGACAGTTGATGATTTTTGAAAAATAAAATGATTTATTAAAATAAATGTTTTTGAAATAAATGACAGTTGATGATTTTTGAAAAATAAAATGATTTATTGAAATAAATGTTTTTGAAATAAATGCCAGTGGATGATTTTGAAAAATAAAATGATTTATTAAATAAATGTTTTTGAAATAAATGACAATTGATGATTTTTGAAATATAAAATGATTTATTAAAATAAATTATCAAAGATGAAGAGAAAAAAACATGAAACACGGGAATTAAAGTTATTGAAATAAATGACAGTTTTACACTGGGTAAAATTCGGCAATTTGTTGGAAAACAGTTCCCAGTGCAGTGTCCTTTCCGAATTTTTGTTTCCACATAAATTCGGCTAGGTACGATTCCACCATTTGCATGTGGGTGCCACATTCAACCTTGTTTCTTTTCTTCGCTTCATTCCACATTTGTTAGTTTGGCATTATCTCTGGTTAAATATAAAATATCTTGCAAGTTCAGAGTGTTAAAATCCATTTTCATAGAAATTGTGGTTTTTCAGATAAATTGTGATTGAAACTTGAAACTAGAGTTCTCTCCCCCTTATTTGACTCTCCTCGGCTAAAAGAGACAAAAAAATTTTTTTCGAACCTACAGTTCACAAGCACTGAAAGAAGTTGCGATGAGATGTCCAATCAAAAGCCTTTACAAAATGGCTTTCTTCTTTATTTAGATTATTTAATTATTTACATCATACCCCTCTTCTTACCAATTCTAATCTCATTCACCAATTGTTTGCGTCATTCCCTTCCTCCAACCTCTCCCTCTCCTCGGTCTATTCTCCTCTTCCCAGCACTCCTCATCTAATTCTATCTAAAACATTCAATAGGCAAACAAGCAAGCAAGATTATTAGAGTTTTAGTATTGAAACATTGGATCAGTATTTGATATGTTCCTTCCCTCTTTTTCTCTTCACCCACTTTCTCTCTCTTGCTCTTCCCGTCTCCCCCTTCCCCTTTTCTCTCTCTCCCTCACGCTCTCCCATTTTCCTCTCTTTTAATTATTCATGTTGTCATTCGCCTCCTCCCACTACTTCTATCAATCGCCTTTTATTTACCTCATTCGCTTTTTGTGACGTCATCCAGGATGCACGGATACAAACAAGCAAACAAGCATTACCCAAAGAGATTTAGTAGGATTTAGATATATAATAGCGGAATCATTTGGAGATTCCACGGTGGCTTATCCAGCGTCTTTTTTTTTTCTTACCATAAAAATACTTGTCAGTCAAATATTTTTTTAAAATAAATGAAACAAACATATTAACGTTTTATTTATTTATTGTAACAATCGAAATTTTTTTAGAATAAATAGCTTCTTTCTTACAGTAAAAATAATTGTCAGTGAAATATCCTTCAAATAGATATAACAGATGTGACAGAATTCTATTTTGTTTCAAAATTTTTTAGATGAGGGTTGATAATTTGAAGAATTTTGTATATTCGGACTACTGTTCTCATCTTGGGTGTTGCTATCACAACGTTTCGGCCGATGTAACCTTCGACCTTCTTCAGGTGTACTATGTCGAACTATTTTCGTATTATTTCGGTTCCGTACTGATTTGATATTATGTTTCAAAATTTTTGAGATGACGGTTGATAATTTTTAGAATTTTGTATATTCGGACTACTGTTGTCATCTTGGGTGTTGTTATCACAACGTTTCGGCCGATGTAACCTCCGACATTCTTCAGGTGTACTATGTCGAACTATTTTCGTATTATTTCGGTTCCGTACCGATTTGATATTATGTTTCGGAATTTTTTAGATGAGGGGTGATAATTTGTAGAATTTTGTATATTTTGTAGTTCGACATAGTACACCTGAAGAAGGTCGAAGGTTACATCGACTGAAACGTTGTGATAAAAAAACCACCCAAGATGAGAGCAGTAGTCCGAATATACAGAATTCTATTTATCACGTCTTATTCGATGTTGGAGCAATTAATTTTGAAATGGGTAAAATCTAATTTTTTGGCAGTCAGTTACACCAGATAATCATCAATTACTGTTCATCTTTGGTGATCAGACGATCTTATATATTTTTTTAATGGAGATAAAAAAGTGATAACGTATGCACAAAACGAACATACTCGCGTATTAATATTAGAACTACTTTAGTCTGCATACTTTTTGATCACTCCTTGTATTTTGAAGGTAGACTATTCGTTGTTAACTATTGTATTAGTAAGTATTACTTTAGTCTGGACTCTTTTCTTAATACCCATCGTATTTTGACTGAGGGTAGAACAGATACTACACTTTGATCCTATCCTGAAGGCCAGATAGTACCGATGAATTTTCGATCATGACAGAATTCTGTTTATGACGTTTGATTCGATTTTGGAACAATTCATATTCTCATCTCATCTATACATGCACACTGTGCACTAAAACCTCATGCCTCTCACATTGAGAATGGTAGACATTATATAGAGCACAACTGTTGAAATTTATTAAAGCCCCCCTCACTGATTGGCTGTTGCCATGTCCCTTAAGGGCCTCACGGATTGGCTGTTAGGCATTGCAACCCCTTTTTCCTTAGGTGTCACGTGAGCCAGCCTTTAAAAACCCTTGCACACGGCATCCCGGCCTCTTTTTCGACATCTTCGCTCAAGTTAGCAATAAATCGGCTGGTCTTCCTTGTGATAACAGCCCAAGACGGCAGTCACAGAGAATGACCTCCCACCTCTATACAACTCTTTTTCAACGACCCCACTCAAGGCACCAATATATCAGCTGGCATTCTCAGTGATACAGCCCAAGACGGCAGTCACAGAGAATGACCTCCCGTCGTTACCAGAACTCTATACAGATAAGTTCACGCGAACCACGTTTTCACAAACCCTCTCTCAAATTTACCAATGTCTAACTGAACTTTTTAAAACTCTGTAAATATTCTATTACTCCATCTTTCTCTTTCTTACTAAAATTGCTATGAATTACATTCTTGTGTATTGTGTTCCTTCTCTCAGACTTCCGTCCTATATCTCTCCTTTGATGATTTTATCTGCACATTGTTACCCCATTCTCATGTGGGAGAATTGGACTTTATTTTCAGGATTATTTTAATCCCAACACAACCTCGATATTGAGGTTGTCAGCCTACAATACGAATTTGGCGATGTTAGCTTTTGCAGAGTGGTGTCGCCCTCCTTCCAAATACAGCAATTGGTATTCAAAAAGAGGTGATTTCTTAGATTAGAACCTATGCTAAAATCGACTTGGCGTCGGTACTTTCCGGATGTTTACATAAACTGTCGGAAAGTACCGACGCCGAGTCGGTTGACCTACCTGCATCCCCCAAAAATAAAAAAAAACGAGACTGGATTTACAAGTGGGGAAAAAACAAACAACCAACATTTAAAGAAAAAAAAAATCAAATAAATACATTTAGTCAAATTTTATGAAAGAAATATTTATTTTTTTAACAAAGAAATAAAAAAATAAACAGATGATTAATTATATTTTTTATGTGTTTTTTTTTCCTTTACTGAAAATTATTTTTGGTTTGTAACCAGGTAAAAATGGCGTCTTTAGGGTGAGGTATTAAAATTTTTTGGGTTTTTTTTTTACTGAAAATTATTTTTGCTTTCGTTAGGGTTAGATATTAAAGTTTGTTTTTTGTTGTTGTTTTTGCCTGAACAATTTTTTTTTTTTTGCGATCAGTTTTTCTTCCTGAGAAAAGTTAATCACTCCTTCGGGAGACGCAACAGTCAGAGATAGCTCGTGACAATTCTTTGCAGTGCTCTCGCGTTTTAATCAGTTGAAATGTTGACATGTCGTCTGCTTATTCATTTCAATCAGTTGAAATGTTGACATGTCGTCTGCTTATTTTCTCACAATTTGATTGTAAACATCTGGAAAGTACCGACGCAAAGTCGATGCTAGCGTTGGTCCTAATCTAAGAAAGTACCCACAAAGGATCATCCATCTGGTACTGACCATGTTCGATGTCGTTTAAGTTCTGTGATCAACGAGAACCGATATGTCAATGTGATTTTTTTTTTTGTCAATGTGATTATTTTGTAATCAAGCGACACCAGTTATATAGCATTTCTACTTTGAAGATCGGACGATCTCATTTTTTTTATAAAAGGTGTTGAAAGCGATAACGTATGTAAATATGAATGTACAAGCGTATTATTATTATGCAGATATACAAATTCTGTGGATTTTTGACATGAGAAGAAAACACAGCGAATGAATAATGAATTATTAAAATAAAATATTCTGCTTTTCCTATGACTGTAAATCAAGTTTTTTTTTCATTTTGTTTTCATCCAAAGTATTCCGGATCTTCTTCGCGGACATTCGTCTCTCTTCACAACTGTTTTAATCACCGCTGTCGACTAATTATTATTTATTTCTTCAGTTTCCTATGCATATATTTAAGTTAGATTTTGACATCGATGATCGCCTGTTGAGGAAAAGAAAACGATGAAATTGCATATATTTCTTTTATGAATGAAGTAGATTTATTGAAATTAATGGCAAATAAAAGTCAGTCGGATTCTCAAAGTTTAAATCGCTATAGCATTCCATCTGAGAAATCGATATTTGATTCTACCTTGCCAACAAATTGATTAAATTGATTACATATTCTATCCGACCCGATAATTCTTTCTCTGGCAGACACTTCAAAAGATTAACCGTTTGTTTTCATTGGATAATCCACAGAGACGATTATCCAATGAAACTACTGCATTAGTTACGAATGGAAAATGCAAATTTTAGATGCTAAAAACATAATCACTTTATACTTAGTGTAGTTTTAAGCATTATAAATAATTACTTTCTTTCAAATAATACAAATAAACCAACTTTAAAAATCGACTGTTGCTGTTGAAATTCATTTTACACAACAAATAGATATTTTTTTTCAGATTATGTTTTCGAAGGCGTTTTTCTGTTGTTCTAAGTAATAGTTAATTCGTGATGAAAGCATTTTAAAATTGACTGTTTCTGTTGGAATTAAATTCACAAAACTAGCGGGATTCTTTTTTCTGTTGGCAATGCCGGGTAGCTCTTTCTCTCTCTATATATAGTCATCCTTAATACAGGCATCTAAACTTAAATTACTGTAGCCTATCTATCTATCTATCTATATATATATATATATATATATATATATATATATATATATATTTTATCTATACATACATGTACATAATCCACAACACTGGCATGCCGATGTTATCGAAATCTGGTCCTTCCCTCATATCATATTTGGAAAGAATTCTTTCCAAATATGATCCGAGGGAAAGACCAGATTTTCTTTTCTGCCTGATGAGATCTCAGCTTCTAACAGCTGTTGGTCGATAACATCGACATACCAGTGTTGCATATTATGTACATGTCTGTATAAATAAAAAATAATTATATATTAAAGCTCTATTTGATATTGAGCACTCTTTATAAGACCGGTTGAAATTCTTTGGATTTTTATCTTGTGGGTGTTTACTTTAACTGGATTACTATATATATATATAAGATTTTTAATGTGCGATGCTATATAATTAATTCCACAATCAGACTACACCGCAGCCCACGATTCTTATTAATTATATATATGGAACGGTTAGCATATGGAATTAGTGGATAAGCATAGAAAATAACTAGTAAAAATAATTACTCAAATAGACCGGTGTCGTCTTGTCCTTCGGGGCTTGATTCCGCCTGTCTGTGAATTTGTCCTGTGCAGTTCTAGGAGGTCCACCCTCCCAAGCTTTGCCCCCCCTTTTAAGGGAGGAGTAAGTTTATTGCTTACTGCCTGAGGCGCCCCTACCAGGGAATGCCGACGGGGCTGCCCGGGCAATTTTTAATGGCCAGAGTGCTCACCTTCTCGGGCGCTGGCTTTTCAAATCCCACTTTCCCGACCCGACCTTGGGTCACATCTTACCTTGTGGGAGTAAGATAAAACTGGCCTTGTGCCTTACTCCTGGAGAGGAGGTAAATAATTATCACTGAGTTTTGACAAGATTAAAGTCAGATTCACACCCGAAATTGTGTTTGTTTGAGTGATTATTTTAACTAGTTTGTTTCAGTCTTATCTATTAATTCCATATACTAACCATTCCATTTCGTCTGGAATTTTATTTCATGTTTCAAACTTCCTTGTATATATTTAACTATAGGGTGGGCAAAAATAAGGGTCCTATTTTTAAAAATTCATAACTTTTTTATTTATTGATTTTTTAAAAATTTTTTTAGAATAAGTAAAGGACCCCTTCCGAAGCAAGCATGAGCCGTATTAGCCCTAAGGAACGTACCCTCATTTAGAAAACATTATTTTTGCTTAAAAAACTCAAAACAGTGTAAAAAACAATACTTTAGTTTTTGTAAGTTTTAAGAAGTGTTTTTCGGCTAAAATTTGTTTTGTTTATTTCAAAAAATCTCGGAAGGGTCAGTCTACACACACATAAAGTTTGGTGAGTTTAACTTTTATTTTGTGGAAGTTATTCAAATTCAAGTTATTCAAATTTAAAGATAGGACCCTTATTTTGGCCCACCCTGTATATATATATATATATATATATATAGGAAGAGTACACACCATAATTGCCTACTAAGTTATCTTATACTAGTTCTCAAATATGTTTAACATAAATTTATTCACATATATTTATATATATACTAAGACACGAATTCGGACAAAGAGGGGAAATATATGCCCATAGTTGTCAAAAATTTTCCCCATGGTGGTACCATAGGCAACCACCTGGTAATTATGTGACACGTTATGTAGTTGCTCAGTTTTCGATTTCATCATTTCCTTCTGTCTGTGCTTGGTTCTTGGTAAATACTAGTTTACATATTCTTCACTTCTACTCTCCAATCTTTAGGAAGTTGGATGTAAATTCTTGAAATGACACCCGAATGTAGATTGATATATTAATGAACTTTTTTGGTTTGTGGGTAGACAATCCATAATGAATGGATATAGTGAGTTAAAATACAAAACAAAATGCATAAACCTTATAGAATCAAATTAACACTTACCGGCTCCAATATCCTATAGGCAAATATTGCTTTAATGAAGCAATATTTATATATAGAATTATTCACTCTCAGACTGACAGCCAATCAGAATTCATATAATGGGCTTGCCCAACTTGGCATAGTGGAGCAGTCCAGCTTCCTTATAAAATGGCTTTTTGATTACTTGAGATCTTACTTATCTTGATTGCTTACTGCCTGAGGCGCCCCTATCAGGGAATGCCGACGGGGCTGCCCAGGCAATTTTTAAATGTAGTAGGTGATCTTCCTCTAGAGTGCTGACTTATCAAAACCCCACTTTCCGACCTTGTGTCACATTTTACTCTTGCTGCTCAACTGGTCGTACAGTTGAGCCCTAAGTATCAATTCTATATATAAATATTGCTTTAATGAAGCAATATTTATATATAGAATTATTCACTCTCAGACTGGCAGCCAATCAGAATTCATATAATGGGCTTGCCCAACTTGGCGTAATAGAGCAGTCCAGCTTCCTTATAAAATGGCTTTTTGGTTACTTAAGTCTTTACTTATCTTGCTGGTCGTACAGTTGAGCCCTAAGCATCAATTCTATATATAAATATTGATTTATTACAGCTATATTTGCCTATAGGATATTGGAGCCGGTGAATCTTTATTTGATTCTATAAACCCTAAGAGCATTTATTTATGAAGTCAAGGGTTTATAGTGATGAGCAAACTAGATTTGAAGGCCCTAGAGCCTTCTACCGGATACTGAGTGTGGCTTTCTGGTTTTGGGTAAGTGACTTAAAGTATTTGTCATAAGAATGAGGAGCTTGATGTGATAACTTCTCAAGATATGGATTCATGTATATTCAACAGATGACAAAGATCATATTCTATGGAAGAAGTAACAAGTGCAGGTATCCATGTGCCAACTCAGTTTGCATTGCAAATGCCATTTTAAACTTAAGTGGGGCACACTCACAAAAAGTACTATTTCAAAATTAAGCATCGCATACTGATGAAAATGCTGAAAGAAATTATATATACTAGCTATCCCAACACGGTGCTGCCCAGGAGTATTTATACTTTAATTTTTGTTTTGCCTTGCCCGGGAAAATTGAGTCACTGAAGATTATTATTAATTTCAAATCTTACGAAAGAATCACAATCTGTCAAAAATTGGTATTTCTCATTGTTGGTTAATATTTTGTTTATAACGCAAACCGTACAAAGTGAGTATGTGTTTTGCATATTTATTTTTGTAACTAAGCAATCTTTATTTTTGTAATTGAGATTTCAATGACGTTGCGAATTTAAAAATTTTTCTGAAATGCATTTTAAAAAAATAATTTCTGTATGTCTTATGTTAACTGGCGTATTTCTTCTAATACATATACAATCAAACATTTCTTCTAATACATATACAATCAAACATTTCTTCTAATACATATACAATCAAACATTTCTTCTAATACATATACAATCAAACATTTCTTCTAATACATATACAATCAAACATTTCTTCTTATACATATACAATCAAACATTTCTTCTAATACATATACAATCAAACATTTCTTCTAATACATATACAATCAAACATTTCTTCTTATACATATACAATCAAACATTTCTTCTTATACATATACAATCAAACATTTCTTCTAATACATATACAATCAAACATTTCTTCTAATACATATACAATCAAACATTTCTTCTTATACATATACAATCAAGCATTTCTTCTTATACATATACAATCAAACATTTCTTCTTATACATATACAATCAAACATTTCTTCTAATACATATACAATCAAACATTTCTTCTAATAAATATACAATCAAACATTTCTTCTTATACATATACAATCAAACATTTCTTCTTATACATATACAATCAAACATTTCTTCTAATAAATATACAATCAAACATTTCTTCTAATACATATACAATTAAACATTTCTTCTTATACATATACAATTAAACATTTCTTCTTATACATATACAATCAAACATTTCTTCTCATACGTATACAATCAAACATTTCTTCTTATACATATACAATCAAACATTTCTTATATGTATAAAATTAAACATTTCTTCTTATACGTATACAATTAAACATTTCTTCTTATACATATACAATTAAACATTTCTTATACATATACAATTAAACATTTCTTCTTATACATATACAATCAAACATTTCTTATACATATACAATTAAACATTTCTTATACATATAAAATTAAACATTTCTTCTTATACATATACAATTAAACATTTCTTCTAATACATATACAATTAAACATTTCTTCTAATACATATACAATCAAACATTTCTTCTTATACATATAAAATTAAACATTTCTTCTAATACATATACAATTAAACATTTCTTCTAATACATATACAATCAAACATTTCTTCTTATACATATACAATTAAACATTTCTTCTAATACATATACAATTAAACATTTCTTATACATATAAAATTAAACATTTCTTCTTATACATATACAATTAAACATTTCTTCTTATACATATACAATCAAACATTTCTTCTTATACATATACAATCAAACATTTCTTCTTATACATATACAATCAAACATTTCTTCTTATACATATACAATCAAACATTTCTTCTTATACATATACAATCAAACATTTCTTCTAATACATATACAATCAAACATTTATTCTAATAAATATACAATCAAACATTTCTTCTTATACATATACAATCAAACATTTCTTCTTATACATATACAATCAAACATTTCTTCTAATAAATATACAATCAAACATTTCTTCTAATACATATACAATTAAACATTTCTTCTTATACATATACAATCAAACATTTCTTCTAATACATATACAATCAAACATTTCTTCTAATAAATATACAATCAAACATTTCTTCTAATACATATACAATTAAACATTTCTTCTTATACATATACAATTAAACATTTCTTCTTATACATATACAATTAAACATTTCTTCTTATACATATACAATCAAACATTTCTTCTCATACATATACAATCAAACATTTCTTCTTATACATATACAATCAAACATTTCTTATATGTATAAAATTAAACATTTCTTCTCATACGTATACAATTAAACATTTCTTATATGTATAATATTAAACATTTCTTCTCATACGTATACAATTAAACATTTCTTATATGTATAAAATTAAACATTTCTTCTCATACGTATACAATTAAACATTTCTTATATGTATAAAATTAAACATTTCTTCTTATACATATACAATCAAACATTTCTTCTTATACATATACAATTAAACATTTCTTATATGTATAAAATTAAACATTTCTTCTCATATGTATACAATTAAACATTTCTTTCAAATAATGATACTTTCTGGAGTGATAGAATGATCTAACCATTTTCCCAACAACCTCAGCAACAGATTGAATATGAGTTTTCCATTTTAAATCTGGAGTGAAAGTCAGTCCTCGGAGCTTATCAAAATATAGGGGCTCCCTAATAAAATGAACCATCCATCTCAACCAATATTTAACTCAATTTATCATATTGAGTAAAATATTGGTTGACATTATATAGGATACTACCTAATAGTGATTTGGAAGTAATCTCCAAACAAATGAAAAGTTAGGATATTTTTCTGAATCTTTTCGGTGGATGTGATTAACATTTAATGATTTCCTTTCAACTTGACTTCTATCAAACTGTTTAATATTATAAATGTGAGAAAAATTAAGACTTAACGTCACTTCGAAATAATTTATTTCTTATTTTTTTTATAATTTTGTTTTGTTCACCCCAAACAAGGCAGGCTGCCACTGTAGACATAAGGGGCTACTGAGAAGAAAAAAAGGGAGAAGGTTGGGGGGGGGGTCAACCTAAATTGGGATCTGCGCAGCGAGATGTCTGTTTACATTAGTTTTAAATTTCTGTATGTCAGTACTGTCTGGGAAACGGGGGCAGGGAAGGAGTTCCAGAGGCCAGCAGCGTGAGGAAAGAAGCTTTTGGAGTAGAAAGATCTCCGGCATCTGGGGACCTTCACAGTGAATGGATGGGATTTAGTTGATTGTCAAGTTGGTCTGGTGAATTTAGGTCGAGGGGGCACCAGAGTAGCCAATTCATCGGAGCATGATCCATTGAAGTATTTGTAAAACAGGCACAAGGATGCTACATTGCGGCGATGGGACAGGGACTGGAGCTTGGTTGACAGGGAGGAACCTATTTGGTTGGCAGCTCTTATTTGGACCTTATCAAGGAGGGAGAGACTAGTAGATGATGCACCAGCCCAGATGTGGCAACAATACTCCATTCATGGGCGGATGGTGGCTTTGTAGAGATACAGGATAATGTTAGGTATGAGGAGTTTACTAGCACGATAGAGGGAGCCCACCTTCTTTGCGGCAGCCTTGGCAATGTCTTCAATGTATTTGTTCCAATTCATGTTACCTGTGAAGGTTAGGCCGAGGAGTTTGAATGATGAACTCTCATATACTTTATAATCTATTGATTGTTTTTTATGATTAGATCAGAAGGAAATGTCAAAATCTCATTAGCAATTCAATTAATTAGATGTGATAAACTGGAAAATATATTTAAACTAGTTCAAATCAAAGGGAAGTAACTCTGTATGGATGAATCCAGAGTTATGTCCCTTTTTTTACAGATGGTGTCCATTGGAAAATAATTCCGACCCGGACAAAGTACTATTTTGAAAGAATTAATCGGATTACATTTTATTCTTCTTAACAGCATTCTACAACGATCCACACAAAAAAACTGACAAATCAAAATTAAGTATTGAGTTTGTAGGAAGAAAGCTGTCGATGACAAAGTAACGATAAAGAGACTGGCTTTACTTTATATATTACATACATAGAGGAAAATGGTGGTGAATTCTGTTCACTGTTCATGTTAAATTTGTGTTTGTGTTTATTTTTAATATAAAACACGGACAATGCCGGGTAGCCAGGGACTTATATTTATCTTTATTCTTATCAAAGAGACCCTGAGGGCAGACATGAAACCAGCCCTTTTTGCCTCTGGTTTTAATGTTGTTGATGGCAGTGTTAAAACACACAGAATTAAACTGATCCTTAAAATTGAATCACATTTCGACCATTAGTTCAACTTTAAAGAAAAACAACCTTTTTCTGAGCTCATAACTTCAGTTGTGTCATCTCTATTTTTCACTCAGTTTTCACAATTGCATTTTGTATTTGATTGCTTTGAATTATTTTGGAGTCCAAGATTGCCTCGATATTAAACATCCAGCCTTGGACAGGTATTCCACTCACATATGCATAAATAATAATAGATGATAAACAGTTTATTTTCAAGAATTACCCATTTGTCAAACACATTATCACTGCTTCCCTGCATACTACAACATGGTCGTCTTCAGATACAATGTCAACAAATACTTGTAATAAATTGTTCTCATAAGTACTCAAGTTTTGTTCATTCCATTTATTGTTTTCAATCCTCTCATAATATTCTTTATCATTTCAACTGACAATCCATTTCATCTCTTTGACTCTGACCTTTGAGTAGATTTTGGCCTTGATAAGTGATGAGTCCTTAATAAAAAAAAAAATGCCATATCGGAAGACTTTACTGCACGGTTTATACATTCTTGAGACGTGTTTTAATATATTCCTGAACAGCGTTATACATTTGAATTAAAAACGTTATGAATTTGAATTAAAAAGATTTTGAAATTTGAATAAAAAAATTATGATTTTAATTAATTTTAAGATTGTGATGACGGTGTGGAGAGACCAAGAAATAAGCGGCCACAACTATCATGTGTCCGCTGCAAGGAAACAGTGGCTGCGTGCAGGAGTTAACCTAGAACTGTCTGATTTCGAGGTGATGGCTGTGATTATGGAAAATAGGCGCTTTTGGCAGTCCAAAAGAGCTGAATAAAAGAAGTGACATTTTTGCTCGAGGAGGATATTGTTCACATGTGTCGTCGGCAACATTATTTCGTTTTGGGTTACCACTTAGTTGAATTTAGGTGGGTACTGCTGCTGCTATTAAGAACAAACGTCTTAAGAAAATAATCCGGCACCATGCATGAATACTGAGATCTGTCATTCTGTGCGTTCTTTCAACTCTGAATACATTACGTGACTGAAATAGGAATTAACCAAATATATCTTTCAAAGATATTGTGCAAAGTCTTCCGTATTAATTCTGTTTGGTTTCAAAATTCATGTAGCTTCGAGGGATTCATGGGGAGCGAGGGTGGTACAGCACTATTAGTGCCTAAATAAATTCTATAGATTTAAATTTAAGTTATCATAATTTCTAAGATTATATCAAACAAAGCTCGATTAAAATTGACCTTGGAGAAGTGTTATATATATATATATATATATATATATATATATATATATATATATATATAACAGTTTTTGGAGGAAAAATTGATTAGAAGAAATCAATTCGCTTTTTCACTTGCAATTTAGAAATAGATCTTTAGAAAAGAAGATTTGAACACAAATGCCAAATATTTGTCTAGGAAAAAAAAAACAATATTGCGAAACAGAACTATTTGTTATATTAAAATCTAAACAATCATTGAATTAAAAAACAATAACAAATAATGGTTGATTAATAAAGTGTTCTTTTTCAAAACCAATATGCAAATTAGTTAAGCTTGTGGCTGATATCGCATATACATAAGCGGTATATAAAAAGATGGTGCGTCTATTGTGTAAAGTTGAAGTAACTTGAAATAGGGTGTTTTAACTTTACCATTGGTGCAAGAAATGAGCCCAACTTTCGTATTTATTCATTTATATATATATATATATATAACTTCTTTGTAGAATGGTAGGAAAAATCCCAGCAGAGTGCTCGATTAATTAAGAATTAAAGTTAAAAATTAAGAGCATAATATTTATTTATTCTGTACTAATTTTTCTGTACCAGAATAAATAAATATATATATATATATATATATATTTTTCTAGTATGTGTGTATATATATATATATATATATATATAGATATAGATATATATATAGATATAGATATAGATATAGATAGATATATATATATAGATATAGATAGATATATATATACATAGATATAGATAGATAGATAGATATTGAGTTCTGTTTGACAGCTTGTTGATATGCCTGCTGAATTTGGCATTTAGATATTAATCTACTGTCCCATATCCACAGCAATGCGTGTTGGCCGCAACAGTTAATGCTCCGACTACTCAGATAGAACTGGTCAGAGTACCCTGCATGCTTTTTTCAGACTGCATCCTGATCACTGCCAACATTCCCACCTACATCATCATCTCTATGTACTTGGCCAACTTAAGAGGTCATTGTAGCCTTGCATATTGGCTGATCCTTTGAGTTTCCTTATCCTACGGTTTTGTCTTTTGTCTATTATTTTAACCCATTTCCCAGGGGTTGGTAACCTCCCTTTTACCACCACACATGGTCGGCCATGCCTGATTTCAATGTTTACCGGTTCCATAGTCCGTGTATGCATGCATTACATCACTTAAAGTAAAAGGTAAATTCGTAAGAATCAGAATGGTACGACTTTTTTGACCGCTCGATTCTGTTGTTGGCATTAGTTGTCCCAATTCCTTCTAGAATAAAATACTTACAGGAAGAACCTCGTGAAGGTTGCCAACATCTATAAATGAAAGTACTGCCATGGAATCGACTGGATTCAAACCTGGCACACCCAGTCAGCATAATTATTCACTTCTTCACTACAATCTCCCTTAATGAATTCTGATGAATAATTTGATCACTAATCACGAGATAAAATCCAATTTCGACATTTGTATAATTTGTTTAACAAGTTTATTAAATCTTCTCTTAATGAAATCTGTTCAGTCATAATGTTTAGAAAACGCGTGATTTGATGAGAAAATATGTTTAATCTTTTTACATCATTCGTTTCATGAAGATCCGCAAAAACTCATTCTGTACAAAATACGTCGTGGAAAGATAAACACCCCTCACTGCCAGAATGAACTAGTCCAAAATATTATGAATAGGGGATATATGTTTATTTGGAAATAAAAATATAGTTAATTTGCATCTAGTTTTTAGTTTTAAGATGTTTGACTACAAAGTTTGTGTTATAGAGAGATAAACACCCCTCACTGCCAGAATGAACTAGTCCAAAATATTATGAATAGTGGATATATGTTTATTTGGAAATAAAAATATAGTTAATTTGCATCTAGTTTTTAGTTTTAAGATGTTTGACTACAAAGTTTGTGTTATAGAGAGATAAACACCCCTCACTGCCAGAATGAACTAGTCCAAAATATTATGAATAGTGTATATATGTTTATTTGTAAATAAAAATATAGTTGATTTGCATCCAGTTTTTAGTTTTAAGATGTTTGACTACAAAGTTTGTGTTATAGAGAGATAAACACCCCTCACTGCTAGAATGAGCTAGTCCGTAAATACTATAAATGGTGTGTATCCGTTATTCAGAAATTAAAATATAATTGATTTCCGAAATTCAATTCCCTGTGTATTTATACTGTTTAACTGTCGGAGAAGAGAGAGAAGAGAAGAAAGGGATAAAACATTAATTTTCTGGGAGATAATATATGGAAAACTTTCAAAGACGTCCAATAACTTTACAACTACTACTAATAATTTATTTCAGTATTCTTTTAACGAAGAATACCTTTTTTCTTTTTACACCTGACACTCTAAATACATACGGCTATTAGCTCATTATTATTTATAAAATAAAAATATTATTTTAAAAATCATTAGCTCATTATTATTCATAAAATAAAGATATTATTTAAAAAATCATTAGCTCATTATTATTTATAAAATAAAAATATTATTTTAAAAATCATTAGCTCATTATTATTCATAAAATAAAGATATTATTTTAAAAATCATTAGCTCATTATTATTTATAAAATAAAGATATTATTTTAAAAATCATTAGCTCATTATTATTTATAAAATAAAGATATTATTTTAAAAATCATTAGCTCATTATTATTTATAAAATAAAGATATTATTTTTAAAATCATTAGCTCATTATTATTTATAAAATAAAGATATTATTTAAAAAATCATTAGCACATTATTATTTATAAAATAAAGATATTATTTAAAAAATCATTAGCACATTATTATTTATAAAATAAAGATATTATTTGAAAAATCATTAGCTCATTATTATTTATAAAATAACGATATTGTTTTAAAAGTAATATAAATAGTGAGTCTGTTATTCAGAAATAAAAAATGTAGTTGCTCTATAACATTGAGTTCTCAGTGTATTTATTACTGTTTAACTGTCTGACTTCAATACAACAAAACACGTACACATCACAAACATGGGACAAAGTGTAAATCCAACACCTCACTTATTCAGACAACTTTAAAGAACGTATTTAGCACGACACCGTATCTGATGCAACTTAAGCGTGCCACATCTTTCCAAACAGAAACAAAATCATAGAATATGCATTTTCAATTCGACCTCGTCTCAGAATTATATTTTTTTCGTGAAAAAATGCGAAACATCATTTATATTTAGTTTTTGTAAATAATAAATATCCAGTTTCAGTCTGACAAAGTTGATCAAATCTAAACAAAAATAATATTTATTATTTACAATTTTCTGACCGGTTTCTGTTGTTGTTATCACACAGTTACTATCACAACATTTCGATCTTCAAGGGCTTTGGTGTTGAATTTTAGAACTGTCATTTAAATAAGTACCTCCTCTGCCACATCAGCCCTGATTGAATTATAAAAGTACAAACAGGCACAGAAGAACATAGAACCGCCAACACCCACACTAGTTAAACAATGATAATCATAATAATTTAATGAAATAAATAGATATATAGGGTGGGCAAAAATAAGGGTCCTATTTTAAAAAATTCATAACTTTTTTATTTATTGATTTTTTTAATTTTTTTTTTTAGAATAAGTAAAGGACCCCTTCCGAAGCAAGCATGAGCCGTATTAGCCCTAAGGAACGTACCCTCATTTAGAAAACATTATTTTTGCTTAAAAAACTCAAAACAATATAAAAAACAGTACTTTAGTTTTTGTAAGTTTTAAGAAGTGTTTTTCGGCTAAAATATGTTTTGTTTATTTCAAAAAATCTCGGAAGGGTCGGTCTACACACACATAAAGTTTGGTGAGTTTAACTTTTATTTTGTGGAAGTTATTCAAATTCAAGTTATTCAAATTTAAAGATAGGACCCTTATTTTGGCCCACCCTGTATAAAAATAATTGTAGACTAAAAAAATTTTTTTCAAAATTAATAACAATCAATGTTGTATATAAAACAACAGAAAACAACTGCACATTAGTGAACAGACATTTAGTAATTAATCAAAAACTAAAAATAAAAGTTCTTTTGTATTATTGGAGACAGATGAAATGTTCATCTCTAACTTAGAAGAGTTTGTTGAAAGGGGAGATAATTCAAACTGTGTTTTTTTGTTGTAACCATAACGCATAAGAAAAATCCAGAGAATTAGTAAGAAAATGAATTTAAAAAAGGGTACTTATGCAGTTTACGGACCTGGTTGAAATAATAACGTTATAATTTAGAAAGCTATTCTTAACATGGGGAGGTGGGGGGGGGGGAGGGGTTGATTAACTATTCTGTTTATTAAATTGTTAGGTGAAAGTACTGAATAGTTAATAAACCTCCCCACATTAAGAATGGTTTTCTAAATTATAAGTTATTTCAGCCCGGTCCGTAAACTGCATAAGTATCCTTTTTTAAATTTATTTTCTTACTAATTCTCTGGATTTTCCTTATGGGTTATGGTTACAACAAAAAAACTGTTTGAATTGTCTCCCCTTTCAACTGACTCTTCTAAAATGAAAATGAAGATGAAAATTTAATCTGTCAATACAGAAGCACTAAAACGAATGATAAAATAAAAGTTATCTCCCCTTATCAAGCAAAAAAAAACAAAAAAATACTAGCACATGAAAAAGAAGTCCATGGGGTTGCAATCAGGTGAGTGGGAGAGGGGGGGCAGATGATAGGACCAGTGAAGTCGTGGAAGTTCTCAGACAGCCACTTTAGGCGTTTTCCGGAGGTGTGACATGAAGCTGAGTCTTCCTTCCGCACATATGACCTTCTCGCGGCCACCCTCTCCACTAAGCGCTTAAGAACAAGTGAACAGGAAAACTCAATATAGCTATTGTAATTGAATCTGAATCCCTTTTGGAAGATGTGAAGCAGGATGACATGGCATTCGATGGAAACACAGCCAAAGACCATCACAGCGTGAGGGAACTTGGTCTCCATGATGCGCGGGACTTCATGCGGACTAGATTAGCGACTTGCTGTTTTTTTTTTAAGTTTTTTTTTTTAACGTAGTTCACCCCAAACAAGGCAGGCCGCCACTGTAGACGTAAGGGGCTACTGAGAAGAAAGAAAAGGGGAGAAGGTTGGAGAGGGGGGGGTTTCAACCTAAACTGGGATCTGCGCAGCGAGATGTCTGTTTACATTAGTTTTAAATTTCTGCATGTCAGTACTGTCGGGAAAACAAGGGGCAGGGAGGGAGTTCCAGAGGCCAACAGCACGAGGAAAGAAGCTATTGGAGTAGAAAGCTCTCCGACATCTGGAGACCTCCACAGTGAATGGATGGGATTTGGCTGATAATCAAGTTGGTCTAGTGAATTTACGTCTACTATAGGTTGAATTTAATTCCTTTTCTTTTTCTTTTCATAAGAAAAATTGATCTCGCATGAACTCCTTTGTCGACACAATACAGTAACCGCCATGTTTGTAGAGGAGGAAACATGATTTAAATTTCTGCATGTCAGTACTGTCTGGGAAACAGGGGGCAGGAAGGAAGTTCCAGAGGCCAGCAGCACGACGAAAGAAGCTATTTGAGTAGATAGCTCTCCGGCATCTGGGGACCTCCACAGTGAATGAATGGGATTTAGTTGATTGTCGAGTTGGCCTAGTAAATTTACGTCGAGGGGGCACCAGAGTAGCCAGTTCATCGGAGCATAATCCATTGAAGTATTTGTAAAATAAGCACAAGGATGCTACATTGCGGCGATGGGACAGGGGCTGGAGCTTGGTTGACAGTGAGGGACCTATTAGGTTGGCAACTCTTTTTTGGACCTTGTCAAGGAGGAAGAGAGTAGTAGATGATGCACCAGCCCAGATGTGGCAACAATACTCTATGCATGGGCGGATGGTGGCTTTGTAGAGATACAGGATAATGTCAGGTGTGAGGAGTTTACTAGCACGGTAGAGGGAGCCAACCTTCTTTGCGACAGCCTTGGCAATGTCTTCAATGTATTTGTTCCAATTCATGTTACCTGTGAAGGTTAGGCCGGGGAGTTTGAATGATGAACTCTCAGGTAAGGTGTTATTTGCCATGACAATCGGTGGTTGGAGAGGTTTCTTGTAGTTATTGAAGGAAAGGAGCTTTGTCTTTGCGGCATTAAAAGTTACCAACCATGTATGACCCCAATCCACTGTTATTCACGTTGTGCAACTGGTTCTAAAAAGAACTGGAGCATCTCCGGCTTGACTGGGTATTTGACCTTGTTGAAGAGTTTTTTGCCTTTTATGAGGCGGTCTCTTGGGCCTTGGCGTTAAATTGTTGGCACTTGCAACTCTTGTATGAGGAGTAACAAAGATTTTCGCTTCAGCGCTTTTTTCATAGTTGCCACTCAGATGCCATTCAGATGCCACTCAGATACCACTCTGATGCCACTCTGATGCCACTCTCTCTCGGCAAAGTTCGGGTTATCTTCCCTGGATCATGCCGCACCTTTTTTTTTTTTTTTTTTTTTATCTTCTCAACAAATGTCGTTGTGCGGACACAGTCAAAACACCTGGTATGATCCTTCTTGCTAGCCACTGATTCTACATCTCCGTCGCAATTCTCCAGGTCACATCTCACGACCTTCAATGTATTCAAGCAGCACTGAGCTGTAGCCAAGATTTCCGAATCTTTTAATCGTGACGATTCGGGTCACTCGCTTCCAATATTCCAGTTGCCCATGCTTTCCAGCTCTCGAATCCACCAATAGTACACGGATACCGCTATCCGTTACACTTTACCACGATTAAATACTTCAAATAGTTCTGCAATGAAAGACTATCGAAAAAGTATCAAATTTGTCTCAAACACCTTGTATAACTGCTAAGTATATGCCCCCCCCACACCCTCGCCCCCTTTGAAGAGAACATACATATTTACTAGTGTGATTCGATATTAATAATAATAATTTTAATAATAGATTGTGTTTTTAGATTTTGGTTGCGTTTTTATCTATGAAATGAATCATGTGGCTTAATTTCCTGCTGTACTGATTGCAGTCAGCGCCTGCTGTCTGCGGAAATAATCCAAGGATTTGCTTCGTTTCGTTTTGTTTTTAGACAATGGCACAATGCGGGTTTTTGTTGGTCTTCAGCTCAGAATGGAAATAATGGCTGTTCATTTTCAGCTGTTTTCTCTGAGCTTTCAACTGCGATGAACATTGGAGAATTCTGACATAATTATAACTGCTATTTGATAAATTATATAAAAATAGGAAGATCTCGACAGTTCTTTGTTTGTGATAGTACATGAATGAATATATATATATATATATATATATATATATATATACAGGGTGATTCATAAGTCACTTCACTTAGCTATTTAAAATGATTACCATATGAAGCACAAACATACTATGAACTTTTGATAATTGTTATCTTACTCTCTAATTACTGCTATGTGTTAGGCAATGGAAACGTGATGTGAACAGAAAGCCTCCTTCGCACAACACCATAATCAATCAAATATGCTACAAAGAGTCGTAAATTCCTTGCAAAAAAGAATGGAGCTATGCATGCAGAACGATTGTGGAAATTTTGAAAATTTGCTGTAATCTTATACTTCCATAAATGAATTTGTTGAATAAACTTTCTGTTTTGTATTACCGTATTTTTTAACTTTAGAATTTCAAAAATAAATAGCTAAGTGACTTATGAATCACCCTGTATATATATATATATATATATTGATGATTTGAAAGATCTTTCAAATCAAGTTCTAAATAAAGAGCACACACAAAGGTATTATAGTTGTTTGCGCAGGTGACGGTGGCTAAGTAGTTAACGACACAGACTGACAACCTGGGTGTGCCAAGTTCGAATTCAGTTCTTTCACTTAGGATGTTGGTAACCTTCAGGTGGTCCCTCTTGTAAGTACTTGATGTCTTTTATCGAGGAAAACCAATGTCAACAATAGAATCATCTGATTCATAGGAAGTGAATGAATGTTTCAAGTTTATTTTAAGTCATACAGTTAACTATAACACATTTTTTAGCACTAGACTCAGAACAAAAATACAGAAATCATCAACAAAAAAGTTACAAATTCCACCAAAAACAAGACAAAAATCACAAGAAAAATTTCATTGTCAAATACCTCGGTAAAAACTATTATATATATATATATATATATATATATGTAAAGGAGTAAGGCTACCAACATTTGTAAAATGTTTTTTTCAACATTTATTTATTATTTTAAAATGATAAAATAACAAAATAATAAATAAATGTTAAAAAAAACATTTTACAAATGTTGGTAGCCTTACTCCTTTACATATATACTTTACTGTCGTTGGAACTGCACTAATACTGCACTACCTTCTCTCTCTCTCTCTCTCTCTCTATATATATATATATATATATATATATATATATATAAATTCCTGAAACAGTATTTCATGGTAAACAACTGATGATCCCTTAAATAATGTTAGAAGCAAACTAATATAATAACTGTAAAAGTTAAATTGACTTACATGAGTGATTTTCCACTGAACGACTTGGGACTTCCGGTTTGTTTGTTTTTTGTTTTTTAATATAGTTTTAATGGTTGAGAAACTTCCAAGACTATATATATATATATATATATATATATATATATATATATATATATATATATATGGTACATGTATTGTATTAGTTTCTGTAGATGTAAATCCGTTGAAACTCCAGTGTTTATAAAAAGTGCTCAATAACAAGTAGAGCTGTTCTTTAGTATAAATTTTTATTCATGCAAACATTATTGGTTACATATGTGCATACATGTTTCGGTTGGACTCTTCAGAGAGTCAACCTCTTCAAACCAAAGAAGACAGAAATAGGTTGACACTCTGTGAAGAGTACAACCGAAACATGTATGCACATATGTAAGCAATAATGTTTGTATAAATAAAAGTGTATACTATATATATGTATATATATATATATTACTAATGCGTCACCACTTATCAAGGCCAAGGGGTCTCTCAAATATAAGGGTTAAAGAGATTTTCAGTTGGACAATGAACGCCACCACAAGAGGACCCGCAACGATGGATGGAAGATTACTTAAGAGGAATTGATTATCCAAGAGGACAGCTCAACAAGTATTTGTTTACATTAGACTTCAAGACGACCATGTTGTAGTCGGTTGGGAAGCAGACTCCTGGTATTTTGTTACACAGATGGGATATTTTAACAAAAGTTCTGTTTAGTTTTTGGTATAGAGAGGAAGAATTCACAGCAGCAAGCTGCAATCAATAAACTGTCTCTCGGGTCATCATTTTTAAAAAGGAAACATCTTTTTCAAGTAAAACTTTATAATAAAAACCTGCTGAATAGAAAAGTTTTGTATTTTTAATTGAAATAATAAGTAATCAAATAAGTAGGTTTCTTTTCGAAACATTGAAATATGAATTTTTGTACCAATCATATTGCTGTCAGATCGTAGATATTTTTTTTTAAATCCGTTTTTACTTTATATTTAATTTTCGGTGCTGATATCGATCCTGAACCAGTTTTTGTGAGATTCGACTCGGAAGCATTCGGCTGTCCTACGCAAACATCCGAGAGTTGACGAGCCGATTTGTACCAGACGACAATTTTGATATGGTGCTGCGTCCTATGATAATAATGTTTTTCTTGTTTTTGTTTTTTTTTGTTGTTAGGGTTAGGGTTTAGGGTTAAAAATATTCATTTGATAACATTAATTTCGCTCTGTTTTGCTTGTTTTATTTGTTTTGTTGTTTAAAAAATTTCTTGCAACTATAACTTAAAATTATAGGACGCAGCAACGTATCAAAATAAATTAAAAAAATATTTATTTGATAACAGTAACTTCGCTATGTTTTGCTTGTTTTGTTTTTGTTGTTTCTTTTAGAAAATTTCTTGAAAATATAACTTAGAATCACAGGACGCAGCACCGTATCAAAATGGTCGTCTGGTACCATTCGGCTCGTCAACACTCGGGCGTTTGCGTAGAACAGCCGAACGCTTCCGAGTCGAACCTCACGAAAACTGGTTCAGGATCGATATCAGTACCTAATTTTCATTTTTTTTTTTTTTAAATTACCAGCAAATTAGTTTTACATGAAAAAGATTTTGAGTTTTTAAAAATTATGACCGAAGAGACAGTCTATTGATTGCGTCTTGCTGTTGTGAATTCGGAATAGCGACACGCTGACTCAGAGTCAAATGTTTTTTCTGGAGTGCCAATATTGCTAAATTGAAGTTAAAAGTTTCCTGACTGGATTACCCACTTATGGACTAGCAGCCAATTAGATCTCGGAGAATGGACTTGTCCATCTGAGTATAATAGAATTTTCCTGCATTTTTATAAGCCAGCCTCTTGTGTTCTTTTCAGTATTTGTTTGTAGCTAAACTAGTCAGACAGTTGAGTACTAATAACTAAACCTAATAGTGCTTATTGACGGTCTTTTTTTTGTTTTTTTTTCTTTCTTTTTTTAAACATAGTTCACCCCAAATAAGGCAGGACGCCACTATAGACGTAAGGGGCTACTGAGAAAAAAGGGAGAAGGTTTGGGGGGGGCGGCGGATAACCTAAATTGGGAGCTGCGCAGCGAGATGTCTGTTTACATTAGTTTTAAATTTCTGCATGTCAGTACTGTCGGGAAAACAAGGGGCAGGGAGGGAGTTCCAGAGGCCATCAGCACGAGGAAAGAAGCTATTGGAGTAGAAAGCTCTCCGGTATCTGGAGACCTCCACAGTGAATGAATGGGATTTAGCTGATTGTCGAGTTGGTCTAGTAAATTTACGTCTACTATAGGTTGAATTTAATTCCTTTTCTTTTTTTTTTCATAAGAAAAATTGATCTCGCATGAACTCCTTTGTCGACACAATACAGTAACCGCCATGTTTGTAGAGGAGGAAACATAATTCAAAGGGGGAATAACTCCCAAGTTCAATATTACGATATGACGAAGTAAATAATTATCAATTAAAATATATTGTCGAACTATTCTTAAAAATAAGTTTTATTTCAATCTTCACGAAATAAGTAAAATAGAGCTTTTAAAAATATTGAATTGATCATATTTACTTGGTCATTGCAAAGAATATGAATAAATTCAGGTAAAAAATATTCCCGTCCACGTCATCTTGTAAAATGAGTGAAAGTATGCTTTTAAAGAGAAATTCACAAAAATCAGTGTTTTGTGTTAAGCCTTCTTTATTTTCCACACTACTATTTTCAATTTCTACGAGGCTATTTCAGAGTAATAAAAATAAGGGTGATTTAGTCGTTTCGCAGCCAAAATGGCGGACAATGAACCGTCTACTTATAACATCTATGTGTTTAGAATTGTTCTCATGATAATTAATATCGTTATACACACAATGTGTATGTTTTTCAAAATCTAAAAATGTATGTAGAGAAATAATATATAAAAAAAGAGGACAAAATCAAATCAAAAACAACTTTATTTGTCTAATATTTGTGTTTTTTTATTCAAAGAACTTTGCATGGCCTCTATTTAGTCTTGCGAAACAATGGATACCCTCCGTAAGGGTGGCTGCACCTGTAATTGTGAAGCAAGGGTTGCGTTATACCACCCACACTTTTCCTGAGTCGGCACTGCTTGATTCCAGTGGCAAGGAGAAATCCAGGACGACTGGAAACATTGCCGGGATAAGCGGAGAGCATATACAGCACATGGGATTCCCAAATGGTCACCCATTTCAGTACTGACCAGGTTCTATGTTGCTTAACTTCAGGTGATCTAACGGAAACCGGTTTATTCAATATGATTATGCCGTATGTATTCAAAGAACTTTATTAAAGTAATAAAAACAATTTATTTATCTACCTCCCACAAGGTAAGATGTGACACAAGGTCGGGAAAGTGGGATTTGATAAACTAGCGCTCGAGGAGTTGAGCACTCTGGCCATTAAAAATTGCCTAGGCAGCCCTGTCGGCATTCCCCGGTAGGGACGCCTCAGGCGATTAGCAATAAACTAACCCCTTCTCAAAGGGTGAGAAGGCAAAGCCTGGGAGGGTGAACCTCCTAGAACTGCACAGGACAAACCCACAATCGGAACAGATACTACACTTTGATCGCGACCAAAAAGTAATAAAACCAATATTTTTGAAAATATTAGTATGCTTATCGATGATCTCAATTAGTGACTCAAAATTATTGCACAATGTCATTTGACCAATGCAGAATTTTTCTTCTATCATTTCATAATGTTGCAATAATGCTGTGACAATCTTGGGCTCAAGAAAAAAGTTAATTACAAGTTGCAAGAGTTGATGTACCGAAATAGTACCAGGTAGGAATAAATAAAACCTGATACAGACATGCACCTGGCCGGAAGAAACAAAACCCGGTTGATTGACCCGGAGACATAGTTAACCGGAAAATAAATATCTGGCGATTTGATGCAGAGACATCTGCGGAGGTCATCTGCAAATGGGAATACATCTGTTGATAAATGAACAATAAGATGGATGGAATCAATGTCCCTATTAGGGGCATGGTTACATTAACAGCAAAGGCAAAATCCCAGAATATGCATTTATAAGTAGATGCGTGGGTGTCCAAAAATATTATATAAACTAGACCAAAGTGAGATCGAACAGAGTCTGCTGGTTAACGGGTTTGAGAGATCAACTTCCATTAATTCCCATGCTTCCTTCATCCTTATCTCACCCCACTTGTTCACTGCAAGATACTCTCAGGTGTGAGAAGTTTTCTAGCATGGTAAAGGGAGCCAACCTTCTTCGCAGCAGCTTTGGCAATGTCTTCTATGTATTTGTTCCAATTCATGTTATCTGTGAATGTTAGGCCGAGGAGTAGGGTGTTATTTCCATGGCAATCGGTGGTTGAAGAGGTTTCTTGTAGTTGTTGAAGGAAAGGAGCTTTGTCTTAGCAGCATTAAATGTTACCATCCATTTATGACCCCATTCAACTACGCGGAGTTTGTGTATGCACGTCTAATAAATGTATCCTTTTCACAGGCCCACAAGTTGGAGATATAAGTAATCATCCTCGATAATCAGTCCGCCAGTGGCGTTGTTGCTGTCGGTCTGAGGTACGGTCCTGTTCCGTCTCAGGAGTTCCATCCTCCCAGGTTTTACCTTCTCTTTGAGAAGGGGTTAGTTAATCGGTAACCGCCTGAGGCGCCCTTACCAGGGAATGTCGACGAGGCTGCTCAGACTCCTGACCTTATCTAACATCCTGGAGAGGTAAATAAAATAAGTAGCCATCCATAGACTCTTTCTCTTTCTCTTTCTTTCTCTCTCTCTCTCTCTCTCTCTCTCTCTCTCTCTTATATATATATTCATATATACAATTCATCTGACTTCTTTTCAACGGAAATTTACCACCCGGACAATCTGCATATATTTTTCACGGAACTTTTCTTTTCATTCACTGCGTTTTTTTAACAAAAATTCTTTTAATAATAATTTTCATATTTTTCAAATATTTGAACTTTGGTTTTTTCGAAAGTCAACTTATCCAGCTGTATTTCGCTTCTGATGATAAGATTTCGATCTTTGAAGAGCCTTGGCTTAAGGAAAGAATAATAAACACTAGTTTATTACTGAATACACCTTGCATTGAACAATTGAAATTTGAAATAAATTTGGACAATCGCCGCATATTTATCACTCTTTTTTCTTCTATCTCTCTCTCTCTCTATATATATATATATATATATATATATATATATGTATAATTATAAATATTTGTATTTATCTACATACATATACGTTTCATCTTTACGGGAATCGTCAGTGTAGAGAAGATTATTCCTACTGGTCGTCGGACTCGAATCCCGGAACACGAGTCATGTTTCAAACTCAAATTCTGACGTCTTAACCGACACGGCCATTATCAACAACCCGATAAATCAACAAGATTAATCCTATTTAAAGGCAACCGTCGTCATATATATATATATATATATATATATATATTATTTCATGTATCTACATAAAATGTTATAATGGGATATAATCTTTTATGTATCAATTTTCAGTATTTACTTCATCAGTGCTCAATACGTGAGTAGAGCTAGGTAGTAAGTTGTGAAAATATATTTATGACATATATATATATATTTAGGTTCGTGATTCTAGGCTGAATCTACGAACTGCGTTCGAGCTCATGCGACCACCTGCAACCACCACTCATGCACTGATGAGGGTAGAAAACCCGAAACGATATCGTCTGTAGGTATAAAAACACTTTAATATTTAAAAAATTTATATATATATATAATCGCGATCTTAACGACTGTGTCCATGCAGCCTTGAGAAATCATCACAGACAGTAATTGAAATTCATGTACACTTACCTGAGAGGCAGGGGGCAAGTGTCATATTGCCGATAGTGTTCAACGCTCAACCAGAACTTTGCATAATCACCATATATATATAAGACATGCGTATACTATTCAAACATTTACTGAGTAATGAAGAAGCTCCAGTGTGTATTTCATGTCAGGAATTATATAAAGTTAAGCAGACACTCGTGGTCTGTTGCAATGTCCAACAGAGTCAAATAAAGTAGTACAATTCAGGTAACCTAGAGGGCGTATTTAAAAAAACACTGGCCTGAGTAGTAATATCTTGAACTTCATTAAAGAAATTGGACTCTTTAATAACATTTAACTGTAAATTATCTTGAAAAAAATGATAAAAAAATAATCATCCCACCTGTAGGATTATATCTGACAATTTGTCTCAGTATTAAATAACTCATTGATGGTTGATATGCCGTAAAACGAACACAACCAAACCAAACTCTCTCTCTTTCTCTTTCTCTCTCTCACACACACGTATATAATAATAATAATAATAATAATAATAATAATAATAATAATAATAACAACAACTATCTGTACCTTTTCGGCGTTGCCCGGCGTTGTGTTTATTTGCAATTTGTTTCGAGTGGCTTACTTTGAAACTATGCTGTTGTCTTTTCCTAAATGTTATATTTATGTTTCAACAAAAGGGAATTGTGTAATTAACATATACAGCGCTATATACCTTCTTCTTTTTTTTTCAAAATAGTTTTCTATTTGAAACAAAACGAAGTAAGTCTGTAATGGACGAATATAGATTTACCTCTCTTTAAGAAAAAAAAATTGCGCCTATACGAAAATAAATAAATTCTGAATGGATAGATTATTTTCCAGAAAGAATTAGCTTGAATTACATTTTAATTTTCTTAACAACATGGACCAACGTTCAACAAATTAATTTGAATTACATTTTAATTTTCTTAACAACATGGACCAACGTTCAACAAATTAATTTGAATTACATTATAATTTTCTTAACAACATGGACCAACGTTCAACAAATTAACTTGAATTACATTATAACTTTCTTTACAACATGGACCAACGTTCAACAAATGAACTTGAATTGCATTTTAATTCTCTTAACAACATGGACCAACGTTCAACAAAATAAAATGGCTATTCAGAATGAAATATTGATTTGGTAGGATAGAAGTTATCGATGACAAAAGTCGAGAATCCGACTGATTTCATTTTATATATTAGATAATTTAAATCCGGCATAGTCGATTTCATACTTCACAAGGGTATCTATTACATCAATCATTCAAGCCCTCAGAGGAGATTTCTATGATAGTTTAATCAAGAATGAGCCCAATGGAGTATGTATTGAGTGCCTAGAACGTTGCTATGGAGGACATTAACATTTCAGTTAGTGTATACTTTTGTCATTTCAGATACAGCCTCAATCTGATTAGTTTTGAACTCTGTGGGGATTCTGAAGTCACTGTTTTTTCTATCTTCGTACCTACAACGTTTTTTTGTTTTTTTTCAGAATAAAAGTTATATAAATAAAACTAATTTTTGTGTAAGTGAGTGAGCGTGTGTATGTTTGTGTGTTCAAGAACATTCAGAGAAAAGAGTCTTAAAGAGTGTTGAATGTGACATTGGTTGGGACTACGATTGGTTTGATTTGTTTATGGCATATCAACCCACTTTGGGTATTTAATGTCAAAACACAAAACGTATTTGTATTATTTGTGCACATTTGCGGACATTTTCATGGTATGAATCGATATGTAAGTAATGCAACAATTGCAATGCAGCCCTGATGGCACAATATGAAAACACTCACTATGTTTTAATCAGGCATGAGGAACCCTTTTCCAGAAACAGGCTGTATTGAGTTTAGTAGTCAGTGCTCAGCTGTTCCATCGGTTGAGCTCAAACTGAGATAGAAACCAGAAAGTTGTTATATAAGCATGCAGGGATGCTCCATTGTGCTGAGATGATTAAGTCGATTCTCTGGGATCTGATTGGTTGCTTGTCCGTGAGTGGATAACATCTCTTATATAAAGGGCACTTGTCTATATGTATGTATGTATGTATGTATGTATGTATGTCTGTATGTGAAGCTTCTCCTCAAAAACTACGCGACGACATGTCAAAAAGTTTATATCTTCAGCACCGTACAACACCTGGGATCATAATATCTCAAAATTACAACAAAAAAAAATGTTGCTGGGGGTCAACGGGGCCAGTCTTCGGCAGCGGGTCTGGTTTTTTCAAACTTTTCTAATGTTATTCAGTAGTAATTTGGAAATCAGCCAATGTAATTATGTAATAATAATTTTATTTTCAACCAACTTATTCTTGTGCACGTGACGTCACAGTAATAGGTATATGACGTCATCGTTATAGGTTTTTACATTTTTTTCTCTTCAAAACTTATTTTACTTACAGTGACCCGTTGAGTCATAACCACTCACGTTTACAGTGACCCGTTGAGTCATAACCACTCTATATATGTATAGAAAAAAGAAAAAAAGAAGAATTTAACAAGAACATGTTTATAGTGACCCGTTGAGTCATAACCACTCTATATATGTATAAAAAAAGAAAAAAGAAGAATTTAACAAGTACACGTTTACAGTGACCCGTTGAGTCATAACAACTCTATATATGTATAAAAAAAGAAAAAAGAAGAATTTAACAAGTACACGTTTACAGTGACCCGTTGATTCATAACCACTCTATATATGTATAAAAAAAGAAGAATTTAACAAGTAAACGTTTACAGTGACCCGTTGAGTCATAACCACTCTATATATGTATAGAAAAAAGAAAAAAAGAATTTAACAAGAACATGTTTATAGTGACCCGTTGAGTCATAACCACTCTATATATGTATAAAAAAAGAAAAAAGAAGAATTTAACAAGTACACGTTTACAGTGACCCGTTGAGTCATAACCACTCTATATATGTATAAAAACAGAATAAAGAAGAATTTAACAAGTACACGTTTACAGTGACCCGTTGAGTCATAACCACTCTATATATGTATAAAAAAAGAAAAAAAGAAGAATTTGACAAGTACACGTTTACAATGACCCGTTGAGTCATAACCACTCTATATATGTATAAAAAAAGAAAAAAAGAAGAATTTAACAAGTAAACGTTTACAGTGACCCGTTGAGTCATAACCACTCTATATATGTATAAAAAAGGAAAAAATGAATTTAACAAGTACACGTTTACAGTGACCCGTTGAGTCATAACCACTCTATATATGTATAAAAAAAGAAAAAAGAAGAGTTTAACAAGTACACGTTTACAATGACCCGTTGAGTCATAACCACTCTATATATGTATAAAAAAAGAAAAAAAGAAGAATTTAACAAGTAAACGTTTACAGTGACCCGTTGAGTCATAACCACTCTATATATGTATAGAAAAAAGAAAAAAAGAAGAATTTAACAAGAACATGTTTATAGTGACCCGTTGAGTCATAACCACTCTATATATGTATAAAAAAAGAAAAAAGAAGAATTTAACAAGTACACGTTTACAGTGACCCGTTGAGTCATAACCACTCTATATATGTATAAAAAAAGAAAAAAGAAGAATTTAACAAGTACACGTTTACAGTGACCCGTTGAGTCATAACCACTCTATATATGTATAAAAAAAGAAAAAAGAAGAATTTAACAAGTACACGTTTACAGTGACCCGTTGAGTCATAACCACTCTATATATGTATAAAAAAAGAAAAAAGAAGAGTTTAACAAGTACACGTTTACAATGACCCGTTGAGTCATAACCACTCTATATATGTATAAAAAAAGAAAAAAAGAAGAAGTTAACAAGTACACGTTTACAATGACCCGTTGAGTCATAACCACTCTATATATGTATAAAAAAAGAAGAATTTTACAAGTAAACGTTAACAGTGACCCGTTGAGTCATAACCACTCTATATATGTATAGAAAAAAGAAAAAAAGAATTTAACAAGAACATGTTTATAGTGACCCGTTGAGTCATAACCACTCTATATATGTATAAAAAAAGAAAAAAGAAGAATTTAACAAGTACACGTTTACAGTGACCCGTTGAGTCATAACCACTCTATATATGTATAAAAACAGAAAAAAGAAGAATTTAACAAGTACACGTTTACAGTGACCCGTTGAGTCATAACCACTCTATATATGTATAAAAAAAGAAAAAAGAAGAATTTAACAAGTACACGTTTACAGTGACCCGTTGAGTCATAACCACTCTATATATATATAAAAAAAGAAAAAAGAAGAGTTTAACAAGTACACGTTTACAATGACCCGTTGAGTCATAACCACTCTATATATGTATAAAAAAAGAAAAAAAGAAGAAGTTAACAAGTAAACGTTTACAGTGACCCGTTGAGTCATAACCACTCTATATATGTATAAAAAAAGAAAAAAGAAGAATTTAACAAGTACACGTTTACAGCGACCCGTTGAGTCATAACCACTCTATATATGTATAAAAAAAGAAAAAAGAAGAATTTAACAAGTACACGTTTACAATGACCCGTTGAGTCATAACCACTCTATATATGTATAAAAAAAGAAAAAAAGAAGAATTTGACAAGTACACGTTTACAATGACCCGTTGAGTCATAACCACTCTATATATGTATAAAAAAAGAAAAAAAGAAGAATTTAACAAGTAAACGTTTACAGTGACCCGTTGAGTCATAACCACTCTATATATGTATAAAAAAGGAAAAAATGAATTTAACAAGTACACGTTTACAGTGACCCGTTGATTCATAACCACTCTATATATGTATAAAAAAAGAAGAATTTAACAAGTAAACGTTTACAGTGACCCGTTGAGTCATAACCACTCTATATATGTATAGAAAAAAGAAAAAAAGAATTTAACAAGAACATGTTTATAGTGACCCGTTGAGTCATAACCACTCTATATATGTATAAAAAAAGAAAAAAGAAGAATTTAACAAGTACACGTTTACAGTGACCCGTTGAGTCATAACCACTCTATATATGTATAAAAACAGAATAAAGAAGAATTTAACAAGTACACGTTTACAGTGACCCGTTGAGTCATAACCACTCTATATATGTATAAAAAAAGAAAAAAAGAAGAATTTGACAAGTACACGTTTACAATGACCCGTTGAGTCATAACCACTCTATATATGTATAAAAAAAGAAAAAAAGAAGAATTTAACAAGTAAACGTTTACAGTGACCCGTTGAGTCATAACCACTCTATATATGTATAAAAAAAGAAAAAATGAATTTAACAAGTACACGTTTACAGTGACCCGTTGAGTCATAACCACTCTATATATGTATAAAAAAAGAAAAAAGAAGAGTTTAACAAGTACACGTTTACAATGACCCGTTGAGTCATAACCACTCTATATATGTATAAAAAAAGAAAAAAAGAAGAATTTAACAAGTAAACGTTTACAGTGACCCGTTGAGTCATAACCACTCTATATATGTATAGAAAAAAGAAAAAAAGAAGAATTTAACAAGAACATGTTTATAGTGACCCGTTGAGTCATAACCACTCTATATATGTATAAAAAAAGAAAAAAGAAGAATTTAACAAGTACACGTTTACAGTGACCCGTTGAGTCATAACCACTCTATATATGTATAAAAAAAGAAAAAAGAAGAATTTAACAAGTACACGTTTACAGTGACCCGTTGAGTCATAACCACTCTATATATGTATAAAAAAAGAAAAAAGAAGAATTTAACAAGTACACGTTTACAGTGACCCGTTGAGTCATAACCACTCTATATATGTATAAAAAAAGAAAAAAGAAGAGTTTAACAAGTACACGTTTACAATGACCCGTTGAGTCATAACCACTCTATATATGTATAAAAAAAGAAAAAAAGAAGAAGTTAACAAGTACACGTTTACAATGACCCGTTGAGTCATAACCACTCTATATATGTATAAAAAAAGAAGAATTTTACAAGTAAACGTTAACAGTGACCCGTTGAGTCATAACCACTCTATATATGTATAGAAAAAAGAAAAAAAGAATTTAACAAGAACATGTTTATAGTGACCCGTTGAGTCATAACCACTCTATATATGTATAAAAAAAGAAAAAAGAAGAATTTAACAAGTACACGTTTACAGTGACCCGTTGAGTCATAACCACTCTATATATGTATAAAAACAGAAAAAAGAAGAATTTAACAAGTACACGTTTACAGTGACCCGTTGAGTCATAACCACTCTATATATGTATAAAAAAAGAAAAAAGAAGAATTTAACAAGTACACGTTTACAGTGACCCGTTGAGTCATAACCACTCTATATATATATAAAAAAAGAAAAAAGAAGAGTTTAACAAGTACACGTTTACAATGACCCGTTGAGTCATAACCACTCTATATATGTATAAAAAAAGAAAAAAAGAAGAAGTTAACAAGTAAACGTTTACAGTGACCCGTTGAGTCATAACCACTCTATATATGTATAAAAAAAGAAAAAAGAAGAATTTAACAAGTACACGTTTACAGCGACCCGTTGAGTCATAACCACTCTATATATGTATAAAAAAAGAAAAAAGAAGAATTTAACAAGTACACGTTTACAATGACCCGTTGAGTCATAACCACTCTATATATGTATAAAAAAAGAAAAAAGAAGAATTTAACAAGTAAACGTTTACAGTGACCCGTTGAGTCATAACCACTCTATATATGTATAAAAAAAGAAAAAAGAAGAATTTAACAAGTACACGTTTACAGTGACCCGTTGAGTCATAACCACTCTATATATGTATAAAAAAAGAAAAAAGAAGAATTTAACAAGTACACGTTTACAATGACCCGTTGAGTCATAACCACTCGATATATGTATAAAAAAAGAAGAATTTAACAAGTAAACGTTTACAGTGACCCGTTGAGTCATAACCACTCTATATATGTATAGAAAAAAGAAAAAAGAAGAATTTAACAAGTACACGTTTACAGTGACCTGTTGAGTCATAACCACTCTATATATGTATAAAAACAGAAAAAAGAAGAATCTAACAAGTACACGTTTACAGTGACCCGTTGAGTCATAACCACTCTATATATGTATAAAAAAAGAAAAAAGAAGAGTTTAACAAGTACACGTTTACAATGACCCGTTGAGTCATAACCACTCTATATATGTATAAAAAAAGAAAAAAAGAAGAATTTAACAAGTACACGTTTACAGTGACCCGTTGAGTCATAACACCTCTATATATGTATAAAAAAAGAAAAAAGAAGAATTTAACAAGTACACGTTTACAATGACCCGTTGAGTCATAACCACTCTATATATGTATAAAAAAAGAAGAATTTAACAAGTAAACGTTTACAGTGACCCGTTGAGTCATAACCACTCTATATATGTATAGAAAAAAGAAAAAAAGAAGAATTTAACAAGAACATGTTTATAGTGATCCGTTGAGTCATAACCACTCTATATATGTATAAAAAAAGAAAAAAGAAGAATTTAACAAGTACACGTTTACAGTGACCCGTTGAGTCATAACCACTCTATATATGTATTAAAACGGAAAAAAGAAGAATTAAACAAGTACATGTTTACAGTGACCCGTTGAGTCATAACCACTCTATATATGTATAAAAAAAGAAAAAAGAAGAATTTAACAAGTACACCTTTACAATGACCCGTTGAGTCATAACCACTCTATATATGTATAAAAAAAGAAAAAAAGAAGAATTTAACAAGTAAACGTTTACAGTGACCCGTTGAGTCATAACCACTCTATATATGTATAAAAAAAGAAAAAAGAAGAATTTAACAAGTACACGTTTACAGTGACCCGTTGAGTCATAACCACTCTATATATGTATAAAAAAAGAAAAAAGAAGAATTTAACAAGTACACGTTTACAATGACCCGTTGAGTCATAACCACTCTATATATGTATAAAAAAAGAAGAATTTTACAAGTAAACGTTTACAGTGACCCGTTGAGTCATAACCACTCTATATATGTATAGAAAAAAGAAAAAAAGAAGAATTTAACAAGAACATGTTTATAGTGACCCGTTGAGTCATAACCACTCTATATATGTATAAAAAAAGAAAAAAGAAGAATTTAACAAGTACACGTTTACAGTGACCCGTTGAGTCATAACCACTCTATATATGTATAAAAACAGAAAAAAGAAGAATTTCACAAGTACACGTTTACAGTGACCCGTTGAGTCATAACCACTCTATATATGTATAAAAAAAAGAAAAAAGAAGAGTTTAACAAGTACACGTTTACAATGACCCGTTGAGTCATAACCACTCTATATATGTATAAAAAAAGAAAAAAAGAAGAATTTAACAAGTAAACGTTTACAGTGACCCGTTGAGTCATAACCACTCTATATATGTATAAAAAAAGAAAAAAGAAGAATTTAACAAGTACACGTTTACAGTGACCCGTTGAGTCATAACCACTCTATATATGTATAAAAAAAGAAAAAAGAAGAATTTAACAAGTACACGTTTACAATGACCCGTTGAGTCATAACCACGGTATATATGTATAAAAAAAGAAGAATTTAACAAGTAAACGTTTACAGTGACCCGTTGAGTCGTAACCACTCTATATATGTATAGAAAAAAGAAAAAAAAAAGAATTTAACAAGTAAACGTTTACAGTGACCCGTTGAGTCATAACCACGAAGTATGTGTGGGTACCCTGCGACCGGACAAAGTATGTGTGGGTACCCTGTGACCGCACGAACTATGTGTGGGTACCTTGCGACCGGACGAAGTATGTGTGGGTACCCTGCGACTGGACGAAGTATGTGTGGGTACCCTGCGACCAGACGAAGAATGTGTGGGTACCCTGCGACCAGACGAAGTATGTGTGGGTACCCTGCGACTGGACGAAGTATTTGTGGGTACCCTGCGACCGGACGAAGTATGTGTTGGTACCCTGCGACCGGACAAAGTATGTGTGGGTACCCTGCGACCGGATGAAGAATGTGTGGGTACCCTGCGACCGACGAAGTATGTGTGGGTACCCTGCGACCGAACGAAGTATGTGTGGGTACCCTGCTGCCTGACGAAGTATGTGTGGGTACCCTGCGACCGGACGAAGTTTGTGTGGGTACCCTGCGACCGCACGAAGTATGTATAGGTACCCTGCGACCGCACGAAGTATGTGTGTGTACCCTGGTACCTGACGAAGTATGTGTGGGTACCCTGCGACCGCACGAATATGTGTGGGTACCCTTCGACCGGACAAAGTATTTGTGGGTACCCTGCGACCGGACAATGTATGTGTGGGTACCCTGCGACCAGAAGAAGTATTTATAGGTAACCTGCGACCGCACGAAGTATGTGTGGGTACCCTGTGACCGAACAAAATATGTGTGGGTACCCTGCGACCGCACGAAGTATGTGTGGGTACCCTGTGACCGAACAAAATATGTGTGGGTACCCTGCGACCGGACGAAGTATGTGTGGGTACCCTGCGACCGGACGAAGTATGTGTTGGTACCCTGCGACCGCACGTAGGATGTATAGGTACCCTGCGACCGCACGAAATATGTGTGCGTACCCTGCGACCGCACGAAATATTTGTGGGTACCCTGCGACCGCACGAATATGTGTGGGTACCCTGCGACCGCACGAAGTATGTGTGGGTACCCTGCGACCGCACGAACTATGTGTGGGTACCCTGCGACCGGACGAAGTATGTGTTGGTACCCTGCGACCGGACGAAGTATGTGTTGGTACCCTGCGACCAGACGAAGTATGTGTGGGTACCCTGCGACTGGACGAAGTATGTGTGGGTACCCTGCGACCTAACAAAGTATGTGTGGGTACCCTGCGACCGGACGAAGTATGTGTGGGTACCATGCGACCTGACGAAGTATGTTTGGGTACCCTGCGACCTGACGAAGTATGTGTGGGTACCCTGCGACCGGAAAAAGTATGTGTGGGTACCGTGCGACCTGACGAAGTATGTGTGGGTACACTTCGACATGACGAAGTATGTGTGAGTACCCTGCAACCGGACGAAGTATGTGTGGGTACCCTGCTACCGGACGAAGTATGTGTTGGTACCCTGACGTCAGAGAGTGGCAGGAAGAAATTCACTCACACTACAACCATTTTTTTCTTTCTTTCTTTTTTCCCGCTCCCTCCCACACTTTCTTTCTTAATTATTAATAGACGCTAATATTCCCCTCTCCCTATGGCCGTTCTGTTATCATGATAGGCATTCCCTCCTCCTTTCGGGGGGGTGTCGGCATTCGCCGGTGTGAGCGCTTCAGGTGAAATTTGGGGGAGGGGTGGGGGGGGGGGTATCAGCATACACCGGTGGGACGCCTAAGGGAAAATTTGGGGGAGGGGGAGTGTCGGCATTCGCCGGTGTGAGCGCCTCAGGCCAAATCTGGGGAGGGGGAATGTCGGCATACGGCGGCTCAGGCCAATCTGGGGAGGGGAGGAGGGAAATGTCGGCATTCGGCGGTATGAGCGATCGCCTGTGGGGCGCCTCAGGCGAAATTTGGGGATGGGGCGTATTGGCATACGCCGGTGAGGCAGGCGAAATTTGGGGGAGGGGGAGTGTCAGTATTCGCCGGTGTCAGCGCCTCAGGCGAAATTTGGGGGGAGTCGTCGGTGAGACAGATCCCGACCTTGGGGGTATATCAACCGGTACTTTAGGGGAGAGGAAGTGAGCTAAAGGAAAAGGGATTAAAAAATAAAAAGATAATCTGATTTTTGATTCGACAGTGTAAGATCGACACCTATCGGATAGGACTAGATATACACTTGATCTCAAGGCAATAATGCCGAGAACAGATACTACACTTTGATCTTAGCCAAAAGGCCGAGAAACATCCGAAATTCAAAAATTTAATGTGATTTAAAGGGACTATTTATAAACAATCTACACCTGAACAGCGGTCTATCCACTAGACACTGTTCAAATTACATTAATAAATTAACGAGTAATAATAACTATGATTTTCTTTGAACAAACATTGTATAATACTATTTAACAAGTTCTTTAATGAGTTTTGATGAGCAACAATGAATTTTAGACTCCCTAGGCCGTTTTTCTCTAATTCTGTTTAGTGTAGTATCTGTTTGGATTATGCACTCCATAATCGTCTTGGCTTCATTCCGCCGGTCTATGGAAAAACGATTCACTCGCTGACAGTCAACCGGACCACTTTCCGACAAAAGGTAGCAGTTTTTTCGTATTTTACACTACTTTTTCAACGTTAATATGTAGTAAATTCGAAATAATCTAATGTATTTATGTACTAATCCGATAAAAATGCAGAGTCACTGTAAACATCCCATAATCCTTTGCCGGATGTACCCAGTCTTGCCCGACATTCAGCCCGGTTGTATCAGATCATCCAATAACTTCTGTCCGGATAAATCAATAACAACATAGGAATCCTACGTTATAAGTGTGTAGTGAAACAAGGGTTGCTCAATCACATCCGCACCTTACCAATAATCCCTTGCTGGATGTACCTGGTCTTGCCCTATATTGTGTCCGGTTATATCAGGTAATAGTACTCGGCGTTGTCCGAGAAAAAAGTGCTCAATGTCCTAGATAGAGCTACTGTAGAGATAGGTTTGCATAATATCTTAACAGCATCTACGCTGAAAAGGATGGGGGGATCGATAAGAGTTATTTCAGTAATGCTCATGAGGCCTCTTTGATTTTCAAATACTCGGCGTTGTCCGGGAGAAAAGTGCTCAATGTCCTAGATAGAGCTACTGTAGTGATAGGTTTGGAAAATATTTTAAAGCCATCTTCGTTCCCCTTTGGACTATTTGGCAGATCAAAAGGAGGGATACCTAAGTGATTTCAGTAGTCCTCAGGAGGCCTCCTTTGTTATCAAAGTACTCGCCGTTGTCCGGGAGAAAAGCGCTCAATGTCCTAGATAGAGCTACTGTAGTGATAGGTTTGGAAAATATTTTAAGGCTATCTTCGTTCCCCTTTGGACTATTTGGCAGATCAGAAGGAGAGAGGATACCTATGTGATTTCAGTAGTCCTCAGGAGGCCTCCTTGATTATCAAAGTACTCGGCATTGTCCGGGAGAAAAGTGCTCAATGTCCTAGATAGAGCTACTGTAGTGATAGGTTTGGATAATATTTTAACAGCATCTACGCTGAAAAGGATGGGGGAATCGATAAGAGTTATTTCAGTAGTGCTCAGGAGGCGTCTTTGATTTTCAAATACTCGGCGTTGTCCGAGAGAAAAGTGCTGAATGTCCTAGATAGAGATACTGTAGTGATAGGTTTTGAAAATATTTTAACGCCATCTTCGTTCCCCTTTGGACTATTTGGCAGATCAGAAGGAGAGAGCATACCTAAGTGATTTCAGTAGTCCTCAGGAGGCCTCCTTGATTTTCAAAGTACTCGGCGTTGTCCGGCAGAAAAGTGCTCAATATCCTAGATAGAGCTACTGTAGTGATAGGTTTGGAAAATATTTTAATGCCATCTTCGTTCCCCTTTGGACTATTTGGCAGATCAGAAGGAGAGAGGATACCTAAGTTATTTCAGTAGTGCTCATGAGGCCTCTTTTATTTTTAAAGTACTCGGCGTTGTCCGGGAGAAAATTGTTCAATGTCCTAGATAGAGCTACTGTAGTGATAGGTTTGGATAATATTTTAAGAGCATCTACGCTGAAAACCTATTTAGCATTCGCACCGCGACAGCAATAGGTACGTATTTAGCATTCAGCGGTGGCGATAGGAAGTATATAGCATGTGCACATGGGCGGCAATAAATACGTATATAGCATGCGCATCGGGAGTATAAAAAAAATTGGGGGGAAGGCAAAACATTTATTTTGTCTTTTATCTTTTTCATTGAAAATATTTATGTGTATGGGGGAGAATGAAAAAAAAAAATTTTCGGGGGGGGGGGGCTAAAAAATTTTTTTTTTTTCTTTTTTAAAATAAAAATATTTCTATGTATGGGGGGAACATAAAATTTTTGGGGTGTAAGGGTGGTCAAAAAATTTTCTTTTTTTTTTTCTTTAAATTAAAAATATTTCTAAGTATATGGGAGGATAGAAAAAAAATTTTCTTGTGGGGAGGCAAAAAAAAATATATTTTTTTCTGTTTGTAACTAAAAATATTTATATTTATGATAGTGACAATACATAAATGAACACTATTTTGTTTTTCTAACACGACAGGGCCGAATAAATATAAGTTCTTACGTATGCGAACTGGGCTGGAGATTGGTACATATATAGTATGTGTACCCTTGCAGAGATAGGTAAGTATGTAGTATGCGCACCAGAGCCACAATAGGTACGAATATAGTATGCACACCGGGCCGGCGATAGGTTTATATATAGTATGTGTACCGGGGTGGCAATAGGTACTATATAGTAGTGCATAGGGGTGGCTATAGCTACGTATTTAGCATTCGCACCGGGGTTGCGATAGGTATGTATTCAGCAATCGCACCGGGGTGGCGATATGTACATATTTAGTATTCGCACTGGGGCAGTGATAGGTACATATGGTGTATGAACACCTGGGCGGCAATATGTACGTATTTAGCATTCATCCCTGGGCGGAGATAGGTACTTATTTAGCATTCAGCGGTGGCGATAGGTACGTATATAGCATGTGCACATGGGCGGCAATAAGTACGTGATAGGTATGTATTATGCATGCGCACTGGGGCAGCGATCGGTTCATATATAGAACGCGCACCTGGGCAGCGATAGGTACGTATATAGCACGCGCACCGGGGCGGCGAAAGGTACGTATTTAGCATTCACACCGGGGCGGCGATATGTATGTATTTAGCATTCACACCGGGGCGGCGATAGGTATGTATTTAGCATTCACACCGGGGCGGCGATAGGTATGTATTTAGCATTCGCACCGGGGCGGCGATAGGTATGTATTTAGCATTCGCACTGGGGCGGCGATAGGTATGTATTTAGCATTCGCATCGGGGTGGCGATATGTACGTATTTAGCTTCCGCACCGGGGCGGCGATAGGTACGTATTTAGAATTCACACAAGAGCGGCGATAGGTACGTATTTAGAAATCACACTGGGGCGGCGATATGTATGTATTTAGCATTCGTACCGGGGCGGCGATATGTACGTATTTAGCTTCCACACCGGGGCGGCGATAGGTACATATTCAGAATTCAGGGGTGGCGATAGCTACATATATAGCATGTACACATGGGCAGCAATAAGTACGTACATAGCATGCGCACCGGGGCGGCGATCAGTACATATATATCACGTGCACCGGGGCGGCAATAGGTACGTATATAGCACGTGCACCAGAACGGCGAAAGGTATGTATTTCGCATTCGCACCAGGGTGGTGATAGGTACGTATTTAGCATTCGCACCGGGGCGGCTATAGGTACGTATTTAGCATTCGCATCGGGCCGGCGATAGGTACATATTTAGCATTCGCACCAAAGTGGTGATAGGTACGTATTTAGAAATTCGCACCAATGCGGCAATATGTACATATTAATTATTCCCACTAGGGCAGCGATAGGTACTTATGTAGCATGCACACCGGGGCGGCGATAGGTACTATTTATCATTCGCACCGGGGCGGCAATAGGTACTTAAATAGTATCTGAACTGGGGCGGCGATAGGTACGTATATAGTATGTGCACTGGGGCGGCGATAGGTACGTATATAGTATGCGCACCGGGGTGATGATAGATACGTATATAGCATGAACACCGGGGTGGAGATAAGTACCTATATAGAAGGCGCAGATAGAGGTGTTACTTTTTATAGAAATATATCATACTATTGCCCTGGGCAATGTAGGAGAAATGGTGGGGAAAGAACAGCTTTCGCAAAAGGCAAAATTAGAAAGTAGCGGTGAAATGCGGCGACCAGGGAAGAGAAAGGTAGAAAGATAAAGAGACGGCTATAGAGAAGGGGGGGGGGAGAAATAGAAGTTTGTATATAAAGATGTTACACACACGATTTTTCTTCAATTATATGTTTTAATGACCCCGAGCAACGCCGGGTAGCCCCGCTAGTATTATATAAATATTGCTTCATTCAAGAAAGAAATTTCCTATCAACTTGACAGCTGTTGGAGCCCTTACGCCTGTATGTTGCAATTTGATTCTACAGGCTGTCATGAGAAATGATTCGCTATTAATTCTTACCATTCTATCAAAAATTTTCTAAGTCTTGTAAGAAATTACCAAAATAGCTAAAAACGTTGTTTATAATGCCTTTACTTTGGGAAAGATCGTTATGAAACTTTACAGTGTGTCTGGAAAGACAATGTTCCTTACTTGTACAAATTATTTGAGTTATCGTCAAAATCAGACATTTTGGAAGTATTAGTACCCGGATGTAAGTCTCACAAGAACTACGAAGACAAGAATAGATTTAAATCATGAGTTATTATTTCAGATTGGGAATACAAACATCACTTCATGACAATGCGGATTCGGGCTGTATAAGACGTTATGAGTCAAACTTTCATTTTAGATAAATACATCTAGGAGAGGGGGTGAAAAGGTTGCAATGGATCTCCATGGATCGGAAGGTATCTCGGCTGACAGTTTTATTACTGATCCACACCAAATTCTAAAACGATGCATCCTCTTTTCTGTCAAATTTTATGCTGCATTGATCAGATGCAACAATGCCGCCTGATGATTCCATAACATACCTATTTACATGTCATAAACACAGAGCAAGTAAAAACAACAAAGACGAAGATAACTGTACTTTTACTTTTAGTAAGGATTGGATGAAGTGTTGGTAAGAGTGTTTATTTATCTCCTCTCAATAAGGTTAGACACAAGGTCATGTGTGGTTTTGAAAAGCTAGCACGCTTGGAGAAGTGCACTCTGGCCTACAAAAAGTGCCTGAGCAGGCCCATCGGCATTCCCGGTATTGGTGCCTCAGACGATTAGCATTAAACTAACCTATTCTCAAAGAGAACGTAAAGCTTGGGAAGGTGGACCTCCTATAATTGAACTGAACCAAACCTCAGCCCAACAGCAACAACGCCATTGGCGGACTGATTGTCGAGGACGTATCTTCGACTGGTACGAACTACACCTACACGAGCTGTGTCAGTTAAGGTCTTCAGTATATTCTACTAATCTGCACGTGTTGATACAACGGAACAGCCGTCCCCTATCCCACCCTGCGCGGAATTTATGTTCTCAATTATGTGGTGAAGCTCTTTGGATAGAATATGCTTTAGTTAGTTATTTTTAGTTAATTTTTTTTCTTAGTTAGTTTTTTTTTAGTTAAATTAAAATTATTTTACTAGTAAAAATTAAGAAATAATTTTCAATATTTGCAAAAATAATTTATTTCTGCTCTATCTATGGGAATCTCGGTAAAAACACGATGCGAAAGAAAATAAAAATAAATCCACAATCTCATTAAACATTAATAATAATAAAAAAACTTTTTAAATTAAAAAACGATTTAAAAAATTGTTTCATTAATTTTTTAATTTTTAAGAAATAAAGTTATTTTGTAAGAAATAAAATAAAATAATTTTTTATTTTTAAGAAAGAAAATAAAAATAAATTCACAATCTCATTTCAACATTAATAATAATTAAAAAAAACTTTTTAAATTAAAAAATGATTAAAAAAATTGTTTCATTAATTTTTAAATTTTTATTTCCAACTTTCTTTTCTTTAGCATAGCAGTATAACTTCTATTAAGTTGTTTCGGAATTTTTAGCAATAAATTACCTTCTTCTCAAAGAGAAGGTAATGCCTGGGAAGGTGGACCCCCCTCGGTCTGAACGGAACCATACCTCAGTCCGACAGAGACAAACCCACTGTTGGACTGATTGTCGAGGATGTGTCCTCGGACTGGTTGCCAGAAAGAGTGAGAAAACCTAAAAGATTATTGCAAGTCTTGAAGAACCGTGAATTCATAAACTCTGTGTTCTTCTGTGTCTTATTTATTTGTTTATTTATTTGTTTGTTTGTTTATTTCCCCCCCACCCACCGTACACCCCCCCCCCCGTGGATTATTGATTGTACCGATTCATACATCTCATTTGAAAGCCGCGAAAAATCAATAGTAAAGGAAGGAGGTGGAAGGGTGAAATTAGCGGGAAAAGCCGGGAAGAATTTTCGAACGTGTTTTTCTCTATATTGTCTCCATTACGTTGCTGTGTATCAGTGTTTCATTCATGCTAGACAGCTTTAGGATAACAGGAACACAACGGATTTATAACAAGTCACCAAATATTGATATTAAGATCTGTTAGAATCGGGTCGTGTTCCCGACTATAAGCGAGTTCATAAAATCAAGCAATTGTTGCATGTAATAATTAACAAACAAAAGGAGGTAGTTCAAATAAGGTTTATTGAACGTGTGTGTATGTGGAATGATGACGTGTGTGGTGTATATGTGTCGATGGAAAAACAGTTCTTGAAAAGAGTATGTGAAGAAATGAGTCCGGCGTGGGAAAGTCCTTGAAAACCGTATACAAAGAAAATGAGTTGAGAACTCTTACCGTTGTTGAACACGTGTTGACGGAGCACTGGTGTCTTAGCGTCGTTCAGCCAATTGAATAGACAAGAGACCTTTTTTCCGGTGTCCCTTGGTTATATATCTCTAAGGGCAGATAACTCCTGGTCGCTTTCAGTGCCACCTGACGGTGAACAGCGACACCTACCGGCCGGTTAGTGCAGTTATGTTTTGAAAGGAGGGGATAACTGCTACAGATCTCAACTCAGAATGCTTTTGATCGATTCATTCTACAGCCTTCTTTAGATAAACAATTCACAAAGAAATAGGCAAGACCTTATCATTTAAAAAAAAAACAACAACATTATTTTTATTTTTGAACTTGGATTATTTAAGTCATTCGGACTACTATTTTCATCTTGGTCGCTATTTTCGCAATGTTTCGGCTGATGTAATCTCCGACCTTCTTCAAGAGGATTTTTTAGAACTTGTCGATCTTTATGTCAAACACAATAACCTGTACGAAATTTCAAACTGAACTATTTATTTATTTATTTATTTTTTTTTTTTATAAAAGTCGCTCCAGACAAGGTATGAAGCCACTTGATGTAAGAAGCTAAAAAAAAAATACTACTTCAAGGTCAAAAACTAACCAACAATAAGTGCTAGATGGATAGATTCTGACCCAGAAAACAGCAATTATTCCCTCTTTGTCAGAAACATTGCTCATGGAATGTAAGGACTAAATGACTGGATAGATTGTTCTCGTTCCATCAGCTATGACCGGTTAGAAGTGTTAATTAGTTCTGAAATTGGCTACTATTTATGATTATTAATTCTTATATTGTATTTAATTCTATATTAAGTCTACTTAGGAGGTCATTGTCACCCAACATATGCCCTTCTTTTTTGTCTATAATTTTTACTTCGTCCCACAAGGGTAGATGGTTTACCTTTTCCCCTCTTATATGTAGTCCGTTTGATATTAGTTTTCGTTTTACATTTTAAATTTTACTTGTATTATTTAATTATTATTATTATTTGTAAGGGTGGGTAATGTGGGCTATATTTAATTTGGTTTAGTTAATTTAGTTGATTGTCACCCAATATGCGTGCAGCTTCTTTGAGAAGTCTTATTCTCCAGCGTTCTTCTCTGTCTATAATTTTTACTTCGTCCGACAACGGTAGATGGTTTCCCTTTTCTGGCCAGCTATACCTGACTTTTCAATGTCTCCATGTATCATACAAATTATCAATCTTCATCTAAAAAAATTCAGAAACAAAATAAGAACACTAAAACAATAGAAGAACAAGTAATAAAGTAATAGAAAAGAACATGTCATGAATTCTGTTTATTCACTTTCATTGACATTGTTACACACCAAAAAAAGTCTTTATAAATATCATGTTTTGTGGCACCAAATGATGGGGGATGGCACGTTTTGCGAAACTGATCAAATTCCCTTTTTTGTTAATTTGTCATGTTTCCTTTACAACTCGACATTCCTAGTAATAAAACCGGAAGTAAATCCTTTGACAGTTTTGACGCATGTGATGTAAATAGACAGAATTTTAGCTATCTTCGGGCATCTCCATTTCCAATCAGATGACCTCAAGTCACCGCTACCAGCAGCATCTGTGCAACCAGCATAAAAAGAACACGCATTTTTTACATTTACTATTTCGGGACTTGGGAACGGACGCATCTTGAGGTGGGCGTATCTGTTGGAAATCGTTGGTTTGACTTGTGCGATTTAGTGCGAGTGGATCCGTGCAGTTGAGTGCAGAATAGGACTGTTCTCACAGTCGGAGCTCACAGACGTGACAGGGTCACCTCTTTGACGAGACCTCAGATCAAGGGTCAATGTGCACCTGTGTATAGAGGCTCTGTGACGTCACGGGCTTTTGCGTGGGAAGCAGAGTTTGTGCGAGTCTGGGTTTTGGAGGCGAGCCTATCAGGCGTGATTTAAGATGTAGTCCCCAACATGATTAGGGGAATTGATTCCCTAAGAAAATACAGGCGAAAGATCTCTTCCCCCCCCCCTCCACGAATGGTTAAGAACTTAATTGATAAGTAATTACGAAAGCAGTAATTTGCTCTCTCTCTCTCGACGTTGATGAATATCTCTAAGCCGATAGATAACTAACGCTTTAAATGAAACAGAAGTTAAATTTAAAAGATTGTTTGTCTTCTGAGTCGGTCATGGAGCTTTTGTGTTGCAGCGGCGGGGTTCACGGCAGAAAGAAAGAAGAAAGAATTCAACCACTAGACGACGCACCCCTCCACGCGGCGAGGAAAGATTGAGGGTGCGAGAAATTTAAAGGTATGCAAATTATATGATTTATGGTGTTAAAAATGACAAGTGATTAAACGAGAACTGCCACGGTCCGTTCCGGGACGGCTATGTAACACTTGTTTCCACACCATCGTCATCAAGCGACATGGCGATCGACGACGACGACGAAAAAATCAGCAGCAGTTTCCGATCCTGTCCACAGCGCTACCACCGCCGGAAGTGCCCTCTAACACACTAAGGTCTATATGAACACCATCATTTTCGTGACACAAAATGATGCAACGCCATGACCCATGTGATATTTTGTGATGGTATGCTTCTGTGGTGATTTTTCCTCTATCGTTCCTATTTACTTGCCTCCCTACGAGGGCAAAGCTAGACACAAGGTCGGTTTTTAATGTGGAGGGAAAATCCAGCTCCTCAAAAAGGGGCACTGAGGATTGGAACAAAAATAAAAATTGCCTCAATTTAGAAGGACTTCTCGTTCACTGATCTAAGACAGAATAGACTTAAATGTAACATCAAAACAGATACTACACTTTGTTCCGAGCCAAAAGGCTCTTCTTACTTTTGGTGAGGGTAACAATACTTCCGGACGACCTTTTTTTTTGGTACGAGTGACAAGACTTCCAAACCACAATGTATTAATCATTTCCTATTTTTCACCTATTTGTTATTTATTTCATTATAATTTTTCATTATTTATAGGATTCATTCATGTATGAATTTATTTTATTAATATTTTTTTCTGGATTATTTGAGAAAAGAAAAATCCAATAACTTTTCTTTCTTTTTATTAATAAGTTCATATTTTTCGCCTATTTATTTCATTATCATAATTTTTCATTATTAATAGGATTCATTTATACATGAATTTATTTTATTAATATTTTTTCTGGATTATTTGAGAAAAGAAAAATCCAATAACTTTTCTTTCTTTTTATTAATAAGTTCATATTTTTCGCCTATTTATTTCATTATCATAATTTTTCATTATTTATAGGATTCATTCATATATGAATTTATTTTATTAATATTTTTTCTGGATTATTTGAGAAAAGAAAAATCCAATAACTTTTCTTTCTTTTTATTAATAAGTTCATATTTTTCGCCTATTTATTTCATTATCATAATTTTTCATTATTTATAGGATTCATTTATATATGAATTTATTTTATTAATATTTTTTCTGGATTATTTGAGAAAAGAAAAATCCAATAACTTTTAATTCTTTTTATTAATAAGTTCATATTTTTCGCCTATTTATTTCATTATCATAATTTTTCATTATTTATAGGATTCATTTATATATGAATTTATTTTATTAATATTTTTTCTGGATTATTTGAGAAAAGAAAAATCCAATAACTTTTCTTTCTTTTTATTAATAAGTTCATATATTTCGCCTATTTATTTCATTATCATAATTTTTCATTATTTATAGGATTCATTTATATATGAATTTATTTTATTAATATTTTTTCTGGATTATTTGAGAAAAGAAAAATCTAATAACTTTTCTTTCTTTTTATTAATAAGTTCATATTTTTCGCCTATATATTTCATTATCATAATTTTTCATTATTTATAGGATTCATTTATATATGAATTTATTTTATTAATATTTTTTCTGGATTATTTGAGAAAAGAAAAATCCAATAACTTTTCTTTCTTTTTATTAATAAGTTCATATTTTTCGCCTATTTATTTCATTATCATAATTTTTCATTATTTATAGGATTCATTTATATATGAATTTATTTTATTAATATTTTTTCTGGATTATTTGAGAAAAGAAAAATTCAAATAACTTTTCTTTCTTTTTATTAATAAGTTCATATTTTTCACTTATTTATTTCATTTTCATAATTTTTCATTATTTATAGGATTTATTCATATATGAATTTATTTTATTAATATTTTTTCTGGATTATTTGAGAAAAGAAAAATCCAATAACTTTCTTTCTTTTTATTAATCAGTTCATGTCATCATAACGTTATTTTTATTTTCTATTTGTCCATTTATCATTTATTTTGTTAGTTTTAAGACGACTATTGATTTTTTTTAAAAATTAATATTATCTAAGAAAATAATGTTGTTTTCATAATGAATCAATTAGTAAAATTTCATCATATTTCAGTGTTTTAATTTTTTGATTGTTTTATAATTTTTAAAACTTTTCCCATGTATTTTTTTTTTGGGGGGGGGGGTGTAAAAGGGCCCTAACACTCTCTGCTCTGCAATTTTCCTAAAAAAAATTCAGTGAAAAGAAAAATTGAAGAAATCAAAATGGGGGTTAAACAAAACTTCTTAATATGAAAGTGTAAAATTATGCACATCACATTGTGCTGACGTGCATGAAGATCAGTCGAGGACGACCGTGGAGGTCAACTTGGAAAGGTATTAACCCTCTGCAAACCCTTTATCCCAAAGAATTAATGCTATGTTAAAGAAAAGAAAGTTGGAAACAAAAATTAAAAAGTAATGAAATAATTTTTAAATAATTTTTTTTTCTTTTAATTTAAATTTTTTTTTTTTTGTTATTAATGTTGAAATAAGATTGCATTTATTTTCATTTTCTTTTGCAAGAAAGAAAGAAAAAAAAAAAGAAAAAGAAAAACATTAGATTCAAAACTGAAAGGTCACATGATCAAATTTAATATAATATTTAAATAAAGCGTTTGTATATCTTCAGTTTAGGGGTTAAGAAATTAACCTATTTTTAGTATTGAATATGTGTCTGATTTCGAGTTGGTCAGACACTTAAATTGTATGTTAAAAAAGGGGGGGGTGGATGCTACACTTCATAGAAGTGAAGAGGGGGAGTGGTAAAGTAATATATACTAAAGGAAGGAAGGGGGTTCTGGGGATTCCTATTTTCTCTTTTTCTCTCCATCTACTGGTGATGATATTCCCTTTTGTTTATAATGGACTATTCCTATCTTACTGGGATTCCCATGATTGGAGCAGAAATAAATTATTTTTGCAAATATCGAAAATTATTTTAACTAGTAAAATAATTAACTAGTAAAATAATTATAATTTAACTAAAGCATATTCTCTTCAGAGAGCTTCGCCACATGATTGAGAACAGAAATTTCACCTGTTAGATAGTGACCCTATGGAAAAGGACGTATCTGTTGAGGCGGGTTTGACTTGCGCGAATTGTAGCGGAGTCACCATGTGTAACTTTGGTGTGACGGTTTTCTCACGGTTCGGGTGACAGTGACGAGACCCGGAGGGTCAAAGTTTAGGTCACACCTGGTGTTGATCACGAGATTTCGTGACGTCAGTTTTCCCCCATGGGAAAACGAGATTGAGATTCGACAGTTCTCGATTGGAAGCCGACAAGAGAACAAAAAAAAATAGTCATGTAGCTGTTACAAGCTGGGGGATTGCGAATCCCCAAAAATGAGGGCCAGAGTGAATCTCCAATTTTCCTCCCTTTGCAAGTTGCAAGTGATTAGGTGATTGATTTAGGAAATTAACTAGCGTAGCCTCTCTCTCTGCAACAACGGACTTCCCAGTGTCGACACGTAGAATACCAATAAATGGCAAAATTAAAAAGAAAAAGAAGCCTTGTTATATTTTATTGTGTACGGGGAGATTTGATTTCAGCCCACAAAGAAACCGCCGGTATGGAAAGCTATGACGCTTAGCGAAGCGACGACAGACAGAAGATAGTAGCCCGGCACAAGTTGCAGGCGACAAGGTTAGTACGAATAGTTGCATACGGCGGCGAGGAAATGGAGAAAGAGAGAGACAAGGTTAGTACGAATAGTATTCATGCGATTTGGGAAACACGGAGAGAAACGGCATATCGTTTCATTTAGTAGCGATGCCGTTCGTTCTGGGTCAACAGACGAGGGCTCTACGACGACAAGAGATTCCGACACAACGTATTAAGAAACCAGCAAATGTAACACACCTAGGCTGGGGGTGGTGGGGGGTTGTTTCGTTGTATCAACACGTGTAAATTAGCAGGTTATACTGAAGTACTTGCTAAAGGAATCTTCACGTCAGTATTCTTTTATTTGCAGGCAGGTGTTGCCGTCTTACCACATACAGTACCTGCTATTTAACAGGTGCTTTCTTTTTTTTTTCTTTTTACTTTAATTTGATTTTTATTAGCAAAATCTATATTTAATCCAATGGACACTTTACTTTAATAAATATGAAAAAAATCTGAGAAATCATCATCATCATCACCATCATCATCATCATCATCATCATCATCATAGGTTTAAAGTCCATTTTACACGTTGACATATGTTGAACGGCTTTTAGAAATTGACTTTCAAACTAACCTATTCCTGGGCAGGTCTTTATTTATCCATCGTTCTCTCAAATCCATTCTTCTCACTTCCTTCCATGTTTTGTTTTGTCTTCCCCTGTGAAATGACACTGTATTGATTTACTCCTCTCCAGGAGTTAGGCACAAGGCCAGTTTTTATCTTATTCCCACAAGTAAGATGTGACCCAAGGTCGGGTCGGGAAAGTGGGGTTTAAAAATTGCCTGGGCAGCCTTGTCGGCATTCCCCGGTAAGGGCGCCTCAGGCAGTAAGCAATAAACTTACTCCTCCCCAAAGAGGGGAGGCGAAGCCTGGGAGGGTGGACCTCCTAGAACTGCACAGGACAGACCCATACACCCGCGTAAATCAAGCCCCGAAAGCCAAGACAATACCAGTCTATGGGGTGCAGTATCCATCAGAACAGATACTACACTTTGATCTTAGCCAAAAGGCCAAAAATGACACTGTGTTATTTATCTACCTCCCACGAGGTAAGATGTGACACAAGGTCGGGAAAGTGGGATTAGATAAGCCAGCGCCCGAGAGGTGAGCACTCTGGCCATTTAAAAATTGCCTGGGCAGCCCCGTCAGCATTCCCTGGTAGGGGCGCCTCAGACAGTAAGCAATAAACTTACTCCTCCCCAAAGAGGGGAGGCAAAGCCTGGGAGGGTGGACCTCCTAGAACCGCACAGGACAGACCCATAGACCGGCGTAAATCAAGCCCCGAAGGCCAAGACAATACCAGTTTATGGGGTGTAGTATCCATCGGAACAGATACTACACTTTGATCTTAGCCAAAAGGCCAAAAATGACACTGTAACCTCAACTGTTTTACATCTATTAACCCAAGAACTCTTATCCATTCTTTCAACATGGCCATGCCATCCATGTCTCCTGTTCTGCACACATCTCTCAATGCTATCCAGATTTCATATTCTTCTGGCGCCATCAGATCTAAGAATGTCTTTAAGAATCACATTACACATCCATCATATCATTCTCATATCATTTCTCTCCATGCAACGCATGTCCTCAACCCTCACTGGCCAGTTTTCACTTCCATACATCATCACACTGCATACACATGTTTGATAAACACTTACCTTGGTTAACAGTGGTAATGCTCTGCTAGTTAGTAATGGCAGAAGTTCTCTGAACTCACTTCATCCACTCCTAATTCATGCAATCACACTAGCACCTGATCCTCCATGTGCTCCAATGATATCAACAAGGTTATGAAAGTTCTAAACAACCTCAATAACTTCGTCATCCAAATATGCTTTTTATCACCTTTGTTTTCTTGCACACACCTTGCTTAAATTAAATGTGGTGAACGGCAACTCTCCCAAAATGTGTCCATTGTTGTGCCATAATCGTCCTCCTCCTTTTTGTGACCTTTGTTCCGACTAGTAAATGTCATAACGTCTTATGTTTTCCTTGCACGACGATATCATTTTTCACGTCTTCATTTTCTCTCGTCATCATTAATAGTCGTTTTAACTTTCGACTTTATTACTTCTCCCTTTTATTCACCCACTCTCCTGAACCCTAACCCTTATTTCATTTGCTTTATTTTAAAAATAAAGCCGCTGATCTGGGACGCCACTTGTTCTGACTCCTTTGCACCAGCAAGGATTGCAGAATCCGCGGTGAAGCCCGGCACGGCGGCTCTGCTCGCCGAAACAAGGAAGCGCGGAAAATATAGCTCGCTCACTGACCGTTTCGTCTTCCAACCAATTTCAGTGTAAACATCGGGTGTGCTTGGCCCCGAGACTGTTAAAAGTTTTCAGGACATTGATCGGAGGATTTCAACGTCTAGGCACGAGCTCCGTGAGTCAACCTGGTTGTTCCAACGCATCTCCCTGGCTATCGTTTGTGGCAACGCTATGTCAGTAACGGCGGCGTCACTTCCGTTCTAATCGTCATCTGTTGACTCTCTCTTTCTTTCTCTGACGATTGTTTCAAGCCTTATTGTTTGTTTGTTTTTTTCTCTTTATGGAATAATTGTACCTTATTACAACAACAAAAAAATTTTTTTTAAATAACATACGCATCTCCCTGGCTATCGTTTGTGGCAACGCTATGTCAGTAACGGCGGCGTCACTTCCGTTCTAATCGTCATCTGTTGACTCTCTCTTTCTTTCTCTGACGATTGTTTCAAGCCTTATTGTTTGTTTGTTTTTTTCTCTTTATGGAATAATTGTACCTTATTACAACAAAAAAAATTTTTTTTTTAAATAACATAAATTGTCTCTGTTTTATGTAATAGTCATTTTGAATTTGTTATTCCATTTGTTTTGTTTCGTATTTTTAAAAATTAATTTTCATTTTCTCGATCTTGACCAGTGGTTTGTTAGTTACTTGTTCCCTCTGCCCAGTCCACTCTTGCACGAATCTTTCGGCCGTTTCAAGCAGTATTTCCGTTTTCCTAGCTGCTACTGGTAATTTAATATTGTGGGAAAGGGGTAATAATTTCGGCAATCCCAGATGTTTCACTGCACTTTTTGTGTACCCAATACTGGCAAGTATCATAAAAGTAGCACCCGACTCCCGCTCCAAAAACTAAGCAGAGGAACTTTCCTGTTTCCCAGGGATTTCTAACACTACTACTGGTAATTTAATATTGTGGGGAGGGGGTAATTTCGGCAATCTTTTAAATTGGGGGTTTGTTTCACAGATCTGGTCTATCAGTAAAAGGAAAGTGTTTGAAAAATAAAATTTATGTATTCTTCACTAACTGCCAACTGCCTTCTACACCTCTTTCTCTCACTGAGCAATAACAACTCTTCAATCAAAAGAGTACAGGTTTTATACTGTTCAATCCACCCCTATGCAAATTGACTCCCCACCAGAGCCATCTAGCGGTTAGAGACTCCAAACAGCCAATTTGCAAAGGGGGATAACTCAAATGGCACTAAACAACAGCAGATGTTTCACTGCACTTATGTACCCAATACTGACAAGTATCATAAAAGTTGCACCCTACTCCCGCTCCACAAACTAAGCAGAGGAACTTTCCTGTTTCCCCGGGGATTTCCAACACTACAACCACTGACCATCACTTTGGTCTTGGTAACATTCACTCTCAGACCTTTACATTCTATAGCATACCTCTAAGTCCTTAACTTAACACATAGAAATGGTGGAGACAAAGGTTTATGGAGACAATCACTCTACAAAAACAAATTAACGTGTAACCCCCCCCCCCCCCGGGCAGATAAACATTTGGATTCGCTCCTGGGTGTTCTTCTAAGTTATTTCCATTTTTTTAATATTAACATTTTTTTTTTTCTTCAACTTTCGAAATGTTTTTTTTTTTTTTTTTTTTACAAATCATCATTTTGGTTTCTTTGTTTTGTAAAAATAACAAAGAAAACGGAATCACTAATGAAGATGTCGGAATATGAAAATCAATAAACATTGATTTGAAATACATTATCTTAAACATAAGATGCGTGTCTGAAAAGTAACGGGACTGGTGTCACAAACAATTAAGTCATTTTTACAATAAAATAGAAGTGAATGGAAGGGCCAGCATTCCACTCAAAGATATTCTATTATTTGGTTACACACCCTCTAGTTCGCATGAGTTAATGTAATAATTATGTACGAGGTGTGTCCGAAAAGTAACGGGACTGGTGTTGCAAATAATTTATTTCAATTCCCAAAAACAAACTACATGTTGTGCTCCCCCTCAAAGTCTAATGCAATTTTCCATCCTTTTCTTTCTTTATATACATATTTTAATCATGAATCACCACTTATCAAGGTTAAAAGCCACTTGTTGCATGGAGAGAAATAATATGTTAATTGTATGATGGATATGTAATGTGAGTCTTAAAGAAAGGCTTAGATCTGATGACCTCAGAGAAAGATTAAATCTGAGCAGTATTAGGATATGTATACAGAACAGGAGGCTTCGAGTGTATGGCCATGTTGAAAGAATGGATAAGAGTTCTTCGGTTAGTAGATGTAGAACAGTTGAGGTAGCATGGTCAGTTAACAGTAGGCCAAGGAAAACATAAGAGGAAGGGATATGGATGGACTTAAGAAAAACTGATAAATAATGACCCGGGCCTTATAATTCAGTTTTCAAGTCAATTTATAAAAATTTGCCAACATGTAAAACAGACATTAAAGCAAAGAAAAAGATGATGATGATGATGATGTGGGTGTGATGCGATGATGATGTGGATGATGATGATGATGATGATGATGATGATATGTGGGTGCGATGATGATGATGATGTGGATGATGATGATGATGTGGATGATGTGGATGTGATGATGTGGGTGTGGATGTGGATGTTGATGATGATGATGTGCATGCGATGTTGATGATTATGATGTGGGTGTGGATGATGATGATATGGATGATGATGTGGATGTGGATGATGATGATGATGATGATGTGGGTGTGATGATGATGATGATGATGATGATGTGGGTGTGGATGTTGATGATGATGATGAGGTGGATGATGATGATGATGATGATGTGGATGTGATGATGAGGATGATGTGGATGATGATAATGATGATGTGGATGATGATGATGATGTGGATTTGATGGTGCAACTTTTCCAAGAAAGGCTGTGTATAAAATAAGAGTAGGGGAGTCAAAAAACATACGGTAAGCTAGGGTGAGAGAGAGAGAAAGATAGTAAATTAGTAAGAGATGGGTCGCTCAGTGAGTTAATTGCAAATTACGACTAATTAGAACAATTAAAATGGCAGTTAAAATGTTATAGGATATCTTTCTTGATGTCTCTTGGCCGTACCGGATTCCAGAACAAGAACTCATCTAGTCTGGTGGAGTATCTAGCTTAGTGCTGTTACTAGAGGCAACATTCCTAGTATAAGCGAGTGTGGTGTGGCCATACTGAGGGGATCTTAATTGGGCTTATTTTGAATATTTAGTCAGGGTTTACTAGTAGGAGGAAGTAACTTCATGCCAGGTTGTCCTGACCAATCGCTGTCCAGAGAGACCATAGACACTCAAGATCAGTGTCTAGTAAGGCATTAAAATTTTCTCCTGTAGGCATTCAAATTCTCTCCTGTAGGCATTCAAATTCTCTTGTAGGCATTAAAAATCTCTCTTGTAGGCATTCAAAATCTCTCCTGTAGGCATTCAAATTCTCTCCTGTAGGCATTCAAATTCTCTCCTGTAAGCATTAAAAATCTCTCTTGTAGGCATTAAAAATCTCTCCTGTAGGCATTCAAATTCTCTCCTGTAGGCATTCAAATTCTCTCCTGTAAGCATTAAAAATCTCTCTTGTAGGCATTAAAAATCTCTCTTGTAGGCATTCAAATTCTCTCCTGTAGGCATTCAAATTCTCTCCTGTAGGCATTCAAATTCTCTCCTGTAGGCATTCAAAATCTCTCCTGTAGGAATTCAAATTCTCTCCTGTAGGCATTCAAATTCTCTCCTGTAGGCATTCAAAATCTCTCCTGTAGGCATTAAAAATCTCTCCTGTAGGCATTAAAAATCTCTCCTGTAGGCATTAAAAATCTCTCCTGTAGGCATTAAAAATCTCTCATGTAGGCATTCAAAATCTCTCCTGTAGGCATTCAAATTCTCTCCTGTAGGCATTCAAATTCTCTCAGGTAGGCATTCAAATTCTCTCCTTTCCCAAGAATCTTTGTAAAAGAGATTTATTATGGCACTAATGGAAATTAAATTCTGAATGCCAAGCCCACTATTTGTTTGTTTACTAGAGGCCAGATGCCTCTCGAGGATAAAGGTTAATGAGATAGAATGATTGTCAGAATCAAGTCCGAATATTTGTGAGGACAGTTCTTGATAGGAATCTGTTAACATTGGCTTTGAAGACGACCCAGTTGTAATCTGCAAGAAAACAGTCCTGTGGCAATGTGTTCCACAGACGGGAATCCCTTGTGAAGAAGATCTGTTTGTGCAAATTTAGCTTAACGCTGGACACACTGAGGTATAAAAGAAAACTTTTTCGTTGTTGTGGTAGAGAGACGAGTTCTTGCTGTGAATGTTTTTACAAGGAGGAATCAGAGATTTGAGCTCAGTCGAGCACCTTCGATGGAAATAACGATAGAGTAGAGAGAGACTAGCGACGTCTCTTCTGTGAGAAAAGAGTCGTAAGGAATGGAAGAGGTAATTCCCCTACTAGATTTCGATGTTGAGTCTTAATTTTGGCAAGGGAATGAAGAGCAGTACCTTCCGGGTGTCACAGCAGTACTCCATCTTGGGACGTATCTGACTCTTATATAGGTAGAGTCTGCACAATTTAGACACTTCCGGTGCAATCTATAATAGAACTATCTAATAATTAATAACATTAACGAAAGTATCTGACTCTTATATAGGTAGAGTCTGCACAATTTAGACACTTCCGGTGCAATCTATAATAGAACTATCTAATAATTAATAACATTAACGAAAGTATCTGACTCTTATATAGGTAGAGTCTGCACAATTTAGACACTTCCGGTGCAATCTATAATAGAACTATCTAATAATTAATAACATTAACGAAAGTATCTGACTCTTATATAGGTAGAGTCTGCACAATTTAGACACTTCTGGTGCAATCTATAATAGAACTATCTAATAATTCTATCTTTAATCTTATATTTTAAAAAAAAAAGTGGCAATTCCAATGTCTGCAGGGAAAGAAATAAAAGAAAAAAATTGGTGAAATGAAAAATGGCCGTAATGATGAGAAGGAAAATGATTCAGCACATTTATTGAAAACTTGATGCAAGGATATGAAAATGTTAAGCTATCTACTTTCACTTCTATAAAAATCGAATCAGTCTAATGACCTGTAAAATAGTTTGGTTGTTATTAAACTATGACTGGCCACCAAGACTGGGCGTTACTTTTCTATGACCTTCTACTTAGCCTAGGATAATAGTCAGTTTTGGTAGAACTAAAAAGTTTCTGCCTCGAGAATACGTGCACTATATAATTAGAATCATCTACTCTGTAATAAAGACCGAAGTCTATTTATTTGGATATTTATATATAAATAAATATATACTTTTGAAACTAATTTGCGGAAAACTCTCTAGAGCTTTTCGACTATCATCTCGTCAGGAGAAACCGATAGTATAAATAAATCAATAATATTAATGAAAATAACGAACAGAGGGGGCAACTTGACATGCCATGGAATATCGATAGGCGATTAAAATAAATAAATTGTAATTAAATAATGTTTTTTTAAACGACTATTTAATTGAAATTTATTTATTTTAATCGCCTATCGATATTCCCTGGCATGTCAAGTTGCCCCCTGTGTTCGTTATTTTCATTAATATTATTGATTTATTTATACTATCGGTTTCTCCTGACGAGATGATAGTCGAAAGAGTTCTCAAGAGTATCTTTTCATATCATTGAACGGTGATAAACAAAGACTGTTGGGCATCCAGGACTTAAACATGGTGAGCAAGTCAGGCATAGACTGGATTTTATTTGTACGAAATATAGCTGCCTTGCAGAAATGATTATGAATTTTATTAACGATTCAATGAGTGGTATTTCATCCGATAAACTGTGAAAAACATTCTCAATTTCAATAAACATTCTCAATTTCAATAAAACATTCCCAATTTCAATAAAACATTCCCAATTTCAATAAAACATTCCCAATTTCAATAAAACATACCCAATTTCAATAAAACGTACCCAATTTCAATAAAACGTACCCAATTTTGGGACTAATGGGTTAAACACCCATTAGTCCCAAAATTCTTTTTCTTTCATTTCTTAGCAAAAATCTTTTTTTAATACAATATTACATTTTACCAAAACTACTTTCAAAGATTTACTTGACTTTATAGGATAGTTAGAGGATTCATTTATAGTATACTAGCAAGACCAGTGTTCCAGCGTTGCCCAGGGGGAATCATTCATTTATACTATACATTAAAATGTGGGTTGGTTTTAAAGACTACTTACCAAATAGATTTTGATTGAATAATAGATGAAGCTGATTGTATACGCCCACTCTACATTTTCACAGTATACTGAAAACTGAAACATCAGTTTTACCAATTTACATCAGACAGTAGGTGTCATATTTGAAAGACACTCACAATCTGTCTGACTAACTTTAGATATCTACAAAAAATATAGATATTGCTGGTTAACGTTTCGGCCGCTGTAACCTCCTGCCTTCTTCAGGTGTATCTTTTCGAACTTAGGAATATTTCTGTCGAACTCGGGAATCTGGACGGAATTTCAAAACATTAAAACGAAAAAAGTTTGTCTAATTGTAAATTTAAAAAAAATTGTTTTACTTTAACCCATTAGTGTCCAGTTTTTCTTTTCTTTAATTTACTACAAAAAATCTTTCGTAAATATGATATCATTTAATACTAAAATTAATTCCAAAGATTTACTTGACTTCATAGGATAGTTAGAGGATTCATTTATAGTATACTAGCAAGACCAGTGTTCCAGCGTTGCCCAGGGGGGAATCATTCATTTATACTATACATAAAAATGTGGGTTGGTTTTAAGGACTACTTACCAAACAGATTTCGATTGAATAATAGATGAAGCTGATTGTATACGTCCACTCTACATTTTCACAGTATACTGAAAACTGAGACATCAGTGTTGCCAATATACATCAGACAGTAGGTGTAATATCTTAAAGACACTCCAATCTTTATGACTGAGTGTAAATTTTTTTTTAAATTGTTTTCCTTTAACCCATTAGTGCCCAATTTTTCTTTTCTTTAATTTATTACGAAAAATCTTTTGTAAATACAATATCATTTAATACTAAAATTACTTTCAAAGATTTACTTGACTTCATAGTATAGTTAGAGGATTCAGTTATAGTATACTAGCAAGACCAGTGTTCCAGCGTTGCCCAGGGGGAATCATTCATTTATACTATACATAAAAATGTGGGTTGGTTTTAAGGACTACTTACCCCAAAAATGTTTGATTGAATAATAGATGAAACTAATTGACACTTGACATTATCCTGTATCTCTACAAAGCCACCATCCGCCCATGCATGGAGTATTGTTGCCACATCTGAGCTGGTGCATCATCCGCTAGTCTCTCCCTCTTAGACAAGGTCCAAAAAAGAGTTGCCATCTTGATAGGTCCTTCACTATCCACCAAGCTCCAGCCTCTGTCCCATCGCCGCAATGTTGCATCCTTGTGCCTGTTTTACAAGTACTTCAATGGATTGTGCTCTGATGAGCTTGCTGCTCTGGTGCCCCCGCGACGTAGATTCACTAGACCAACCCGACAATCTGCCAAATCCCATCCATACACTGTGGAGGTCCCCAGATGCCGAAGAGCTTTCTACTCCAAAAGCTTCTTTCTCTGTGCTGCTGGACTCTGGAACTCCCTCCCTACTCCCTGCTTTCCTGACATTACTGACATGCAGAAATTTAAAACTAATGTAAACAGACATCTTGCTGCGCAGTTCCTAATTTAGGTTGACCCCCCCCCCTCTTAACCTTCACCCTTTTTCTCAGTAGCCCCTTACGTCTACAGTGGTGGCCTGCCTTGTTTGGGATGAACTATGATAAAAAATTTTTTTTAATGGTATACGTCCACTCTAGATTTTCACAGTCTACTGAAAACTGAGACCCCAGTGTTACCAATATACACCAGACAGTAGGTGTAATATTTGAAAGACACTTGTAATCTGTCTGACTAACTCTAGATATCTACAAAAAATATAGATATTGCTTGTTAACGTTTCGGCCGCTGTAACCTCCTGCCTTCTTCAGGTGTACCTTTTTGAACTTAGGAATATTTCTGTCGAACTCGGGAATCTGGACGGAATTTCAAACGGAACCCTTTATTTAATCCACGGGGCTAGCATGCTCTCGTTCCGTCAGCCATGACTGGGAGAAGTCTTCAGTAATTCGCAATTCTTTGTATAGCCCGCACCAAGGATTGAACCTTCAACCTTCAGATGACTATCACTTAGAACTGAATTTTACTTAGTACTATATCCACTGCATCATGGGTCCTTGCGGAAGGCCGGAGGTTACAGCGGCCAAAACGTTGTGATAATAACACTCAAGATGAGAACAGTAGTCTGAATAATCCAAATTATACAAATTAACATACATCAATGGACATATTACAACAGATTACAATGGTTGTCCCTAACATACATCAATGGCATATTACAACAGATTACAATGGTTGTCCCTAACATACATCAATGGACATATTACAACAGATTACAATGGTAGTCCCTAACATACATCAATGGACATATTACAACAGATTACAATGGTTGTCCCTAACATACAGCAATGGACATATTACAGCAGATTACAATGGTTGTCCCTAACATACATCAATGGCATATTATCACAGATAACAATGGTTGTCCCTAACATACATCAATGGACATATTACAACAGATTACAATAGTTGTCCCTAACATACATCAATGGGCATATTACAACAGATTACAATGGTTGTCCCTAACATACATCAATGGACATATTACAACAGATTACAATGGTTGTCCCTAACATACATCAATGGCATATTATCACAGATAACAATGGTTGTCCCTAACATACATCAATGGTCATATCACAAAAGATTACAATGGTTGTCCCTAACATACATCAATGGACATATTACAACAGATTACAATGGTTGTCCCTAACATACATCAATGGACATATTACAACAGATTACAATGGTTGTCCCTAACATACATCAATGGACATATTACAACAGATTACAATGGTTGTCCCTAACATACATCAATGGCATATTACAACAGATTACAATGGTTGTCCCTAACATACATCAATGGCATATTACAACAGATTACAATGGTTGTCCCTAACATACATCAATGGACATATTACAACAGATTACAATGGTTGTCCCTAACATACATCAATGACATATTACAACAGATTACAATGGTTGTCCCTAACATACATCAATGGCATATTATCACAGATAACAATGGTTGTCCCTAACATACATCAATGGACATATTACAACAGATTACAATGGTTGTCCCTAACATACATCAATGGACATAATTCAACAGATTACAATGGTTGTCCCTAACATACATCAATGGCATATTACAACAGATTACAATGGTTGTCACTAACATACATCAATGGACATATTACAACAAATTACAATGGTTGTCCCTAACATACATCAATGGACATATTACAACAGATTACAATGGTTGTCCCTAACATACATCAATGGCATATTACAACAGATTACAATGGTTGTCACTAACATACATCAATGGACATATTACAACAAATTACAATGGTTGTCCCTAACATACATCAATGGACTTATTGATACCTATCTAATAATTAAAAAAAAAAGAAAAGGAAAAATTACATTATAAAAATGATAATTTTGGGTTGGAAGCAAGATTGCACAGTTTTTTTTTTAATAAAGCCTTTATCAAACGATTGCCCTGGAGACAAACATGGTTTCAGTATTGTAACATCATTACCATGAATTTGGGATCATCCCGGCAGCATCTTCTGATCCAGCCAATCTTGGTTGGTGTTTTCATGTTGAATCTATGCCAAAGCAGATTTTGTCCAATCTTGGAGTTTGTCGATATATTCTCTCCAGCGATGGACTTAGCAATAAGCTATCGCTTTGGGCCATACGCCCTCGGGACCTCGGGACCTCATTCTTTTAAATATATTTTTCATGTGCGGTTGTTAGATTTAGTCATGACGTCCAGTTAATCAAACATGCCGGGTTTTATAATGTGGTACATTATTACGATTGCTTATTCCGGGTATCAGTTCTTTTATTTGTGTATTGGGAGGTAACAGTGATGAAGTGGATAACAACGTGGAGTGACGACCTGGGTGTGCCAGGTTCGAATCCAATCGTTTCCGTAGCACTATTTTCACTCATGAATGTTGACAATTTCGAAAAGCCGTCCAACACATGCCAGCATATAAAACGGATGTTAAATCGAGTATATTTTTTTTTTTAATGGAAATCGCTCCAGACAAGGCATGAAGCTACTTGATGTAAGGAGCTAAAAAGAAAGAAAGATGATTATCACAAAGACAGGAGATGCCTATTGACCTTACTCTTGAACAGATCAAGGTTATAGGTAGGAGGAAAACAGTAAGCAGGAAGAGAGTTCCACAATCCTGCAGTTCTTGGAAAGAAGCTACTTGAATAGGAAGCTTTATTACAATGAGGTATCAAAACAGCGAATTGATGGAGACCACTAGACCAACGAGTCGAACGAGCTGGAACGAAGGAAACGGGGAATAGATCACATAATTCTGAAGAACACATGCGATAATAGTATTTATAGAAAAGACTGAGACTAGCAACATCATGTCTGTGAGAGAGAGGATGCAGAGAAGAAGAAAGGGTAGGGCCAATCAAATTACAGATACGTTTCTGCACCTTATCAAGAACCCTCAAATGGGACAGAGATTCACAAGTCCAAAGTATGATGATGATGATGATGATGATGATGATGATGATGATGATGGTGATGCTGATGATGATGATGATTTACTTTGTTTTCTCCATTTTTACCTATCTTCTATAGCTAGTACAAAGGAGAATATTTTCTAAATTTTGTGGAAGAGAGAGTAAGTAACTATGATGAATGTATTTACGTATTATTTTCATGAGCAAGAAAACATTAGAGACTATGTATAATTTGGATTATTCGGGCTACTGTTCTCATCTTGAGAGATATTCCTACAACGTTTCAGCCGATGTAACTATCGTATTAGTTACATCGGTCGAAACGCTGTGAGGATAACGCTCAAGATGAGAACAGTAGTCCGAATAATCCAAATTATACAAATTATCAATCCTCATCTCAAGAATTCCGAAACATTAGAGATTATGTTTTTAAGCAAAAATAATTCTCTTTGAACTGATGCTGAATAACCGTTATGTCTAGTTTTTTATGGATTATCAAAAAAACATCACTTGGTTTAAAAAATATAATGTAATATAAAAAAAAAAATGAATGTAATTTTTTTTTTATGTTATAAATTTATTTTAATTTCTTTAAATTTATAAAACATGTATCCAGTTAAAAAAAATCATTTAGACGTACGTGAGATTCGAACTCGGGTATTAACATCGTACAAAACTACTGCCGTATTAATGTGTATTCTGCCTATTCCTTTTTTTGTTAACCAATCACGAGTTTCTATTTGAGTACGAACACCATAACTTTTTTTTAATAATATACAGATTTATGAATAATAATCATTTATAAGTATTTAAAAAATTACGCCAATTAATTTTGGTACTTCTATACAGAATGACTCACGTTTCCATGACTTTGTGTCGTCAACGTTCGGGCAGGTTACGGAAGCACCCGAGAGTTGCGGAAACTATTAACCAATCAGGTTGCAGTAGGCAGCCGATAACTTCTGGAAAAAATGAATTTCTGAACCAATTGGTTAGTTTTATTGTCTGTACAGGATTACTATTGGAAACTTTCAGATGAAAAAACAAACTAACCCTAACCCTAACCTTAAGCCTAAACCCTAACTCTAAACCAGAAAATGTTAAAAAGAAAAAAAACTTGAAAAAAGTTTTTTTTTTAAATTGCTTAAAAACAGTTGTTTGGTCTAACCGTTAAACATAACCATAACCCTAACCCAGAAAATGTAAAAAAAAAAAAAAAACAGCACAAAAAAACCCTAAAAAACCTAAAAAACAAAACAAAAAAAAATTGCTTAAAAACAGTTGTTTGGTCTAACCCTAACCCTAACCCTAACCCAGAAAATGTAAAAAAAACAAAAAACAAAAACAGCACAAAAAAACCTAAAAAACAAAACAAAAAAAATTGCTTAAAAACAGTTGTTTCGTTGTTTGGTCTAACCGTTACCCCTAACCCTAACCCTAACCCAGAAAATGTAAAAACAACAACAAAAAAACCTAAAAAATAAACAAAAAGATTTGCTTAAGAACAGTTGTTTAAGTGTTTGTTATACATAAAAAAAATCATTTTTTTTTACTTTTCGTTGTACAAAAAAAAACATTTTATTT
>OY744535.1:29713693-29818261 GCA_963556195.1 Sepiola atlantica
GTAATAGTTGTAGTAGAAGTAGAAGAAGTAGTTGTAGTTGTAGAAGTAGTAGGAGTAGTAGTTGTAGAAGTAGTTGTAGTAGAAGTAGTAGTAGAAGATTTGTAGTAGTAGTAGTAGTAACCTTTCTAGTACTACTATTATAACTCACCCACATATCAAGAATACTTCAGGGCAAATTTACTTCAATTCCATTGAGTAGTTTTAGAGCCTATAAGTGACCAAGTTCTATTTGGAAGCACCCCTTCATTATTGATGGAATAGTTATACTAGTCTATATAGAAGGCTTATATTTCTGTTTCTCTCTAATCGCCCAGAATACTTAGAGAAAATGACTATCTTTGCAAAGATTCTTCCTTTCAGGCAGATGTCTTACAATACGACAAAGAACAGTGTATGGGTATTGCGTCACTACTTTCAATCGTTGTGCAATTTTTAGGTCAGATATCCTCCGACCTTCTTCAGGTGTGTCGCATCAGTCATAGCTGAAGGGACGAGAGCAAGTTATCCCATAGATTAAATGAAGGATTCCGTTCAGAATTCTGTAAAAATTCCCGAGTTTGGCCTACAGATTCATGAGTTCCACGAAACGCGCCTGAAGTAGGTTGGAGGCTAGCAGTCCGACTAATTCAAATAATACATATGATATAGATGCTGTGTGTTTGTGTTTGTGTAGTGTAGAGGTCCGAAAGAATCCAGCTAGCATGTATATTTTGCAACAGATGAACGAAAAGGAAAAGATGTAACTCGGACAGGAAATAGTAGGAAGAATTCCGTGTGAAATATTCTGGGATCTAGATTTTAAAACAAGTCGAGTGCATTGATTGGCTGGTTCACTGATAAATTTGTGGCATCATCATCATCATCATCATCATCATCATCATCATCATCATCATCACCATCATCATCATCATATCCATCATCATCATCATCATCATCATCATCATCATCATCATCATCATCATCATCTCCATCATTATCATAATCACCATCATCATCATATCCATCATCATCATAATCGGTTTAGCATTCAATTTACATCCTGGCATGCGTTGGACGGCTTTTAGAGATTGACTTCCAAACTAACCTATCTCTGGCCAGGTCTCCATTTATCCCTCTTTCTCTCACATCCACCCTTATCTCTTAACAATCTCACCAGATCTTACGCCATTTAAATTACATAGCAGGAAATGCGACCGATTCTTTTTTTTTACTTTTTTGGGAAGTCCTTTCCTTAATTGAGGCAAGATTTTTATAGGCCGAATGCCTTTTCTGGCGCCAACCCAGTGTTGTGATGGGGACCAGTGTTTGTTTTTTTTTTATTGCGACACAATCTCTCGCTGATTGCCTACCAAGGCTAAAGAGCGCTTCACCTGCTCATCACAATAAAAACCTGTGAGGTTTCAATGTCGTGGAGTTTGTTTTGCACTTCTCGCTGTGAGTTCACACAGCAAGGAATCGTTCTTCTCATAATCTGCTTTGTGGGAATTTTTACTCCGTGAACTAGCGTTCTGGCTTCGGATAAAAGTAAAGCCACGTCTTAATGCTTTGTGAGGATTCATCTCTTACGGAATACTATCTTCGTAATTAATCATGTTCTGTGAGGATTTGTCCCTATTTATGTTTTGTTTCTGCATGCTGAAATATTGGGTTTCTGATTGCATTGTGTGGAGTGGATTACATGCAGATCTTTAATATGTGCTAGTTTACAGTAGGACATAGGTATGATAGTATTAATATATATGTGGATAATCATGTATGCCCCCCTTCTTGGGTTGAGCACTGTGGTAAGTGAAATGGCCAGCGAAAATGGAGCATATTTGGCAGCTGAAAGTGTTTATATAAACATTGAGATTTCACTTATGACTGACAGCAGAATGGTTAGAAGCGCTGACTATATACTAGACGGTTGAGTTTCGATCTTGGCTCGAGGCACTTGCTTGTCCGTCTATATATATAGATATATATATATATATATAATTATTTCCACAATCAGACAACGCTGCAGCCCACAACCTATGAAAAAAACAAACCGGAAGTCTTAGACTCGAGTCTAGGACTTCCGGTTTGTTTTTTTCATAGGTTGTGGGCTGCGGCATTGTCTGATTGTGGAAATAATTATATATATATATATATATATATATATCACTTCACATTCAAAAATCTAATATATATATATATATATATATATATATCACTTCACATTTAAAAATCTAATATATTTACTAGTCAATAAAATGCAGGATTTTTGTCATATATACTAATGACCCTTTTTTATTTAAATCTTGACAGTTATTCTTAAACATTTTCTGATAACATTAAGTGCATTTCACAAAATATCAGAGCTATTCTCAATAAAAAAAAAAAAACGTTTTAACGATAAAGTAAGCCTATATGCCTTTCCGAATTTCTACGTTTGATGTAAATGTTTGTCTACATTAAACATTTAATGTGGAAATTTCCTTTGTAATATAGTAGACAAATAGTTAATTTCATATTGTACCATTTGTGTTCATCTTCCTGCTGTCGTCGCCATCTTCATTCGTCTCACAGACGGATGGCCAGATTGGTTGCGTTTTGAAACCACACATGTGACTCTTCTTTCTCCCAAGCTCAAGGTGGTTCCATTTTAAAGGGGTTTTTTTTTTGGGGGGGGGAGTCATGAAAAGAGCAATAACAACTGAACTAAAAAGAATCCTTCCAGCAGTTCATGTACTGCTTCCAATCTTCAGAATCCATATATCTTGTTTGTAGCGCCATATAGAGTCGATGCTTAGGGCTCAACTGTACGACCAGTTGAGCAGCAAGATAAGTCAGACTGCCAAGCACATCAAAATGCCGGTTTAGAATAAGGCTAGAATATTCCATTATGCTCAGAAGGGAAAGTCCATTCTCTGTGTTCTGATTGAGTGAGATGGATGCCAGTTGAGGCCTTTATGCCGGTAAGTGTTAGTTTGATTCTATAATGGTCTTTTGACAGAGAAGGATGGGAGAGTCCATTAATTGTTTCGAATTACTTTTTGAACACACCTCGTTTGTATAAATACAAATTAAAATTACTCTGCATTTTGCTGTTGATAGCATACAAGCAGGAAGACCCGACGTTGCTCGGGATTGAGCACTACTATGTACTTTTTCACTATGTTCATAACACCATATTACTTTCTTTCTTTTACTGCTCCCTTCTCCCATTTCGCCCCCTAATATGGTTGCAAGAAGCTGAAATGTTGGAAAACTCTCTGAATTAGTGTCTTATACATATGGTTTGAATTTTATTAAAACTAGATTTACGTATTTGAAGTGTTATGGGTCACTTAGAGGTCACGACACATAGATATTCAGCATGTAGAGGGTAACTTAAAAATTTGGGACCACTTCCATTGTCTTTTCTGGAGAATTTTACCCATGTGATATAAATTTAATCAAAATAAGATATATTTTAAGTTTTCAGGGGGTCATGTCCTCATTAGGGGTGCACTTAGAGATTCGGGAACACTTCCATTGTCTTCCCCGGTAAATTTTACATAAGAATACACTGTTAGATTTTATGTAGATTCTTTAACTTTTCTTTCTATAGGGAATACACAAACACCACACACACATACACACAGATATTGAGTTTTATATATAGAGATTTTGGTTAGTATTTTTGTTAAAAATTAGAATTTAAACGTAGGAAATATTTTCAATATTTTTATTTAAATGCATATATTTTCTTTTTGAATTTAACCAGATACGAAATAAAAAATATTTTATTTATAAAAAAAACTGTTTCATCGTTTTCTTATATGAGAGTCTGATTATCAGGTATTCCTTGAAAAACAAGACCCACTCTCTCTATGAGACAAGTAATGTATATACAGATGCAGAGTTTGACACATATCAGAAACCTAGATTAGGACATTGCGTATGTCATAAATACGTGTAAATGGTGTGCGTTGGCAGCAAAGGCAGCTCATATCAAACATAGTCCGTGGCCAAAGACAGACCGACCTTGGTCGAGAGTACACATGGATTTTGCGGGTCCATTGGTAGGAATCTACTCTATAATGTTGGTCAATAGTGTTTCCAAGTGGGCCGAAGTATTACGCTGTAAGAAACTCACTACGGAGGTGACAATCAACTGGTTGCAGGGTGACCATCCCCCAAATACTATCTTATGTATAAGATAGAGAGGAGCGTATACGCTCCTCTCTTGGTACTCTATGATTTTGGCTGTGATTGTGACGTTCACTGGGGATTGTTTTGATAAACATTTGAGATGCCCCAACAGATAAAAAATCTGGAGCATTATGGTTCGGTGAGTGTGAAGCGGATTCAAGATCACACTTCAGGGCTGGGAGCAAAAGTACATAAGCATGTAAATGACTACTTCTTACATCCTGGAGACGCCACACCAGTCTTGTCACGAGTGGACGAGTGGTTATAGCACTTGTCTTTGGGCTGGACGACCCGGGTTCGATCCCACTCACGGCATGCAAATTTTCGGGTCTGAAATCTCCCTCTGTCCACCAAGTAGTAAATGGGTACCTGACTAAAACTCGGGGACAGTTCAAGGCAGCGGAAGGAGAGGGACGGGCTCCGCCTTCCATATGCTGTTCCCTAGACACGGTGATTCTTAACAAATCACCGCCGCTACGGCCATGGGCAGTGTGCGATGTCGGCAACGACACTCGTGCGCATCCAGGCTATGCGACCTTTACCTTTTTTATCCATCATGGTTTTCCGGCATAAGAGCTCCAAATGTTCATGTTTCAGATTACATTTTCACAATCAATCCGGCTTTTGCATAGCCCCACTCCTGCTTGGACCGCGGCAGTACGCGTTTAGTATACTCGTCATTTTTTTAACACCAAATCATATAGTTTGCATACCTTTTAAATTTCTCCCTCGCCACGTAGAAGGAGCCGTCTCGATGTCGTCTAGTGGTTGAACTCCTTCCTCCTTCTTCTGCTGTGAACCACGCCGCTGCAACAAAAGCTGCATGATCGGGTCGGAAGACAAACAATCTTTTTAAATTTCACTTCAGTTTTTATTTCAAGCGTTAGTCATCAAATCAGCTGGGAGATATTCACTAACGTCGAGAGAGAGAGAGAAGGAGCAAATTACTACTTTATCGTAGTTACTTATCAAATAGTCTTAACCATTCGTGGAGAGGGGGAAAGAGATCTTTCGCCTGTATTTTCTTAGGGAAATATTTCCCTTAATCTTTTGTAGACTACATGTCAAAAATCACGTCTCATAGATTCGCCTCCAAAACCCAGACTGTTAAAACTCACTTCTCATGAAGAACGAGTGACGTCACGTATCCCTCTGTTTCCCATGCAAAGGCGCATGATGTCACAGAGCCTCTCGCAGGTGCACATGACTCTTGATCTGAGGTCTCGTCACGCGGTGACCCTGTCACGTCTGTTAGCTCCGACTGTGAGAACAGCCCTTATTCTGCACTCGACTGAACGGATCCACCCGCGTTAATTCGCACAAGTCAAACCAACGACTTCCAATAGATACCTCCATTCCCATAGGGGCATTATCCAATAAGGTTAGAACGAATTCATTCTTAGTCAAAGACCATTATGCTCGCATACTGGGGGAGGGAGGGATGTAGATCACACTGACACCTAGCGGCATAAGAGCTCAAGATATTTGATAGAAAAATTCTTACCTGAATTAAGCAATATTTATATAATAGATTATCCTTTCAACCAATTAGAACCCAGAAAATGAACTTGCCCATATAAGGCCAATAGAAAATCCTAGCCTGCTTGTAACCCAACTTTCTGGGCTTCTATTTCAGTTTATTTACTTCTAGCTCGACTGGTTAGACAACTGAACACTGACTACTAAATTCACTGGTTACTAATGATGATGAATCTTGCATCCGAATAAATTAAGCTTCACAGGTAGATAATCTCCCCACCTTTTACCTGGGAATAGGTCTTAGGGATAGCTTGAGGGGAAATTTCAAGACATTTCAGCGATTTTATTTTGTCAAATTGAGTTTGGTTGATTTCTTTTATGGCATATCACTCCTTTTAGGTTTATTTAATGCTGAAACCCAATATCTATTGGAAACAATTGATTGTATGCAATTCATTGAATACAAACTGCTACGTTACCCATATCTAGAGGGATGGGTATTGATGGTTCATACCTTTCCCAGATGGTAATAGTATGTAAATGAACACAATAGATCCGATAGGATTTGAACTCTGTATGACAGATTGTTTACTTATTGTATACTAGCTGTACCTACCCGGCGTTGCCCGGTAGTGTAATTTATCTCGTTTTTTTTTTGTAAACCATGCTGTTGTTGTTTTTTGTTTTTTTCTCAAAATTTTTTTTTTTGTTTCAATCAAAGGGAAGTAACTTTGTAGAAAAAGAAGATACCACCCCTCACAAAAAATGGTGGCATCATCATCAGTATGTATCATACAAAATAGTCATGAAGAGTCGAGGAGGATGGAACAACCGAGGTGGGAAGAGCATCATCCAGACTTCCATTATAATCTTGAGACTTATTACTATTCAGATTCTAGAGAAGACCAACGTCCTTCATCAGCGAAAAATCAGTGATAAACAGTTGTATCAAAGAGAAGTAACTCTGTACGGACGAAGACAAAGTTATATCCATTTATTAAGATGGGGGCCATTTGAAAATAATTCCGATCCGGAGAAAATATTTTCTAAAAAGAATGAAATCGAATTACATTTTATTTTTCTTAAAACATACTGCAATGATCCACAAGAAAAACTGATGAACCAGAATCAAAAAATAAATCTGACCTGCACAAAGTATTTATAGAGTTATGTCCCTTTTGTTTAAGATGGCGGCTATTTGAAAATAATTCCGACTCGGACAAAGTGTTTTCTGAAAGGAATTAAATCGAGTTACATTTTATACTCGTTAACAACATCCACAAGTAAAACTGACACACCAGAATCAAATATTGAATTTGTAGGAAGAAAGCTATCGATGAAAAAAAACGATAAAGAGGCTGACTTTACTTTACATATTAGATAATTAATTGAGCACAAATTGCCATTTTTACCCATAGCTGGTGGGAAATTAAAGGTTCATATCTTTCTCAATGGTATAATTGCATATACCGAATAGGATTTAAACTTGATATAACCAATTTCATAGTCACTATTTATTTGCCTCCCCACGAGGGTAGAGTTAGATACAAGGTCGGTTTTTTTATATGGGAAAAATCTAGTTCCCCAAAAAGGGGCACTCTGGATTGGGACAAAGATAAAAGTTGTCTCAGCCTAGAAGGATCGCTCCTTTACTGATCGAGAATGGAAAAGATGAAGTGTGGTATTGGAACAGATACTACACTTTGCTCCTAGCCAAAATGCCAAGACGATATCCGTTATTTATTTATCTTCCTCCCACAAGGTAAGATGTGACACAAGGTCGGGAAAGTGGGATTTGAAAAGCCAGCACCCGAGAAGGTGAGCACTCTGGCCTACAAAAAATGCCTGGGCAGTCCCGTCGGCATTCCCCGGTAGGGGCGCCTCAGGCAGTAAGCGATAAACTTACTCCACCCCAAAGAGGGGAGGCAAAGCCTGGGAGGGTGGACCTCCTAGAACTGCACAGGACAGACCCATAGACGGACGTAAATCAAGCCCCGAAGGCCAAGACAATACCAGTCTATGGGGTGCAGTATCTATCGGAACAGATACTACACTCTGATCTTGACCAAAATGCCAAGACGATATCCGTTATACCAACCATGCATGTCAATTTGTAGAAATGCAAGCATTACTCCTGTTTCTCTGTTGAATCGAATATTTCTCCCATTTCTTAACTCCATCCTAACCGTTCCAACTCATAACTATCAATACTGCCATGACATCCCCTGTTCCCCTATCATTATCATCATTATCTTAATAGTCAATACTCTCCTTACAAGTGCTTAAATTGTTAGCTTTCAAATTATCATTACCTCCTTCTTGCGAATCTGACGCATATACTTTGGAATAGCATCAATCATTTTCGTTAATTTCAGGGTCTGTTGTGTAACTACATCAAAACTATATGCCAATGTCAGATCATACAGAGAAACATTTTTTTTCATTCGTTAAAAGAAAAGTATGTCTTTTTTCTTTATCTTAGTAAAGATAAAATATATATCTATTACTAATGGAGATTTTGTATGTCTGTCTGAGGCCGAAATTATACTATTACTTTCATATCTGAAGCCGAAATTATACTATTACTTTCATATCTGAAGCCGAAATTATGCTATTACTTTCATATCTGAAGCCGAAATTATGCTATTACTTTCATATCTGAAGCCGAAATTATACTATTACTTTCATATCTCAAGCCGAAATTATACTATTACTTTCATATCTGAAGCCGAAATTATGCTATTACTTTCATATCTGAAGCCGAAATTATACTATTACTTTCATATCTGAAGCCGAAATTATACTATTACTTTCATATCTGAAGCCGAAATTATACTATTACTTTCATATCTGAAGCCGAAATTATACTATTACTTTCATATCTGAAGCCGAAATTATGCTATTACTTTCATATCTGAAGCCGAAATTATACTAATTCTTTCATATCTGAAGCCGAAATTATGCTATTACTTTCATATCTGAATCCGAAATTATACTATTACTTTCATATCTGAATCCGAAATTATGCTATTACTTTCATATCTGAAGCCGAAATTATACAATTACTTTCATATCTGAAGCCGAAATTATACTATTACTTTCATATCTGAAGCCGAAATTATACTATTACTTTCATATCTGAAGCCGAAATTATACTATTACTTTCATATCTGAAGCCGAAATTATACAATTACTTTCATATCTGAAGCCGAAATTATACAATAACTTTCATATCTGAAGCCGAAATTATACTATTACTTTCATATCTGAAGCCGAAATTATGCTATTACTTTCATATCTGAATCCGAAATTACACTATTACTTTCATATCTGAAGCCGAAATTATGCTATTACTTTCATATCTGAAGCCGAATTTATACAATTACTTTCATATCTGAAGCCGAAATTATACTATTACTTTCATATCTGAAGCCGAAATTATACTATTACTTTCATATCTGAAGCCGAAATTATACAATTACTTTCATATCTGAAGCCGAAATTATACAATTACTTTCATATCTGAAGCCGAAATTATACTATTACTTTCATATCTGAAGCCGAAATTATACTATTACTTTCATATCTGAACCCGAAATTATACTATTACTTTCATATCTGAAGCCGAAATTATACAATTACTTTCATATCTGAAGCCGAAATTATGCTATTACTTTCATATCTGAAGCCGAAATTATACTATTACTTTCATATCTCAAGCCGAAATTATACTATTACTTTCATATCTGAAGCCGAAATTATGCTATTACTTTCATATCTGAAGCCGAAATTATACTATTACTTTCATATCTGAAGCCGAAATTATACTATTACTTTCATATCTGAAGCCGAAATTATACTATTACTTTCATATCTGAAGCCGAAATTATACTATTACTTTCATATCTGAAGCCGAAATTATGCTATTACTTTCATATCTGAAGCCGAAATTATACTAATTCTTTCATATCTGAAGCCGAAATTATGCTATTACTTTCATATCTGAATCCGAAATTATACTATTACTTTCATATCTGAAGCCGAAATTATGCTATTACTTTCATATCTGAAGCCGAAATTATACAATTACTTTCATATCTGAAGCCGAAATTATACTATTACTTTCATATCTGAAGCCGAAATTATACTATTACTTTCATATCTGAAGCCGAAATTATACTATTACTTTCATATCTGAAGCCGAAATTATACAATTACTTTCATATCTGAAGCCGAAATTATACAATAACTTTCATATCTGAAGCCGAAATTATACTATTACTTTCATATCTGAAGCCGAAATTATGCTATTACTTTCATATCTGAATCCGAAATTATACTATTACTTTCATATCTGAAGCCGAAATTATGCTATTACTTTCATATCTAAAGCCGAATTTATACAATTACTTTCATATCTGAAGCCGAAATTATACTATTACTTTCATATCTGAAGCCGAAATTATACTATTACTTTCATATCTGAAGCCGAAATTATACAATTACTTTCATATCTGAAGCCGAAATTATACAATTACTTTCATATCTGAAGCCGAAATTATACTATTACTTTCATATCTGAAGCCGAAATTATACTATTACTTTCATATCTGAACCCGAAATTATACTATTACTTTCATATCTGAAGCCGAAATTATACTATTACTTTCATATCTGAAGCCGAAATTATGCTATTACTTTCATATCTGAAGCCGAAATTATACTATTACTTTCATATCTGAAGCCGAAATTATGCTATTACTTTCATATCTGAATCCGAAATTATACTATTACTTTCATATCTGAAGCCGAAATTATGCTATTACTTTCATATCTGAAGCCGAAATTATACAATTACTTTCATATCTGAAGCCGAAATTATACTATTACTTTCATATCTGAAGCCGAAATTATACTATTACTTTCATATCTGAAGCTGAAATTATACTATTACTTTCATATCTGAAGCCGAAATTATACAATTACTTTCATATCTGAAGCCGAAATTATACAATTACTTTCATATCTAAAGCCGAAATTATACTATTACTTTCATATCTGAAGCCGAAATTATGCTATTACTTTCATATCTGAATCCGAAATTATACTATTACTTTCATATCTAAAGCCGAAATTATGCTATTACTTTCATATCTGAAGCCGAAATTATACAATTACTTTCATATCTGAAGCCGAAATTATACTATTACTTTCATATCTGAAGCCGAAATTATACTATTACTTTCATATCTGAAGCCGAAATTATACAATTACTTTCATATCTGAAGCCGAAATTATACAATTACTTTCATATCTGAAGCCGAAATTATACTATTACTTTCATATCTGAAGCCGAAATTATACTATTACTTTCATATCTGAACCCGAAATTATACTATTACTTTCATATCTGAAGCCGAAATTATACTATTACTTTCATATCTGAAGCCGAAATTATGCTATTACTTTCATATCTGAAGCCGAAATTATACTATTACTTTCATATCTGAAGCCGAAATTATGCTATTACTTTCATATCTGAATCCGAAATTATACTATTACTTTCATATCTGAAGCCGAAATTATGCTATTACTTTCATATCTGAAGCCGAAATTATACAATTACTTTCATATCTGAAGCCGAAATTATACTATTACTTTCATATCTGAAGCCGAAATTATACTATTACTTTCATATCTGAAGCTGAAATTATACTATTACTTTCATATCTGAAGCCGAAATTATACAATTACTTTCATATCTGAAGCCGAAATTATACAATTACTTTCATATCTAAAGCCGAAATTATACTATTACTTTCATATCTGAAGCCGAAATTATGCTATTACTTTCATATCTGAATCCGAAATTATACTATTACTTTCATATCTAAAGCCGAAATTATGCTATTACTTTCATATCTGAAGCCGAAATTATACAATTACTTTCATATCTGAAGCCGAAATTATACTATTACTTTCATATCTGAAGCCGAAATTATACTATTACTTTCATATTTGAAGCCGAAATTATACTATTACTTTCATATCTGAAGCCGAAATTATACAATAACTTTCATATCTAAAGCCGAAATTATGCTATTACTTTCATATCTAAAGCCGAAATTATGCTATTACTTTCATATCTGAAGCCGAAATTATACAATTACTTTCATATCTGAAGCCGAAATTATACTATTACTTTCATATCTGAAGCCGAAATTATACTATTACTTTCATATTTGAAGCCGAAATTATACAATAACTTTCATATCTGAAGCCGAAATTATACTATTACTTTCATATCTGAAGCCGAAATTATACTATTACTTTCATATCTGAAGCCGAAATTATACAATAACTTTCATATCTGAAGCCGAAATTATACTATTACTTTCATATCTGAAGCCGAAATTATACTATTACTTTCATATCTGAAGCCGAAATTATACTATTACTTTCATATCTGAAGCCGAAATTATACAATAACTTTCATATCTGAAGCCGAAATTATACTATTACTTTCATATTTGAAGCCGAAATTATACAATAACTTTCATATCTGAAGCCGAAATTATACTATTACTTTCATATCTGAAGCCGAAATTATACTATTACTTTCATATCTGAAGCCGAAATTATACAATAACTTTCATATCTGAAGCCGAAATTATACTATTACTTTCATATTTGAAGCCGAAATTATACTATTACTTTCATATCTGAAGCCGAAATTATGCTATTACTTTCATATCTGAAGCCGAAATTATACTATTACTTTCATATTTGAAGCCGAAATTATACTATTACTTTCATATCTGAAGCCGAAATTATACTATTACTTTCATATTTGAAGCCGAAATTATACTATTACTTTCATATCTGAAGCCGAAATTATACTATTACTTTCATATTTGAAGCCGAAATTATACTATTACTTTCATATCTGAAGCCGAAATTATACTATTACTTTCATATCTGAAGCCGAAATTATACAATAACTTTCATATCTGAAGCCGAAATTATACTATTACTTTCATATTTGAAGCCGAAATTATACTATTACTTTCATATTTGAAGCCGAAATTATACAATAACTTTCATATCTGAAGCCGAAATTATACTATTACTTTCATATCTGAAGCCGAAATTATACAATAACTTTCATATCTGAAGCCGAAATTATACTATTACTTTCATATTTGAAGCCGAAATTATACTATTACTTTCATATCTGAAGCCGAAATTATACAATAACTTTCATATCTGAAGCCGAAATTATACTATTACTTTCATATTTGAAGCCGAAATTATACTATTACTTTCATATCTTAATCCGAAATTATACTATTACTATCTTCAGATGCTCAATTCGCTGTATTATTCTATTTCAGACTAACGTAATATCTTTCAGTGCTCAATTCAGGATGGAGGTAGTGTAGTATCTGTTTTGTTGTCATGATACCATCCTCATAGGCATTATCACTTCTTTTTTGGAGTTAAAACTATTCCTAGGGGGAAAGATGACACGATAAAATTAAAAAAAACAACAAATGATAGAGAGCAATCATTTATTAAAGCAGACATTTAAATGTGTGTAATCAATGAAATGTACAATGACTACTGTTTTCGATACGTAGAATGCAACAGTGATTTCAAATTATCCTAACCCTAACCATTTTATGGATGCGTAAATATCTGCAGAAATTATATTTATTTACCTCACAAAATGGCTACCATGCTTAACGATGTCGAACTTCGGCATCGATACACTCGTTACATCTAGTTACACTGATGAGTCGTAGACAACGAAACAGCTGTCTATGGATGACTAATAAGGCCCCCTTCTCGGGTCGAGCACTGTCATTGAGTGATGCTCTTTAGCGTAATGCAAAGCTCTTTGTAAATAAACAACTTAAGCACGGAGAAGCGGCGGTCAGTGTTTATAGAAATAGACATTGTAGATATCGTTTACGAGTGCTTCTGCTGACGACTATCAACTCGATGGTTGAAGGTTCGATCCTTGGCTAGGGAGAGATGCTAGTCTAGCCGCACTGAAGAACTGTGATACCACAGTATTGATTTACTCCTCTCCAGGAGTTAGGCACAAGACCAGTTTTTTACTTTACTCCCACAAGTAAGATGTGACCCAAGCTCGGGTCGGGAAATTTTTAAATTGCCTGGGCAGCCCCATCGGCATTCCCCGGTAGGGGCACCTCAGACAGTAAGCAATAAACTTACTCCTCCCCAAAGAGGGGAGGCGAAGCCTGGGAGGGTGGACCTCCTAGAACTGCACAGGACAGACCCATAGACTGGTGTAAATCAAACCCGAAGGCCAAGACAATACCAGTCTATGGGGTGCAGTATCCATCGGAACAGATACTACACTTTGATCTTAGCCAAAAGGCCAAGAACATCTTTTTCACATCAGTGGCAATACATCTTGTTTGGGTCGAATAATACTAAAAAAAAAAAATTAAAAATGTAAAAATACTTCTGTAAAGAACAAGTTATCCGAATATAAAAAGTCGGCAGAATGTGGACACGCCCATATAAGAATGTGGACATGCCCATACCTCACACATTTCACCAAGTCCCGTTACTTTTCAGACTGGTCTCATAGTTTTTTTGTTTTGTTTTTTTGCTCAATATTCTTTCAATTATAAACAAATAATACAAATTGCTACATTTTATTGTGAGAAATAAAATATATAATAATAATTCCCTTATTTTGTCCTTTAGTCCTCACAGTCCATGAGCTTTGTTTCTGAAAAAGGGGAAAGAATTTCTGTTTTCTGGGTCGTAATCTATCCATCTAACACTTATCGTTCGTTAGTTTTTGACCTTGAAGTAGTATTTATTTAGCTCCTTACATCAAGTGGCTTCATCCCTACTCTGGAACGATTTCCATATAAAAAAAAATTGGAAGAACCATTTTAAAGATATCTTGTCCGATAAACATGATTGGCTGTTATGTTTCAGAAATTTTTAGATGAGGATTGATAATTTGTATTATTTGGATCGGTGGCATAACGGATAATCAGTTCTAAGTGACAGTCTTCTGGGGGTTGAAGGTTCAATCCTCAGCGCGGGCGATACTAAGAATACAATAACGAATTACTTAAGATTTGTAACCGGTCATGGCTGGTGGAACGAGAGCAGGCAACCCCGTGGATTAAATGGAGGGTTCTGTTCAAAATTCTGTACAGATTCCCGAGTTCGACCAGATGCACCTGGAAGAGGGCAGAGGTTACATCAGCCGAAACGTTGTGAGAATAACATCAAAAAATGAAAGCAGTAGTCCGAATAATCCAAATAATACATGATTGGATGATGTTTTTAACGCTGCTCTGTTAAAAATATGAACATCAAAGAAATTCTAGTTTCTAAATTTTCATTTTGGCAAAAAAATCTGTTTGTTCGATCGCGTTTTTTGGTTTCTGTCCAATTCCATTCATTTACAGAGATGGATAAATCCGAATATATTGTGCACATTTCTGCATCAGTGCTGTTGGCCTGCTACATGGTGTGCGAGAATGATGTATGAGTGTCTAATTAACAGACCATCTTACACGCAGATTATTTGATTTGATTTAGTTGAGGTTTACCACATGTCAACCCTTGTTTGGTTATTCTTTGTTTGCGGGTGATGGATGCAAAGATTTGTATGTTTTTTATTGGGTGGGCAACTAAGTTCCCGCTTTTGGGGTTTTTGTTTTTTTTCCAAAATTACCAAAATGTGAAATGAAAATTGTTTCTTTGTTTTTTTTGTGTTAAAAAGGCTTTAGATAGATTAATCGCTGCCCCGAGAGCGGGTGGGTTATTTTTTTGCTAGTATTTCATGAAATAGTTTAATTTTATTTCCACATTTCATATTTCATAAAATATTTCTATATTTCGCAAAATATTTCAATATTTCATAAAATAGTTTAATTTTATTTCCACATTTCATATTTCATAAAATATTTCTATATTTCGCAAAATATTTCCATATTTCATAAAATAGTTTAATTTTATTTCCACATTTTATATTACATAAAATATCTCCATATTTCACAAAATATTTCCATATTTCACAAAATATTTCCATATTTCACAAAATATTTTAATTTTATTTCCACAATTTCATATTTCATAAAATATTTCTATATTTGACAAAATATTTCCATATTTCATAAAATATTTGAATTTTATTTCCACATTTCATATTACATAAAATATTTCCATATTTCATAAAATATTTGAATTTTATTTCCACATTTTATATTACATAACATATTTTCATATGAAAGTAAAATTAAACTTTTTTATTTACTTTCACATGTTCATTGATTTTGAAATAAAATAATTTTTTTTGTATTTAGGAAATTAAAAATAGACAAACAAATGTCTTTGGAGACCACGTTTTGAGATGCAATATTTTATTAAAAATCATTTAAATTCTTTTCTTTTTTTAAAACTTTTTTCTTATTAATTTCGAACTAGCGGGACCCTGTGGAAATTCCACAGTGTTTTCTACACCAATCTGTATAATTTACTGTTAATAATATTATCCGGTGTCTAGAAATATGCTCATATTTTACTAACCAAAATTTTGCGAAACGGGATGGAAGTATATATATTTATTTATATTACTCGGTTGCCGGGGCAAAAGCTGTCTCTTCAGAAGTCACCATCGGTCGCGACTCCACTCTAACTCGCACCCTCCCTCCCCCCCCCCCCCGTTGTCAGGGGCAAATCTTAAATAGGAGTGTCAGATCGTGACACACAAAATAAATAACACACTCTATCGTATTAATATATAAATAATAATAAGAAGAAGAAAAAATTTTAAATATTAAAAAAAATAATAATAAATAAATATCGTAAGCCTGAAACCGGCCCATTTGGTAAGCGTTTCCACGTCTCCTCCGCCTTCCACAATGCCCTCCTCCTTCCACGTTGAAGCGACAGAGCAGGGTCAGTTAATAGTTTAATTAAGTAAATTTTGATCTATTTAACAACTCCATTTAGTTAGATCAGTGGTAAAGTCGCCGCTTTTCAGCTAGATGTTACCGTTTCGATTCCAAGTCTCTCCATCCAATTTATTTGTTGTTTATTTATTGCATTTCTTTAGGAGCGTGACACACGAACACACACGCTATCGTATTAATATTTAGATGATAAAACATTCTTCTTCAGAGAAGGAGTTTGTATCAATTTAAAGGCAATACCTTAATTTTTCTGTGATGGTAGCTTTACACCTCGATGTTGCAGGAGCGATGGTCAGACTTCGTTGCAGGGTGGTTAGAATGAGCAACGTCCTTTTTTTTTTAATTTTGAACTTCTTGTTGCACATGACCGCTTATGTGGTAATAAAATTTTATGAAAGTTCTTGGAAGCATCTTTATAAATTTAGGAAATTGAAAATAGACAAACAAATGTCTTTGGAGACCACATTTTGAGATGCAATATTTTATTAAAAATCATTTAAATTTAATTTGTTTGTATTTATTTATACAAAAGCTGATCCACAGGTAACAGATGAAAATCTGCCTGCATTGCAGCTTTTGGGGCTAGTCTATTATTATTGTAAGTGCTGTATATATTTCTATATATTTTAATTGGTCTCTCACACGCATTATACATAGCAAGAAGATTCTGTCTATTAGCTCTTTAAAGCCGGAGATACCGAAATGCAAGTACAAGTTTAATGTATTAGATTATTCCGATCTTTTTATCTTGGATGTTTATCTCACAACGTTTCGACCGATGTAACCTCCAACCTTCTTCAGGTGCTTCTGGTCAAAATCGGGAATCTGTATGGAATTTCGAATGGAACCCTTTATTTAATCTATGAGGGTAGTTTGTTCTTGTTCTGTCAGCCATGAATAAATACGCTGTTCTGTTCAAAATTTCTGTACAGATTTCAGATTTCTACAAGACACACTTGAAGTAGGTCGGAGGTTACATCGGCCGAAATGTTGTGGAAATAACATCCAAGATGAGAACAGTAATTCGAATGATACAAATTATCAATCCTCATCTAAAAAAAAAAAATCCGAAATGCAACCGTTATGTTCTTACAATCTGACTCCATGTGCAATCAAATAACACCTTATTTCAATAGAAAATGTCAACACCTATCACATGAACAATTAGAGACGGCATCAGTATAAGGAGATGTATGCGGGCTGAGATCAAAGTGTAGTATTTGTTCTGTTGTCAGTCTGTGAAGGAGAAATCCTTCTTGATTATGGCAATTTTTATTTTTTGTCCACTACAAACCCCTTCTTCTTCTTTCGTGTGAATCAGATGATTTCCCCGATGCTTTTCAAGTCTGGAAAGACATCGGATACTTACGGGAAGGACCACGAGAAGGTCGACAACATCCTTAAGTGAAAGTGGTACTGTGGAACCGACTGGATTCGAACTTGGAACACCCAGGTCTTCAGTCCGTGTCGATATCCACTTAACCACCGTCACCTCCCACTACAAACCCCTGACACAGTCTAATAATCCTAAACCAATAGTGACAATAGGGGTATATTTGTTTGTTTGGTTTGTTTTACGACATATCAAGCCTTTTTGAGTCATTTAATGCTGCAACACAATGCCTATTGTCAATGATTAGTTGTATACAATTAGTTGAAGGCAAGTCACTATTTTACCTATAGCTGGAGGGGAAAATCGTGGGTTCATACCTTTCCCAACGATATTGGTGTATAGAATTGAACACAATAGATCCAATGGGATTCGAACTCAGCATAGCAGATTCTATGGTTAGTGACGGTATCTATTAGGCCAATCACGCACCCCCAAGTAAATATGATTAAATTAAGTAAATGGATTAAATAAAGCGTTCCATTTGAAATTCTGTATAGATTCTAAAGTTTGACATAAAGATTCCCGAATTTAACAAGATGCACTTAAAGAAGGCCGGAGGTCACATCGGCCGAAACGTTGTGAGAATAACATCCATGTATAAGATGTATCTTTTGAAGAAACGAGAATGGAAAGAACGATTAAGAGAGCTGCTGGAAAGGAAATATTTCAACCTGATGACTTCAAAGCAGATGTTCATCAATACAGTGTAAGTCAATTTGTATCAGATAGGATTTGAACTCGGCATAGCAGATTCCATAGTATGTGACGTTATCTATTAAGCTAATCACGCACCCCTAGGTAGCACTGTAAAAAACAAAAAAAAAACAAAGCGACATTCATCCTAGGCGGATTTAGCCAGCTTTCCTCTGAAGGAGGAAGTTTCTAGGGAATATTAAATTTACAAGTGATCCCCAGTCGCATATATGTTCCGGTCAGGGGAGAATTTGGCAGTTCTTGCAGGGAGGTGTCAACATTCTCCCACATATAACACCTGGTATTCCAAAATGGTCACTCACCTGGTACTGACCAGGCTCAATATTGCTTAACTTCGGTGATCGAATAAGAACCGGTGCGTCAACGTGATTATGTTAGCTACCAGTTGACGAGATATTTCTGGTCAACCGGTCAACAAACCAGTTTTAGTATTGAGTCAACAGGCAAACACTTTGTGCAGGCGGGTGGTCAGAGCTTTCCTGGCAGTTGACCAGACAGTGAGACGCTTTTTGCACTGGCTTGACTGGCAATCACTTTAGCAGGCAGGCGTTCAAAACTTACCTGGCAGTCGAACCGGTCGGCAAGGTGTTTTTGTACCAGTCATCAAGGTATGGTTGACCAGCAAGACGTTTCTGGTACTGGGTAACGGATGACCACACTTTTAATAACCATCACATGATCAATTAGAGATGCCGTTTATCAAATACACTAATGCCATTCAATAAAATATCATCCTAAAATAAGGGCGACCCCTTATGCCCAGCAGCAGTGTTCAAAACTTCATAATAATCGGTTAATTAGTTTAGGAGTGAATCCTGTACGTACAAATCTATAAACATATATGCATACCTAACTATATAGAAAGATAGATATACACATGTGTGCATGTATCATTGTTTTATGGCTGTGTAACGTTGACTATATACACAAAGAAAACTAAAGCATTTTAATACAAAAAGCCTAACGCATATCCCAATCATATTATTGCCACCCCCCCCCTTTCTCTGACACAGAGGTACTCACGTTGAGTGAAATGCCTTCCATCGAATCTCTTGTAATGTCACACTTTTTTTTATATGGTGGACAGGTCATCTTGTTCGTCAACATAATAGTAATTTGCCAAGAAAGAAACCTTTTCAAGTAGTTGATCTAGGTGTAAGAAAAGTTGTTAGACCGAAAAAGAGTTGCGTTTGTCGGCAAGGTGCTTTTGCACCAGTCATCGAGGTATGGTTGACCAGCAAGACGTTTCTGGTACTGGGTTGACGGGTGACCACAATTTTAATAACCATCACATGATTAATTAGAGATGTCGTTTATCAAATAAACTAATGTCGTTCAATAAAAATGGTCAACTGCAATTCACGATTTTGTTAACTTTATTTTTGGTTTGATGAACTATCAGACGGAGAAAGTGAAATCTCAAAAGGGGAGGTTCTTAGTACTTAATTTGACTCCTGATGCATTCCTCTACCTGTATAAGAGTCAGATTCAGCAGAAGATGGAGCACTGCTGCCACATCTGGGGAGGTGCCGCTCGGAGCACTCTTACTTGCCTTAACTCGTGGGGAGATGATCTCTTCTCTTCTCTGCAGCCCCTTCCTTTCTCACAGAAGAGACGTTGCTAGTCTTTCTCTACTCTATCAGTATTTCCATAATAGGTGCTCGACCCAGTTTCAAGTTTTGATCCCCTCCTTCATAAGACTTTCTCAGCAAGAACTTGTCTTGCTTCAAACACTGCAAGTGAACTCTCCTTTTTTCCTCTGTGTACCTAGAATCAAACGGAACTTCCATGAACAGAGTTTCTTACCCCAAAACTTCCCACCTGTGGAACACGTCACTATGGAAAGTGTCGTCTTCAAGTCTAATGTCAACAAATATCTATCGAGCCGTCCTGTGACTGAATCATAGTTCTCGATCCTTTCATAGTACTGTTCCATCATCCGACTGAAAATCTCATTAACTCTTATTCTCGAGTGGCTTTTGGCCTTGGTAAGTGATGAACCATTAGTATAAAAAGTAAAAAAAGCTCAGCTGATGTCTCACAAGCGCTCTTATTCAAATACTATTTTAGCTGATAACTACCAACATCATATGTCAATAAAATACCATTTCTGCAACAAAGAATGCAAATCTCTGGCTGAGTTAAAGATATTGAATTTAGTAGTTAGTGCTCAGCTGTATGGCCAGTTGAGTTAGAACTAAATAAACTGAGATAGAAGCCAAGAAGATTGGTTTATAAGCAGGCTGGGATGTTCCATCATACTGAGAGGAGCGAGTTCATTCTCTGGGTTCTGATTGATTGCTTGTCCATATAAATATTGCTTTGTTCAAGAAAAGGTTTATCTATCAACCAGCTCTTATACCAATAAATATCAATTTGATTCTACAGTTGTAAAGTGATAGGCACCCCTCACTGCCAGAATGACCTAAGTCCGAAAAGGACTATAAATAATGTACTATTTTAATAATATATATATATATATATATAGTCGTTCTCTACTCTATCGTTATTTTCATAGTAGGTACTCAACTGAGTTCCAATCTATGGTCTCCCCCCTACCCGTAAAACATTCACAACAAAAACTCGTCTAACTACAACTACTGTAAAAAAAATTCCTTTTTTTTTCTCTGTGTACCTAAAACGAAACAGAACTTCCATGAGCAAAGTTTCTTTCCAAGAACTACCCGTCTGTGAAACACAATACAACCGGGCTGCTTCCCAGCTGACTACAGCATGTTCGTTTTCGAGTCCAATATGAACAAGTTCTTGTTGAGCTGTCCTCTTAAATAATCAGATTCTGACCAGTTTCAACCATACTGAGTTCGACATAAAGATTCCAGAGTTTAACAAGACGCACCTGAAGAAAGTCAGAGGTTACAACGGCCGAAACGTTGTGAGAATAACATCCAAGATGAGAATAATAGTTTGAATAATCCAATAATTCACTTAAAGAAAAAGGTCGGTTTGAAATTCTGTGTAAATTCCTGAGTTCGAAAAGATGCACCAGAAGAAGGTTGGAGGTTACGTTGGCCGAAACGTTATGAGAATAACACTTAGGATGAGAACAGTAGTCCGAATAATTCAAATAATACAAATTATCAATCCTCATCTAAAAAAATTGCAAAACATAATATCAAATGGTAATTGTCGTCAATAAGACATGTACTACGACGCTTCTTTACGTCATCTATAGACGAGTTGAACGTTTAGCACAAGTTTATTTTTATCCTACATGAAATGTAGATATTCAGTTGGTGAAACTAAAAACGACGACATGATATTAGTTAATTTTGGTGACTAAAATAGGATTTACTCGATGAAGCACTAAAGAAAAAAAAATGGCGTACTCGCACAACTGTCACCATCACCAATAGCAGACCTGTCTCACAACCCTAACCCTAACCTGTCTCACAACCCTAACCCTAACCCGTCTCACACCCATAACCCTAACCCTAACCTGTCTCACAACCCTAACCCTAACCCGTCTCACAACCCTAACCCTAACCCGTCTCACAACCATAACCCTAACCCGTCTCACAACCATAACCCTAACCCGTCTCACACCCATAACCCTAACCTTAACCTGTCTCACAACCATAACCCTAACCCGTCTCACAACCATAACCCTAACCCGTCTCACACCCATAACCCTAACCTTAACCTGTCTCACAACCATAACCCTAACCCGTCTCACAACCATAACCCTAACCCGTCTCACAACCATAACCCTAACCCTAACCCGTCTCACAACCCTAACCCTAACCCGTCTCACAACCATAACCCTAACCCGTCTCACAACCATAACCCTAACCCGTCTCACACCCATAACCCTAACCTTAACCTGTCTCACAACCATAACCCTAACCCGTCTCACAACCATAACCCTAACCCGTCTCACACCCATAACCCTAACCTTAACCTGTCTCACAACCATAACCCTAACCCTAACCCGTCTCACAACCCTAACCCTAACCCGTCTCACAACCATAACCCTAACCCTAACCTGTCTCACGACCCTAACCCTAACCCGTCTCACGACCCTAACCCTAACCCGTCTCACGACCCTAACCCTAACCCGTCTCACGACCCTAACCCTAACCCGTCTGACAACCCTAACCCTAACCCGTCTCACAACCATAACCCTAACCCTAACCTGTCTCACAACCCTAACCCTAACCCGTCTCACGACCCTAACCCTAACCCGTCTCACAACCCTAACCCGTCTCACAACCCTAACCCTAACCTGTCTCACAACCCTAACCCTAACCTGTTTCACAACCCTAACCCTAACCTGTTTCACAACCCTAACCCTAACCTGTCTCACAACCCTAACCCTAACCTGTCTCACAACCCTAACCTGTCTCACAACCCTATCCCTAACCCTAACCTGTCTCACAAAATGTAATGCTTTTTTTTCTTTCATACTCGTTAGACAAGTTCTTGTTCTTTTATATTTCCCTAAAGTCCTTCATCCGGGTATTTCAGTTGTTTGTGTCTATTCTGTTCGGTTAAATCAACCTCAGATCGTTAATGCTGTTCGTCTCAGGTTCTAATCGCAACGGAAACTGTTTATTTTCTATACAGGAAATATTAGAGAATTCTTTTTTACAGTGGGTAAAGGACGCTTTTTGATACAATTGTGAGTGATACAAATCACGTCACTCTCAACATCTTGGCTTTTTAATTGTTTGTTTCTCTGTTAAATCAACCTTTTGGCCAAAATCAAAGTGTAGTATCTGTTCCGATGGATACTGCACCCCATAGACCGGTATTGTCTTGGCCTTCGGGGCTTGATTTACGCCGGTCTATGGGTCTGTCCTGTGCAGTTCTACGAGGTCCACCCTCCCAGGCTTTGTCTTCTCACCATTTGAGAAGGGGTTAGTTTATTGCTAATCGCCTAAGGCGCCCCTACTGGGGAATGCTGACGGGGCTGCCCAGGCATTTTTTGTAGGCCAGAGTGCTCAACTTCTCGGGCGCTGGCTTTTCAAATCCCACTTTCCCGACCTTGTGTCACATCTTACCGCTGTGGGAGGTAGATAAATAACTTCTCGGTTAAATCAACCTCAGATCGTTAATGTAAGACTCAGGTTCTAATCGCACCAGAAACTGCTTATTTTCTATACTAGTGATTTTTTGGGGGGCGGTGGGAAAATGATGTATTCTTTCACACCAATGTTCTACGTGCCAAACGAAAACAGACTCTCTTTCAATGTGAATATGATAAATCATTTTTTTCTGTCAGACTCCGTCTCCAGTTCACCACTTCTATTACAGGAGGTCGTATGAAATATGGTGGAAAGAGAGTAGGGCAGATGAAGTGTGTGTTTTAAAAGTAAAGGGTCTGATGTGACTAACTCTATGGTTTCCACTTCAAGGTAACCTCTACTCTCTACTCCAATGCGCTTGTTCATCCATCTCTGCTACGCCCCTATGCACTCATGGAAGGATTCTTCTGGAATACCCTTAGGCTATGTCATTACAACTCTCTTGGTAGCCTATATGCTTCAAAAACGGGTTTCCTTAACGATCCCCTTCAGCCCGGGGGAAACACAAAATTCATATGAAGCAAAATAAAGTGAATAGGGAGGTTGTTTCAACATATTAATGTTTAGATGCGGGTGTGCAAAGTTAGACTTAGAATGGTAAATTTCCACATAAGGTTAAAAATTGAGTAGTGGAGTTTTCCAAGAAAAAATTGTAAGATCTACATGTTCTAACAGAGACAGGAAGCTGGTAGTCTTATGTGGCGAATGAGCAGGGAAGACCTTTCTTTTTTCACTGAATCACCAGAGAGAGAGATAGAGACCAGTTGAATTTTTAGATAACTGCTTTTTATACTCCCTATAGAATCCAACTAACACTTACCGGCATAAAGGCCTCAACTGGCATCCATCTCATAGAAGAATACTTATTCGAATGAATGAACATTTATACACTAGAATGGCCACTTATGAATCTCAGCCAATCAGAACACAGAGAATGGACTTTCCCTTCTGAGCATAATGGAACATTCTAGCCTTATTATAAACCGGCATTTTGATGTGCTTGGCACTCTGACTTATCTTGCTGCTCAACTGGTCATACAGTTGAGCCCTAAGCATCGATTCTATACTCCCCTCCCCCGTGTGGGGGGTGGCGTTTTATGTGTATACATGTATACCCTAAAGAAAGAATAAAACCCCAAGGACATTTTTAAAGCCATAATCCATTTGTGATGTTTCTTTATTAATAGCGTTTATTATTATTAAGAAAATAAAGACGTCTACAACGACGGAAAGAGAGAAATGGAAACTTCGGCTGCCACATCACCACTGCGACTACATAAATTTGACCAGTTGATTCTGTCTACGAAGAACACCCCAACTACATTATACCAGTACGGTTATGTTCTTTCTATTCGTTACTCAGTAATCATGGCTAAACGATTTGAAATGAAAAGGAGGCATAAACAAAACTATGTATTAAAAAAAATCAACGGTTGAGGAAGCTAAGTTTTATATTCTCCAGGTAATTTCTCTTCAGCCCATAGCTCACACAGCACATCCAGTCCCGTTAATTTGTCAGACTGACCTCGTATCCTATGCAATACGTGATCCACCAAAATCAAATTTATTTGTGTAGCTCATCTGGTAACTACACTTTGCATGTTGTTGTTGTTGTTGTTGGTGGTGGTGGTTCTGGTGATGTGCAGGGGGTAACACTCATAAATCATTCTCGACGGAATAATCTATACATATTTTGTGTGATGGTAATCAGGTTTGAAATTAAGAAACTTATTTTAACTTTTTTTTTTCTCTTAGGATTATAAAATAAATACCAAACTTAGAATATTTCGTCTACATTTTTCTTGAGCGGCATAACCACAGCACAAACTTATCTTAACTCATGGAAGAAACTGTCAGAACGAATAGGCTACTTTTATAAACAGTTGGCTAAGATAGGTGGTAGTGGGTTGGAAAAGTGACGAATTATGGGAAGGTGAGAGAGAGTATAAAACCCAGCAAAAAAAAATTGATGATATTTAAGGAGAAAAAAGGAGTAGGAGTGTAGAATACGGAAGTAACGGCATCTATTGTAAAGACTGCATTGCGGAAAAGTGGTACAAGGTTACTGATGTCATCTTCCGCAACTCGGTCTCCACAATAGATGTCCTTACTTCCATTTTCTACAAGGAGGAGAAGGATGAAGTGGACGAGAAGGAACATTGGTGATAGTAAAGACAAAGAAGAGGAACAGTTTAGAGAGAGAGAGAGAGAGAGATACATAAACTATATACAAGCTATTTCGGCATCATGGAATCTGGAAGAGTTAAGACGTGATACAACCTTTTAATAGAGAGGGAGATATAAGAATTGAACATGTAATGTAGTTTAAATGAATGAAAAGAAGATGGACTTTAACTTACCTTACATCGTGAAAGAAAATGTCATGATGATTATCTTTACAAAGAATCTATAAAGATAAGAAGGAAGTAGCTTGGGAAAGTGATGAATTATGGAAAAGCGGAGAGAGACTATAGAATTCAAGGAAAGAGAAACTTGGAAAAAAGTCTTATTTTATGAAGAATCTATTGAGATACGCGAAAGTGGCCCCCATACACCCTAGAATTCATACCAGGTGCTTAATGTACATTCCCTGTCCACCCTCTTCTACCTGAGATAAATCACTGTGGAGTCGATTATCTACCCCTTTAAAATTTTTTTGGCTATCCCATGCTCTCACTTGACACCTGTTTTCACACCCTAAAATAACTTTATTGGCTGAACCAGAAACCCTGTTTCACAGTTTACAACACAGGCTTCATCCCGCCAGTTTCTCATGAACACAGAATCTGAAAAACTCATCAGAGTAAGAGCAAGTTTATTGCGAACGCCCTAGGAACTTTGTGAACTGGAATTTTTATTAAATTTCTGGCTGGCCCAAAGCATGAAACCTGGGTACCTAAAATGGACACTGAATTGTATATTATGTAAATAAAAAACGCATATATGTAAAAGTTAGGAATGTTTATATAGATTTGTAAGGGCAGGATTCACTCCTGAACTAATTCACTGATCATTATAAATTTTGGAACACAGCTGTTAGACATAAGGGGTTGCAATGTGGGCTATATTTAATTTGATTTCGTTTCATGCAATAAGTTTAAAAAGAGGGTGGAAGCCTTCCATGAAAATTCAGATATCTGCGATTTTTGTGAAATTTTAAGAATAGGTATTAGACATCAATTAGTAAATATTCCCATTATTTTAGGGTTTTTTTTTCAAATATTTTAAAGGGTTTTTAAGGGGCCATAATATGGACACAACTTTCATTTGAAAATTCAAATATATCAGATTTGCATTGAATTTAATCCATAGTCATTAGACACCAATAAAGCAAGAATCTCTGAATTTAAACTTCTTAAGCCTTAAACTTTAGACATTTTAAAGAATCAAAATCATTTTGATCAAAATTGGAATAAGGATTCTAGACATAAGGTTTAGAAGCTTTATATCTTCATTTTAATCTTCATAAGAAGACATAAAATGAGGCAAAACTGTTCTGTTCGGGGAATTCATTTTTACCGTCCTGGAACGGGTATTCTTCTAATATATATATATATATATATATATATATATATATATTTATTTATTTTGGTACAGAAAAATTAGTACAACATTCGTACCGTCGCTTTCAAGCACAGAAGGGCTTAGCCATCCAGCTTTCTTCAGCTTCTGTTGTCAAAGCTGTGCTTGAAACCGACGGTACGAATGTTCTACTAATTTTTCCACAGCAAAATAAATAAATATTACACTTTATAAAAAGTGCTCAATATCAAATAGAGCTTTTATATATGATTAGTTTTATTTACACATACATTATTATTATTTGATTTTGATTCTTAACGGTCCCAACCACGTGACTTTCCAAATTTAAATTTTAAATTTCTTTTCATTGTTTTCTCCATTTCATTCTTTCCAAATATGATCTAAGGTTAAGATCAGATTTTAACTCTGCCTGATGAGATCTCAGTTTATAACAGCTATTGATCGATAACATCGACATGCCAGTATCGCAGATTTTGTACATGTCTGTTCAAATAAAAATAATCATATATATATATATATATATATATATATATATATATATATATATAAGTTTCACCCTTTATTGCAACATACACGCCAAAATTCATAAACTTTCTTACCTTTTTGTTTTATATATATATATATATATATATATATATATAACTTTTGAAATGAACAGTATGAATTGAAAGTATTCAAGACGAAATTCTCTTAGACATTTTTTTGCACAACCTCAACCAAAATACAAAATATCTTGTAAGAATTTGCGACAAAATAAATGAAAAAAAAAAATGAAAAAAAACTCACTCAGGAAACTATATCATTGGTCTTCATCAAAACATTTCTAAATATATGAAATGGAAAAATACAAGAACGGATTTTCTTAAAACGCGTCCGTTAAATCTATGCATTTAACAATGGAAATTCTATTTCAGACCGACAGACAGAGCGCCTTGTACAGATGCTTGGACGCATCTGAAAATAGTTGTATTATGGGTTTTATTTGATCAGATTACATTTTTATTCTAATTGTAGTTTTAATTTTTATTTGATTTTACTGCTAGTTTGACTGACCAAAATAGAATTAAAGAGTATTTTTAAAATTTTGCTCATCATTTTTTTTTTAGGCATTTTGAACTCTCGATGAGATAAAGAAGCAGACAGTGCTTTTCTTTGTTATTTACGCATATGCACAGGCGTGTATATTATCTCTATCTTCATAAAGCTACGTATGTTTATATACTTGTATTTACAGGATTCACTCCTAAACTTATTAACCGATCATTATGGATTTTGCAACACAGCTGTTAAGTGCAAGTGGTCCGAATGTGGGCTATATTTTGTTTAATTTAGTTTCATGCAAAGTAGATAAAAAGAGGGTAAAAATATCTTCATGAAAATTCAAATACTTGTTGTAATTTTGTCAAATCTTAAAAATAGCTATCAGACGTCAATTAATATTCCCACAATTTTAGTAAATTTAATCCATAGTCAATTAAGCAAAGTATTTTATTTTCATTTTTTTAAGGGGGGGGGGCACTCTATGCCGAACATCAGCAGCACTTAACTTGAAGTATTAATATTTTTCTAAGACAACTGTTTTGAAGCAATGATATGCCGTCATATCTGTGTATTAATAGTTTTCTAAGACAACTGTTTTGAAGCAATGATATGCCGTCATATCTGTGTATTAATAGTTTTCTAAGACAACTGTTTTGAAGCAATGATATGCCGTCATATCTGTGTATTAATAGTTTTCTAAGACAACTGTTTTGAAGCAATGATATGCCGTCATATCTGTGTATTAATAGTTTTCTAAGACAACTGTTTTGAAGCAATGATATGCCGTCATATCTGTGTATTAATAGTTTTCTAAGACAACTGTTTTGAAGCAATGATATGCCGTCATATCTGTGTATTAATAGTTTTCTAAGACAACTGTTTTAAAGCAATGATATGCCGTCATATCTGTGTATTAATATTTTTCTAAGACAACTGTTTTAAAGCAATGATATGCCGTCATATCTGTGTATTAATATTTTTCTAAGACAACTGTTTTGAAGCAATAATATACCGTCATATCTGTGTATTAATATTTTTCTAAGACAACTGTTTTAAAGCAATGATATGCCGTCATATCTGTGTATTAATATTTTTCTAAGACAACTGTTTTGAAGCAATGATATGCCGTCATATCTGTGTATTAATAGTTTTCTAAGACAACTGTTTTAAAGCAATGATATGCCGTCATATCTGTGTATTAATAGTTTTCTAAAACAACTGTTTTAAAGCAATGTAAAACAATATGCCGTCATATCTGTGCGACAAACGACATCATACTAAACATGAGCAGTAGCTAACTTGAAGTATCAGTATTGTTTGTAAGCAAGGCGGCAACTGTTTTGTTTTTCGAGTGACATGAATTATAAAAGTTGTGGTTGTTTGAAAGCAATGAAAAAAGTATGCTATCATTTTTAGCAGTATTGGCACACTTTTAATATGATTAATATGAAACATTTTTCTTTTTCAGGTGAGTGAAGATTCCTTTTTCTAAACACACATGCACAACTACAGTTTGAACTCGTCTAACAGGTAGGTAAATACAAATTCTAAGAATACATCTGTTTGTTCTGGCTTTTTGATTGTATAAATCTTATATGAGAAAGGGTAGATTATGCATGTATGTCGACACTATAACTCCACAACCATTGGGCCGTTTCTTATGAGATTTGCAATGGAGGTTCTATATATTGGCTGGTGAAACACAGGCTCTACGTAGATCACCAAAGTGTCACCCATATTATTGAACGGTGATAAAATAAGGACTGTTAGACATTCATGACTGAAACAGTGAAGCACAGGCTATATATAGATCTTTGGTCTTTTGTGAAGGATGTCAGAGAACATTACCGTGCACAAAATATCTAGAAAAATAAATCCGTTGGGCTACTTAAGAAGCATCAACAAGTGAACATTATGAAATCAGATTGAAAAACCGGATACGTGAACTAATTTTGGTGGTGATGTCCCTCTTCAGTTAAGGCATAGTTTGGGATTGTTTTGAGAGACATAATCTTTGAGATAATCCCCACAGATAAAAGTCGGGGGGGGGGTAAGTCTGGCGAGTGTGAAGCCCATTCAAGATTACACTTTCTACTGAGAAGACAACCACCAAAGTGTCCCCCATATTATTGAACGGTGATAAAATAGGGACTGTTGGACATTCATGACTGAAACTTGGAAAACAAGTCAGACACAGAGTGAAGTTTATTTGTATCAAATATGATTTGATTGCAGAAAGGATTGTGAATTTTATTAACGATTTCATGTGTGGCATTTTTTTTAGAGGAGGGGTTCATTCTATGCTGAACATCAACAGCACTTAATCTGAAGTATTAATATTGCTTCAAGACAACTGTTTGGAAGCAATGATATGCCGTCATATCTGTGCAACAAATGAGATCATACAAAACATCAGCAGCAGCTAACTTGAAGTATCAGTATTGTTTTTAAGCAAGGCAACAACTGTTTTTTTTTTCAAGTAACATTAATTATAAAATTTGTAACTAAGTTTGGAAGCAATGAAAAACAGTATGCAGTCATTTTTGACAACACGGGGGCTACTGAGAATTAAGATGAAAGTTTAGGAGGTCGTCCTAAATTGGGAGCTGTGCAGTGAGATGCTTTTTCACATTAGTTTTAAATTTCTGCATGTCGGTACAGCCGGGGAAACAGGTAGTAGAGAGGGAGTTCCAAAGGCTGGCAGCTCGAGGAAAGAAGCTACTGGAGTAGAAGGCTCTCCAGCATCTGGGGACCTCCACAGTGAATGGATGGGATTTAGCTGATTGTCGGGTTGGTCGAGTGTGTTTACATCGAGGGGGCACAAGAGCAGCAAGTTCATCGGAGCACATTCCATTGAAGTAGTTATAAAATAACCACAAGGGTGCAACATTGCGGCGATGGAACAGGGGCTGGAACTTTGTGGATAATAAGAAACCTAATAGATTAGAAACTCTTTTTTGAACTTTGCCTAAAAGGGAGAGACTAATGGAGGATGCTCACGCCCAGATGTGACATCAATACTGGTTAGGGTGGACGTATACAATTAAAAAAAAATTTTTTTATCATAGTTCACATCAAACAAGGCAGGCCGCCACTGTAGATGTAAGAGGCTACTGAGAAAAAAGGATGATGGTTTGGGGGGGGGGGGGTCCATCTACATTAGGAGCCGCGCAGCGAGATGTCTGTTTACATTAGTTTTAAATTTCTGCATGTCAGTAACGTCAGGAAAGCGGGGAGCAGGGAGGGAGTTCCAGGGTCCAGCAGCACGAGGAAATAAGCTTTTGGAGTAGAAAGCTCTTCGGCATCTGGGGACCTCCACAGTGTATGGATGGGAGTTGGCAGATTGTCGGGTTGGTCTAGTGAATTTACGTCGTGGGGGTACCAGAGCAGCAAGCTCATCAGAGCACAATCCATTGAAGTACTTGTAAAAAAGGCACAAGGATGCAACATTGCGGCGATGGGATAGAGGCTGGAGCTTGGTGGATAGTGAAGGACCTATCAAGATAGCAACTCTTTTTTGGACCTTGTCTAAGGGGGAGAGACTAGCGGATGATGCACTAGTCCAGATGTAACAACAATACTCCATGCATGGGCAGATGGTGGCTTTGTAGAGATATAGAATACTGTCAGTTGTGAGAAGTTTTCTAGCACGGTAGATGGAGGCCACCTTCTTTGCAGCAGCCTTTTAATAAAAGAGTATTTTTTAAATATTGCTCATAATTTTTTCACCATTTGGAACTCTCGATGAGATAAAAAAGCAGACAGTGCTTTTTTATTTAAACTGTATAAATTTATATATGTTTATTTATTTGCATCTACAAGATTCGTTCCTAAACTAATTAACCGATCATTCTGACTTTTAATTTGTTGTTTTGTTTTATGGCATATCAACCCTTTTCGCCATGAAGCTTGACAGTACACTGTCATTGAAACAACACCTGGACAGCGCCAAGGCAAAGACCACCGCCTGTGTTGCACTGATACGCCACCTAGCTAGTACCACATGGAGAGCTACTACAGAAACACTGCACAACTCCACTGAGGCCACTGCTGCTAAGTATTATGCTCCAGTCTGGTGCTGCAGTCCACATCTGAAAAAGCTGGACACTGCCCTCAATGACGCCATAAGGACTGTCTCTGGATGTCTACGAGCTACTCCAACTCACCAACTGCCTGTCTTCGCCGATATTGCTCCAGCTGATATTAGACGAGAAGGAGCCATACTACCCTTGCCCGGAACTGGACTGGCTTGCTGCACTGATACGCCACCTAACTAGTACCACATGGGGAGCAACTACTGCTGTTAAGTACTGTGCTCCAGTCTAGTGAATCCTATCTTTTCCACAAAATCGTCATGGAAAGATCTCAGCACAAGCGCCTAAAGTTTCGATGACCCTTCGCCTTGCAAGCCCAGGAACTGCTCCGTACAACAACATCTGACACCAGCAAGGCTTCCTAGGACAAGGCAAGATGGAGGGAACAGTGGAAAACAGTAGAACCATCCACAAGGATTCCGCAGATTCCCTGGCCAACACCTATCACAAAAGCAGTGGACAATGCTCAATCGCCTGAGGACAGGCGTAGGACGCTTTGGCGAATTGATGAAGAGGTGGGGCCTCACAGATGGTGCCCAATGCGAATGTGGGGACTCCCTGAAGAATATGGAACACTTCATCACCAGCTGCCCCAAACACCAGCCACCAAATGGCGATCTCGGCCTTATTAATCTGGACATTATTAACCTGGACATTATTAACCTGGACGATCAAACTCTGGACTGGCTTGCTGCCAGTGAGTTGAAAGTCAAAAAAGACATACGCAAGAAGAAGAACCTTTTTCGAGTTATTCAATGCCAAATCCGGTTATTTTGGTAAAAGTTTTTTTGCTTCAAGTTCTTTATATCTTCAAATATTTATTCATGGTGTTTGGTTTGGTTGTTTTGTTTTACGGCATATCAACCCTTTTGGGGTTATTTTATGCCGAATCCAGTCATTTTGGCAAAAGTTGTTATGCTTCAAGTTCTTTATATGTTCAAATATTTATTTATGGTGTTTGGTTTGGTTGTTTTGTTTTATAGAGGAAAAATGTTTTGTTTTTTTGTTTTTTGCTTTGCAGAACATGATTGAGTTTTGCAAAGGGAAAGGAAAAAAACAATAACATTTATGTTTGGTGCATTTTTTGGTCAAGAAGCCGGTATCTTCAGACAGCCTGATCTGGTAGCACCAGTTATGACTTTTGGAAAACAGCTGCTCGGCGTAAGGAATCATAATGTGGGCTATATTTAGTTTAATTTAGTTTTGTAATTGTAGTTTATTCAGCATCTCCATGCCGTCATCTTTGACAGCATGGGGATGCTAGTCTATATGATGCTAGTCTATATATAATATCTACATGGAGGAGCTTGCCCTTCAAGATTTGGATGAAATATAAACTGAAAAGTCAAATCTATTCTTGGATTTGCACTGATTGCATTTCTTGGTGGAAGTTCTGCAAATTCAATCCGACCGGATTGGAGAGGAAGAGTCATTATGAAATGTAACCTCCGCGGAAAATCTTGGATCATCTGATGGATCCCGTTATTATTTGCCATTCACTTTTGTCGGATGATCGTGATCTCGGCACGAAAATCAATTTATGCTGCGTCATGGAGGCGAAGGGTGGGTCGGGCTGGTATGAACAGATCCGATGTCAATGAATTCACCATATTAAAGTGCCGTTTTCACGCATCACGGATGATTGATGATGGCAGGCAAATTAACTTTTCCGAACACTAAATAAGTCGAAATCAAAAAATGATACGTATGTAGTCAAGCCTGTATTTTTTTTTTTTAGAAAGATATGCTGAAAAACTGTAAAATGTGTTTTAGGATATTTTTTTTTTTTTGCATGTATGAAACCTGAGATGACATAAAATGGAGAAAAACTGTTTTGACATGTTACGTTAGATAGAAACGCTATCAGAAAAATAACATATCTGTTCTAAAAGTAAACATTTAAACAATACTAATACTTTAGTCAACTACTGCTGCTGTTTGTATTCACTTAAATATATACTGAATTACCTTCCTTAGTGTTACATACAAGGATATAGGTATTGAGAGAGAGAGAGAGAGAGACCCAACACACAAACGCACACGACGTTGTAAAAGAAAAAATGATTTCTTTACAAAGAAAAGGAAATTAATAATAAATGTTGTCCTTGTTTTAGAAAGGATTGTTTATATGGTAATATTAATTATTAAAAATAATGATGAGCAATTAGAACGCCATACAATGCATTTTCATTTTATTAACTTTTTTTTTCAATTTAATTTTCGAAGATATACTTCATTATCAGAATTTCAAATGAAGATATATTAAAATACGCTTTTTTTCTTTTCATCATCTTGTTTTTGGTGTTATCAATTCGGTGTTATTAATATTATTACCATTATCATTATTATTACCCATTAGTATTATCATTGTCATTATTATCATCATTACAATGATTATTAAATTATCATTCATTATTATTCATACAAATTAAACCTCTGCTAAAAATAACGGTCTCTTTTTTTCAGAACTGATGAAATAAATATTAAAAAATTAATAATAAATGTTGTCCTTATTTAGAAAGCATTGTTTATATGGTAATATTAATTATTAAAAATAATAATGAGCAATTAGAACGCCATACAATGCATTTTCATTTTATTAACTTCTTTTTTTTTCAATTTAATTTTCGAAGATATACTTTTTAAAAAAAGGTATTTTATATATCTTTATTTTGAAATTCAGAAATTCTGATGATGAAGTATATCTTCGAAAATTAAATTGGAAAAAAAAAAAGAAAAAGTTAATAAAACTAAAATGCATTGTATGGCGTTCTAATTGCTCATTATTATTTTTAATTATTAATATTACCAAAAGGAAATTAATTTTTTTGACTTTAATTTTGTAATTAATCACATGAGAGATATGTGTCTGTACATCTATGTTTCTGCGTCCGTTTTCACTCGCTGTGGATGAGTGATGGTAACAGGTAAATAAAAAAAAAATTTAAATTGGTGCTTCTGTATCATTGGGGCAGATTAAATTTCATCTCTAATTTAGAAGAGTCTGTTGAAAGGGGAGATAATTCAAACTTTTTTTTTTTTTTTTTGTAAGCATAACCCATGAGGGAAATCCAGAGAATTAGTTAGAAAATATATTTTAAAAGAAAGGGTAGTTCACTGACCGGACTGAAATAATAGCGTTATAATTTAGAAAGCCATTCTTAACATGGGGAAGTGGTTAACTATTCTGTTTATTAAATTATTAGGTGAAAGTACAGAATACAGCTTGAAACATCTTGCAAAGTGCAACACTAATGCAACAGACTGCATAAAAAAGTGGGGAACTGTCGTTTGACAACATGCTTCAAAGAAGAAGAAATTTGAATTTGAATTACATTCCATCGACTGTCATGGCAAATAACACCCTACCTGAGAGTTCATCATTCAAACTCCTCGGCCTAACTTCCACAGATAGCATAAATTGGAATAAATACATCGAAAACATTGCCAGGGCTGCTACAAAGAAGGTGGGCTCTCTATACCGTGCCAGTAAACTTCTCACACCTGACATTATCCTATATCTCTACAAAGCCACCATCTGACCATGTATGGAGTATTGTTGCCACATCTGGGTTGGTGCATCATCCACTAGTCTCTCCCTCTTAGAGAAGGTCCAAAAAAGAGTTACTGACTTGATAGGTCCTTCACTATCCACCAAGCTCTAACCTTTGTCCCATCGCCGCAATGCTGCTTCCTTGTGCCTGTTTTACAAGTACTTCAATGGATTGTGCTCTGATGAGCTTGCTGCTCTGGTGCCCCCGCGACGTAAATTCACTAGACCAACCTGACAATCTGCCAAATCCCATCCATACACTGTGGAAGTCCCCAGATGCCGTAGAGCTCTCTACTCCAAAAGCTTCTTTCCTCGTGCTGCTGGACTCTGGAACTCCCTTCCTGCTTCCTGCTTTCCTGACAGGCAGAAATTTAAAACTAATGTAAACAGTCATCTCGCTGCGCAGCTCCTAATTTAGGTTGAACCCCCTCCCCCCTTTTTCTCAGTAGCCCCTTACATCTACAGTGGTGGCCTGCCTTGTTTGGGGTGAACTATGATAAAAAAAAAAATTTTTTACTTCCATCACACATACAAGACAAGCCAGGGTGGCACATACGTAGGTACGTACGTACGTACGTACGTACGTACACACAGATAACACAAAATCATGCCTGACCTTTCTGGATCTCTGGGTTGCCTTGACTAATGATGCTGAAATTCTACACACTTATAGAACCTATCAAATAAAAATTTTGTGCAAAGTTTTAATTAATTTGGTTTATTGGTTTTTGAGTTATGATTGATCAAAGAAATGAGATTTCCAGCATAGGCCATTCGTGAGGTCTATTACGGGATAGAGCGCTCTCGTGCCTCCCTTGATTCCATCACACATACAAGCTAAACCTTACATTTCTAGCTTTTTGGAGACAAGATAGATGACGTGTGAGAAAATGGTTAATATGTGACATAACAGTTGAGTTAAGTGCTCTGCTTTTGTTAGTGAGAAGTGGGTTAGGGTCATTACAGGTTTTACCGATAAAGTTTTTGTCAGTTCGGCATGTGAAACTCCAGAACACCTCTCGAGCGCTGGCTTTTTAACCCCCACTTTCCGACCCGACCTTGGGTCACATCTTACTTGTGGGAGTAGGATAAAACTGGCCTTGTGCCTAACTCCTGGAGAGGAGTAAATAATACTCCAGAACTTTTGTGGCTTCTTGGCCTTTTGGCTAAGATCAAAGTGTAGTATCTGTTCCGATGGATACTGCACGCCTGTCCTGTGCAGTTCTAGGAGGTCCACACTCCCAGGCTTTGCCTCCTCTCTTTGGGAGGAGTAAGTTTATTGCTTACTGTCTGAGGCGCCCCTACCGGGGAATGCCGACGGGGCTGCCCAGGCAATTTTTAAATGGCCAGAATGCTCACCTCTCGAGCGCTGGCTTTTCAAACCCCACTTTCTCGACCCGATCTTGGGTCACATCTTACTTGTGGGAGTAAGATAAAACTGGCCTTGTGCCTAACTCCTGGGGAGGAGTAAATAAAACTCCAGAATGGTTTCGTTGGTTGCAAATTAGCCAAAGCCGTTCTTGCTTAACACATTGGCTTCCTGCCAGAGACAATGGCATGTAATTTCCTTTCTTCAGCATCGAGACTGTTTGGTATCGCCGTAAAGGCCTCTCTGTTAATCGCTAACTCAAAGGATCGTTCACGCTGGAAATAACAATTGAATAGTACTGTTGGGGGGGGGGGGGGGGGCTTATGAATTTGTTTTCTCTTTCTAATCTAATACTAATGGAGATTTGGTATCTGTCTGTCTCAAGCTGAATCTATACTATTACCTCTATTAATTGTGCTAGTGTACTACCTTTCAATACTCAATTCAGTTTACTATACTATTTCAGACTCATGTATTATCTTTCAATCTGCAATTTAGGGGATGGGTAGTGTAGTATTTGTTCTGTTGCGATGATATCATCTTCCCAAGCATTACCTCCTCCTTTTTTTAGAGAGTGGGGTAGTGTAGTATTTGTTCTGTGAGCTGATAAATCTTCTTCTTTTTTATAATAATAATAATAATAACAATAATAATAATAACAATAATAATAATAACAATAATAATAATAACAATAATAATAATAATGATGATGAGAGAGAGAGAGCACTAACCAGACCTCCACTGGAAGAGTGCGGAGAATACTGTGACATTGGAGAGGCTTTTTTTGCCATCTAAATCCCGGGGAAGATCAATGGCCGTTGCCAGCAGGAAATAAATGGTAAGCGGCTGTTGCGATAACGCAAAGTCATTTGGAATGGTTATCAAAAGAGGTGGAGAGTACTGGTAATCTGGAGAAACTTGGTGTCACTCAGACTCCAGGGAACACCCCCGGTTATTATCAGAGTGCAATAACTGATGATGACCTGTGTGAGAACTCCTAGTGAGTAAATAATAGTAAAACGTCTTGGTGCAACTTCTGAAAAGCCTCAATAAGGAAAAATAAGTAATAAATAAACAATAAAGACATACTGGTATTATGTATGTGACCGGGAGGGAACAAAGATATTGTACACCAAAAATTACGTAAATTCATCAAGTAGTTTTTTTTTTATTTATCACAGAAAATCAAATTTTGTCATTTTTTTTTCCACGCTCACGAAAAGCTGGGCTTGTAAAGCTGGGCTGACTTACGTCCCTTGTTTTTCAAAGATGGAGACGTGACAATCTGGGTATTGGTGGTGCAAGAGAGAAGCTAAATATAAACACTAGCCTTTCCCTCTTGGACAGAGTCAAAAATGAGTCTCTAATCTAATAGGCCCCTTATTATGAAGCATGCGCCAACATCTGTCCCATCGCCAACATCTGTTGCATCCCTGTGCTTGTTTTGCATATACTTTAATAGAATGTGCTCCAACGAATGTGCTGCACTGGTTCCTCCTCTATGTAAATACCCCCGATCAACCCGTCAAGAACCAACCCCTTCACTGTTGAGGTCCCCAAATGCCAGAGAGCTTTCTACTCTAATAGCTTCTTTCCTCGTACTGTTAGCCTTTGGAATTCCCTTCCTGTTCCTCGTGTCCCTGACCGTACTAACATACAGACATATAAATGTAATGTGAACAAGCGTCTCACTTCAAAACTCCCCATATAGGATTCCCCTAATTCACAGTAACCCCCCCCCCCACGTCTCCGTGGCCTTGTGCCTTGTTTGGGGTGAACTAAAGTATAAAAAGAAATGTATGTATGTGTGTATATGTATGTACAGGATTCATTGCTAAACTAATTAAGTGATCATTATGGATTTGAGAATACAGCTGCTAGGCGTAAAGGTGAATAATGTGGATTATATTTAGTTTTATTTAGTTCAATGCCAATTCAGATACCTCCGATTTTTGTGAAATTTTAACAATAGACATAAATTAATCAATGTTCCCCAAATTTCAGTGTTTGTTGAGTATTTTAAATGGTTTTTAGGGGCATAATATGGGCACAATCTCCCATTTGAAAATTTAAATATTTCAGATTTGCATTGAATTTGATCTGTAGTCATTGGACACCAATTAAACAAGAGTTCAATTTTTAAAATTTTAGACATTCTCTAGAATCAAAATCATGTAATAGATTTTGATCAAAATTAGAATAAGGATTCTAGATAGAGGGTTTATTATTATTATATCTTGATATTGATCTTTGTAAATGAGACATAAAAGTGGTGCAAAACTGCTCTTTTAGTTGTAGTAGAAAGCATAGAATATGCAATATGAGTATGAGTAAATAACTCAAAAATTATCCTCGGTTGTCTTGTTGGACGTATGGACAAATGATGGATAACGGCTTTGGTTAAGAGATATTCTAAAGAAAAGGTCGTGTGTTCAATCCCTGACAAAGGGAGCAAAAAAATAAACTGATACGAGATATCTAAAAGGCATGGAATTAGGAATGAGAGCAGTCTATTCCAATTGATTAAGTAAAGCATTCAGTTAAAAAAAATTAAGGTGTTAAAAATTTTAAAAAGCCACTTTTTCTCCATTGCACAAGGGGCTCCAGATCAGAAGAGAGGAACTCACCAAGATCTTTATCAGCAATACTCTTCGAGGTGCTTCCATAGAAAATAGTTGTGTTATATTACTTTTGATTATGCTAATAGGAAGAGCACGTTGCCAAATTCTTTTCAGAGATGAATGAAGAATTCTAAAAGACGCGAAAAAAAAGAACTTTGCGCACCAATTGTACCGCTTTAATGGCAAGGAATTCAAACTATACAAATGTAATAAAATCTTTAAAAATCTTTGGAAATGTCAAGCATGGAACTTCCACGAAATAATAGCAAAAGTCCGAGTGGATTTTATTACGTAGGACGTCAGTCACTTATTATTGACGACATCCTCTCACCTGATGGAATCAGCGGTTTATTGGCTTCGATAATATTTGATATATTTCTGCCTCCAAGACAGAGAATGGTTTTTATTGCTGCTGGCGTTTACGTGCCTCAATCTTTATTGCATTTTGCAATGGCATACATAATGCTAAGCAGAATACGACCAAAAACTTCCATTTGCAAAACAATTTGGACATTAAAATAAGAGTGACGCATTCTTGTACGTGAATAACAATGGCAGAAACGAATTTGACAAATTGACGTTTTTTTTAGAAATGACTATAAGTAGAGGACAACATTTAATATTTATGCATGAATGTATGCGTATATATATATATATATGTGTGTGTGTGTACGTATGTATTTATGTGTGCATATACGTATGTATGTATTTATGTGTGCATATATGTATGTATGTATATTATTGTGTGTATATGTATGCATATATATGCATGTGTACATACGTATTTATGTGTGCATATAGGCATGTATGTATATATTTGTGAGTATATATGTATGCATATATACATATATATATATATATATATATATATATGTATGTGTGTATGTATGTGTATATGTATATATATGTATGTGTATATGTATATATATGTATGTGTATATGTATATATATGTATGTGTATATGTATATATATGTATGTGCATATGTATATATATGTATGTGTATATGTATATATATGTATGTGTATATGTATGTGTGTATGTATATGAGTGTATGTATATGTATGTGTGTATGTATATGTATGTGTATATGTATATATATGCATGTGTATATGTATATGTGTGTATGCATATATATGCATGTGCATATGTTTGTGTGTATGCATATATATGCATGTGTATATGTATATGTGTGTATGCATGTATATGCATGTGTATATGTATGTATGCATATGTGTATGTGTGTATGTATATGCATATATATGTGTGTATGTGTATGAATATATGTGTATGTATGTATATATATGTATGTTTATATGTATGAATATATGTATATGTGCATATATATGTAAGCGTATGTATATATATATATATATATATATATATATGCAAGATATATACAAAACAATAATGACAACTAAAGCAAAATTGGAAAATGACAATATTTTTGTGAAATATTGTCTGAATCTTAGAGTATTTTCATCCAAATAAGTGCATATTTTGTCATGTATACATATATATATATATATATATGTATATATATATATATAAATGTATACATATCTATATATACACATATCTATATATACATATCTCTCTCTATATATATACATATATATATATATATATATATATATAAATGTATACATATCTATATATATATACATATCTATATATACATATCTATATATATACATATATATACATATCTATATATATCTATATATACCTATATATATACATATCTATATATACCTATATATACATATCTATCTATCTATCTATATATATATATATACATATCTCTCTCTCTCTATATATATATATATATATATACATATATATATATATATATATACACATATCTCTCTCTATATATATATATATATAAATGTATACATATCTATATATATATGTATATAAATATGTATATATATAATTTATATCCGAGTAGAATACCCCTACTAGGAGGGGTAGATATAATTACCTAACAAAAGAGCTTTGCGACAATTTTATGTCTTCTTATGAGGACTAAAATAATTATATAACCTTCTGTCTGAAATGTATATATAATTATATATCTTTGTTAAATATGTAAACTAATTTTAACTAAATATAACCCACATTTGTACCCTATTTAGCTTAGTAATTGTGTTCTCACAATTCATAACCATCGATTTATTAGTTTAGGAGTGAATCCTTTACATACAAATATAAAAACATATAAATAGCGAACTTTATAAAGATAGAGGTATATATTTTTAAATATATATATATATATATATATATATCTTTGTAATATGTATATATTTGTTATATACTAATGCATATCTATTTATGTTATATATATATATATATATATATATATATATATATATATATATATATATATATATATATATATAAAGCGGCTTCGATTTATTTTCTTTAAAAAATGATATCGCATCTTTATATGCTTAAAAAGGTTTTTCTTTTTACCTTATTCTTTAATAAACGTCACCTAAATGCTTAAAAAAAATATGAACTTTAAATTTTATATCTGTCTCGCGAGCATACGCGCCTTCATATTTGAAAACGGATAACAACAACAACTTCCGCTAAGCCCGTTTACCACAACAGTAGTCGGGAAACATCCAAATCCAATAACATCGGGATATAGACACACTGATGAGGCCAGGTTTTCAACTGGCGAAATTGTCTGTATCACTATAAACCAAAAAAAAAAAATGATTACGGTTTATATAAAGAAGAAAAAAAAATCGGCTTCGATTTATTTTTCTTTAAAAAATGATATCGCATCTTTATATGCTTAAAAAGGTATTTCTTTTTACCTTATTCTTATATGTATATATATATATATATATATATATATATATATATATATATATATACAGGACCGGCGGGACAGTTATAAAAGTGGGGGTGGGGGCTCTCCTAAAAAGTGGGGGGGCCGGTCAAACACATGCATATATAACTTCATTATTGATGAACGTAAAGTGGGGGGGTGTCAAAAGGTGGGGGGCTTGATCCCCCCTCCCTTTCCCCGGTGCCGCCGTCCATGATATATATGTATATCTTTGTAATATGTTTATATTTGTTGTATACAAATGCATATCTATTTATATGTTATATATATATATATATATATGTATATCTTTGTAATATATTTGTTATGTACAAACGCATATCTATTTATATGTTATATATATATATATATATATATATATATATATATATATATATATATATCTTTGTAATATGTATATATTTGTTATATACAAATGCATATCTATTGATATGTTATATATATCTTAAAATATCAGATCTGATTTTCAAAATCAGATCTGAATAGCAATCTGTCTTACATAACACTATTTCATTCGGCAAGCCTCTTTTTTGGTTAGTTTTCTCCCGACATGTTATTAGAATGAATATAATTCATTTCGATTCGGGGGTTTTTTCCTGATAATATTTCGCCCGGGTAGGATTAATGTTAAACTTAATACGTTTTTCTTTCTTGCCATAGACAGACGAGTGCACCTCAGTCCTTCATAAGTAATTACACTTTTTCGCAATTTTGTCTTCATACTTTGCCGTTCTAATAGTGCATTACATAACATTCATATACTTCTTCCATTCCGTTATACCATGTAAAATGCATTGCCTTTTAAGTTCCACTCAAGCGGTCGTTTATTATTTCCAACACTGTATTTTTGACGATATAAGGGATCCACCTATTACTTCATTATGAACGCTTCACGGCCGCCATCTTGCAACAAGACATTTCAATTGCCCAGGTACGTCGTTACGACTGTTCATTTTGTTTGTGTTCTAACTTGGAACTTTCTTATTTCAAAACAAAAAATTAAACAGTCTTCTACATAGATAGATATATAAATATGGGAAATGAAAAAGGAAAAACCAAAAAGGATGTTTTTTTTTATGTATTCATCAAAGTTTCATCTTTATTTGTAAGACTTCTTCAGGATGATAATATTTGGAAAAATGTCATGCAAGTACGTGAAAATATTGGGTTCACATGATGGGTTGATAGGAAGAAGTAGTAGCCACTACTGGGAGCAGTAGGATCGAGGTCCGGGCTTGGTGAGGTCAGTCGCATGGAATGAAATAAATGTGGATGGTTCTGAGTGAAAAAAAGTGGAGGGGTGGAGGTGAGCAGGGATAATGTGGATGGCTACTACTTCTTCCCATCAACCCATCACGTCAACCCAATATTTTCACGTACTTGCATGACATTTTTCTTAATATTATCATCCTGAAGAAGTCTTACAAATAAAGACGAAACGTTGATGAATACATAAAAAAACATCCCTTTTGGGTTTTTTTTTCATTTCCCATTACGTCGGATTACCTTCATCCTTCCTTTCTCATATATATATATATATATATAAATATATATATATATATATAAATATATATATATATATATATATATTTATATATATATATATATTTATATATATATATATATATATATATTTATATATATATATATATATATATTTATATATATATATATATATTTATATATATATATATATATATTTATATATTTATATATATATATATATATATTTATATATATATATATATATATTTATATATATATATATATATTTATATATATATATATATATTTATATATATATATATATATATATATTTATATATATATATATATATATATATTTATATATATTTATATATATATATATATATATATTTATATATATATATATATATATATATATTTATATATATATATATATATATATATATTTATGTATATATATATATATATATATATATATATATATATATATATAAAGAGAAAGATAGAACGGGTGGAAATTCTCCGTGCACAATGGTGCATTCATTTTCATTTTTTCGCGTCACCGACATTATCTTTTTTTCTGTTATTTAAAAAACAAAACATGAAATATTAGATAGTGGTACATAGAGATATGGATACAGAGAGTATGTTATGTTTTTAAATGAGTGACATACACAGTGACATACACAGTTAAATAAATAGCAACTGAGAGAAAGAGAAGGGATGACTTACACATTTTAATTCTTCATCACTTTTACTGATTCTTAGCTAATACTCAGGTATTAAAAGGTTTATCATTATTGTTATTATCTATTATGTCCCCCCCCCAAAAAAAAGAAACCCCTTTAAAATACTCCCAAGAAACTGAAATCTGAAGAATATTTATCAAAAATCGGAGGCATCTGAATTTTTACAAAAGGCTTCCACCCACTCTATTCCCCCTTTGCATGAAACTAAATATAGCCCACATTACTCACCCTTATGCCTAGCGGCTGTATTCCAAAATGCATAATCTATATATTAATATGATAACGTGTGTGGTCGTGTGTCATGCTTACATCTAAAGCTCTGCGCATGCGTGCCATACCTAGATTTGGAAAAGCATTCAAGTCACCTAATTTTCGTAATATTTTCACGTATTTCCCTTTGGCGCAGCGATTAGCGACGTAGGATGTTGACGTCGGTTTCTGACGTCGGCCCGACTGGTTTATAATTCGATCCCAACCAACCTCTAAGATTTTTTTCTACATCGAAGGGGGGGGAGGTAAGGAGGGGACGACGATAGCGTGTGTGTTATTTTGTGTGTCACGCTTACATCAAAAGCAACGACCTTCCGAATCTGTGTATGCTACTCATGAATTGGAGCCAAATTTAATCTAAAGCATTTACAAAGTAAGGTATTACATTCACTAGAAATATTGTATATAAAGAAGTTTTGTAAATTGTTTCATGTATTGTTGTTCATTTTTTTAAATAAATATACACGTCCAAATCTTATCATATTTTATTCAAACATGTATAGGTTAGGAACAAGATAATTAGTATTAAAAACATCATTTCGTGTAATTTACATGGGTCCCGCTAGTTATTATTATTATTATTATTATTATTATTATTATTATTATTATTATTATTATTCGTTAACTTTTTATTTTTATTCATTTTAAATTGAAAAATATTAAAAAATAATTTGATATTATATATATTTATATATAAATGCTTATAAAAAAAGATATTGTAGATATCATTTACGAGCGCTTCACCCGTAACCTAGTGGTAAGTAGCTGCCGACTATCAACTAGATGGTTGATGGTTAGATCCTTGGCTTGGGAGTGGTGCTACTCTAGCTGTACTGAAGAGCTGTGATACAGCGAAACAATCTGTCTGTTGATGACTATATATATATATATATAACTTTTTCGTTTTTGGACTACCATTCACCACCTTGATCACTTTTCAATCAACATCTTAGATATCTTTCCTGAATATGTTTTAAATTGTATGACTTGGATGAACTGTATAGCTTTAACAAAAAAATATGTTTTGGGCTGATATATTTGATATTTTATATACTTTTATGTATTTTTATATATATTTTTATATATTTTCAAAGTTTAATTTTATTATCTGCAGTAATGTCATTGCAGTAATGGTCCTCTGATGAGAAGAATTTTCTTTGAAAACTCATGAGTTAAGGACTTTAAGGTACTTTGCCTAAACATTGAATTCTAATAAAATTTGACTTGCACCTTATTTTATTACTTCATTTCATATTATGCTATATATATATATATATATATATATATATATAAAGATAAATGAAAGAAGAGAGATAAATATGTACGAATCACAAATCTATTTCAACTTTGATTGTTCAATGCAAAGTGTACTTGGTAAAAACATGTTTATCTTTCTTTCCTTAAGGCAAGGCTTTTCAAAGATTAAAATCTTGTCATCAGAGGAATTGCACAGATAGATAAGTTTGCAGTGGAAAAGCCAAAATTCAAAAATTTGAAAAAATATGAAGTAATGGAGAGTAAGAGTGTGCGCGTAAAAATATGGAGTCTGTCGAGTTGGTGAATGTCCATAGATAGAGTGTCCGGTGAAAGAAAATTTAAATATGGAAAAAATGTTTTCGTGAAGGCAGCGTTGAAAATGTTCAAAAATGAAGTAAATCCAATAGAAAGATGTTTAGTTCAATCGTAAATGGAACGCATTTTTATATATATATATACGGCACAATCACGTTGACACACCAGTTCCCGTTAAATCACCGAAGTTAAGCAGCGTCGAGCCTGGCCAGTACTAAATGGGTGACCATTTAGGAATACCAGGTGCTGTATGAGCTCTCTGCTTATCTCGGCATTGTTTTCAGTCGTCCTGTATTACTACTTGCCATTGGAATCAAGCGATGCCGACTCAGGAGAGCAGTTGTTGGGAATTGCGCAACCATTGCAATTACAAATTCACGCGCGGGCAGCCCCTGGCGGGGCACTCATACGTCGAAAAATCGACGGGAGAGTCCATCATATATATATATATATATATATATATATATATATGGCGCACGTTCAGATATGGATAGTATATTATATAACACAGTTCTTAATGTGTTATTCACTCCATCCGGGCAACACTGGGTAGCCTTTCAGTAATTCTTTCATTTTGTGTTCTTTTATTAGAGACCAGTAATTGTGGCATTGATAAAATCTACATAGATCTTATCCTTAGAAATGGCTATAAACCAAACCAATTTGAGAGACTGCATTCTCTAGTAGTAAAAACAAATCTCCATCAGCCACAAAACTAATGAAAAAAAAATTCCACTATGTCTTGTAGCGCCACAAGTGGGCAAGTTTGATCCTAAAGATTATTGGCGATTTCGACCATAGAACTCCCTAACTTTAAATTGACGGATATGACCAGTGAGAGGGAGTAAAAAAAAAAAGAAAATGAATAACCTTACCTCAAGTTGTGGTAAGGTTGCTTTTCGATAATAGTCTGAGGCATTATCTTTCAACTAGCGGGACCCCGTGGAAAGTCCACGGTGCTTTCTACATCAATTTGCACAATTTCAGCTTCAGATAGACAGATACATAATCTCCATTATTAATAGATTACTATTAATTATTATTATTATTATTATTATTATTATTATTCGTAGTAGTAGTAGTAGTAGTAGTAGTAGTAGTAGTATTAGGGGGATCCAGGTTAAATTCCACGGTGCTTTCTACATTAATTTGCACAATTTACTGTTAATAATTATATTCCATAACAGGAAGTTCATCGGAGCACATTCCATTGAAGTACTTGTAAAACAAGCACAAAGATTTAAAATAAAAGAAGTCATGTTAATAAAAACTAGTGTGACTTCGTTCAAATTATATGGTATTTTCTCCAGCAATCGGTATAGTTTGCTGTTAATAAATGCTATGCTGATCTACCCTATTCTGTCACATCATGGACTCTTTCCAACACTATCAATAGTGCAAACACAGACTTGCTATCATGAATCCAGATGCAGTCTCTGCCAACCCATCACTTCTGTACTTTCTGTAAATACATACTTTTATTAACTACCTCCTTGTTGTATCATTTCTTTATAGCCCTTTAAGGCCATAACAATAATAAAATTTCACTTTGAAATAATAAATGTTTGCCAGGGTCAGTACTATTAAGAAAGAAAAAACAAACGACCCTTTCTTCTTCTGTAAAGATAATTGCTTTTGTCAGCTAAATATTTTTAAAAATAAATAAAACAAATATGTCTCTCTTTTCTTTGTTTATTCAAAAGTGTGGCAATTTAATTCTCTTTAAGACAATAAATATTCTCTGTCTTCTTACCGTGAAAATAATTGTCAGTTAAATATTCTTCCAATCAATAAAAATGGATGTCACTTTTTGAAATGTATTTAAAATTGTAATGTTTTAATCGATAATTTGATTTTGGAACAATTCATTTAAAAAATGGGTAAAGTCGGAAGTTTTACCTTAGCGACATCAGATTAATCATCAATCACCATCTTTGCTGCTCGGACGATGCATATGTCACGTGATTGAGAAATGCAAATTATTGCACAAAATTTGCACAGGTTGGCATTTGCCACCTTATTTTTATCGGGCTATCTCAAAAGGCTAATTATATTTTGTGACAGTCTATGACGTTCTAAGTATTTAGTATTCAGTTTAAGCAAAGTGATTTTTTTTTTCGAATTTTGGTCGGGAATTTTGAGATGCGTCAACGAAGCTCTGTCCGTCAGTCCTGCTTAAGTTTAAAATATAATTTTCATCGCTGCACATGCAGATTGAATGGGTGCACATTATTTTATGCATCCAAGCATCCCTATATGAGGCTTTGTCCGTCTGTCAGTCTTTAAAGCTTAAGTTGGAAGTCACCTTTTAACCAGTCTGTCATGCTTAAGTTTGAAATAGCTATTTTGCCAGCCTGTCACATGTAAGATTAAAATATCCCTTTCATTAGTCTGTCATCTTTAAATTTGAAATAAACTTTTTTTTCAGTCTGTCACACATAAGTTTCAAGTAGCCTTTTCGTCAGTCTGTCACATAAGTTTGAAGTAGCTGTTTCACTAGTCTGTCACGTGTAAATATGAAATAACCTTTCGCCAGTCTGTCATGTGTAAGTTTGAAGATATTTCAACAGATCTTTGTAAAAAATTTGATTTGAAATAGTATTATATTTAACAACGTGCATACCGCTTGTAGTAAGTCGTTACAAAAATAATGGCCGATTTCAGAAACATACATTTATTCATGAAGAACTTATCACCTTTCCAATACTCTGTAAATGATGTGAAACTGTTGCAGTGCTGACAACAAGTGTCTGAGACATTTCTTTTGAAACTTTGAAGTAGATTTTGCTTAACATGTTCTTGAAATTGTTCATTGTCAAGATTACATGGCCGTCAACTACCTTCTTCATCTTCAAGGCTCTCATCTCGACTACGGAATTTCTGGAACCACCTTTGTACTGTCCGTAGCTTGTGGATCCATCTCCACATGCTCTATTGATGTTGGCAGAAGTTTCGGACGCATTGTGCCCAAGTTTGAACCCATGCAACACAAGAAGGTGAAGGTCATGTTTTTGCATGCCCGTCATTCAAAGTATTCTATGCTTCAAAAATACTTTCTATCTGAAATAAAGTTACAAATTATTATTGAGAACACATTCATTAGTATATATGTTAAAATTTACCAAAAATAAAATAATGATTCTGTGTTGAAATGACTTTCTAAAACCCAGCGCTTCAGGCGGCCATTATTTTTGTGACGATCTAATAAATGAACGGGAAATTTAAATGAAATAAAACCTGTGATGTTTTGAAGTATCTCATTCTGAGGGGATCATAAATCCCCCTAAAATTGTTACAAAGTGTAGTTTCCTACAAAGAGTAGTGTCCTAGTATTCAGGTGAGCAAACCAGCTCCTAGGATCAGTTAAAGAAAGATAAATATTTAGATTGCGCAAAAAAGATGTGTATACAACAACATGCAAAACTATGAATGAAAATAGTAAAGGTGTGTATTTATGTAATATTGGTTATGTGTGAGGTGGAGGGGGTAAGGTAGCAGTATGTGGCAGTGTGTGTGTATGTGCAAGATAACAGTATGTGTGTGGGTGTGTGTAAGGTAGTAGTGTGTGTGTGTGTAAGATAGCAGTGTGTGTGTAAGATAGCAGTGTGTGTGTGTGTGTGTAAAATAGCAGTGTGTGTGTGTGTGCAAGATAATAGTATGTGTGTGGGTGTGTGTAAGGTAGTAGTGTGTGTGTGTGTGTGTAAGATAGCAGTGTGTGTGTAAGATAGCAGTGTGTGTGTGTGTGTGTGTAAGATAGCAGTGTGTGGCAGTGTGTTTGTGTGGAGTGTACGATAGCAGTATGCGTGTGTGTGTACGATAGCAGTGTGTGGCAGTGTATGCGTGTGTGTAAGATAGCAATGTGTGTGTGTGTGTGTGTGTGTAAGATAGCAGTATGTGTGTGGGTGTGTGTAAGGTAGTAGTGGGTGTGTGTGTGTGTAAGATAGCAGTGTGTGTGGGTGTGTGTGTAAGATAGCAGTGTGTGGCAGTGTGTGTGTGTGGAGTGTATGATAGCAGTATGCGTGTGTGTGTACGATAGCAGTGTGTGGCAGTGTATGTGTGTAAGATAGCAGTGTGTGTAAGATAGCAGTGTGTGTGTGTGTGTGTGTGTGTGTGTGTAAGATAGCAGTGGTACAAGTGTAGACTGCGTGCAGGCTCTGCTCATTCTGTTCAAGTTCTGTTTTATCTTTTACATCACTTTCACTAATACGCTTGGGAAAAGTACGGATTCTTCCATCCGGCCTCCTGCTATGGATAAACTAGCAGAGTAGATAAGACTCTGAAATCTTTTGTAGGGCAACTAGTCTAGGAGAAGGAAAACTCTGAAGAAAAAAAACACTGGCGAGTAGGTGGGTTTCTGTCACATGGCACACAAAGCTCAGATGATGAAAGTGTAGTCTGATGATACAGCATATGTCTTCTTAATGTGTATACGGTTGTTTCTAAAGTCATCTTTATGCAGATTGACATTTTAAAACCAATTCCTCGCCAGCATTCTTGGAGTAATATATTTTTCAGTACCTTTTTTTGTTTTAGAAGAGTACAATTTCAGTCTGAGATTTTCCTGTGTAATTACTAATTATTAATTACTAATTACTAATTATTAATTACTAATTATTAATTACTAATTATTAATTACTGATTATTAATTACTGATTATTAATTACTAATTATTAATTACTAATTATTAATTACTAATTATTAATTACTAATTATTAATTACTGATTATTAATTACTGATTATTAATTACTAATTATTAATTACTAATTATTAATTACTAATTATTAATTACTAATTATTAATTACTAATTATTAATTACTGATTATTAATTACTGATTATTAATTACTAATTATTAATTACTAATTATTAATTACTAATTATTAATTACTAATTATTAATTACTGATTATTAATTACTGATTATTAATTACTGATTATTAATTACTAATTATTAATTACTAATTATTAATTACTAATTATTAATTACTGATTATTAATTACTGATTATTAATTACTAATTATTAATTACTAATTATTAATTACTGATTATTAATTACTGATTATTAATTACTAATTATTAATTACTAATTATTAATTACTAATTATTAATTACTAATTATTAATTACTGATTATTAATTACTGATTATTAATTATTAATTATTAATTATTAATTACTAATTACTAATTATTAATTATTAATTACTGATTATTAATTACTAATTATTAATTATTAATTACTGATTATTAATTACTGATTATTAATTACTAATTATTAATTACTAATTATTAATTATTAATTATTAATTACTAATTACTAATTATTAATTATTAATTACTGATTATTAATTACTAATTATTAATTACTAATTATTAATTACTAATTATTAATTGCTAATTATTAATTGCTAATTATTAATTACTAATTACTAATTATTAATTACTAATTATTAATTGCTAATTATTAATTGCTAATTATTAATTATTAATTATTAATTACTGATTATTAATTACTGATTATTAATTACTGATTATTAATTACTAATTATTAATTACTAATTACTAATTACTAATTACTAATTATTAATTACTAATTATTAATTACTAATTATTAATTACTAATTATTAATTACTAGATATTAATTGCTAATTATTAATTATTAATTATTAATTACTAATTACTAATTACTAATTATTAATTATTAATTACTAATTACTAATTACTAATTACTAATTATTAATTACTAATTATTAATTACTAATTATTAATTAGTGCAGTCTCGGCTTCCGTATTATAAAGAATGTAGACTTTGATGTTCTTAATTCAGGTTCTTTTCTACATAAATTGCAAATAAAGTTAAGCCTAGAAGCAAATCAACACGTGACGTCATTCATAACCTTTCATTATGGAGCATGAAAAATATTTTTGGATTTCCATTCATCATTTTTGATCCCCTCATAAAATTCTTCATGAATCAACTGACAATCCATCCAGCTGATTAACTCTTATCCTCGAGTGGATTTTGGCCTTTGTAAGTGATGACTCATTATTAAAAAAAAAAGGTCTATATAGCAATTACACTCTAAACAATACATACGATTAAATATTGAATAGAGAATAAAATAATTCGAATTCTATGTATAAGGTTTGACAAAAAGTATGTTCGTTTTTTTAGGAAGGAGGAACCCAAACATCAAATTTAGACATTTAACCGAGTTTATGCAATTCATTCATTCATTTGGAAATCTTGAGAATGTCTGCGATTTGTCTGGTTGTCAAACGGCAATCTTGTTCAACTACGGCTTTCACTTGGTCACTGTCGATCATCTTTGGTCGGCCAGAGCGAGGAGCATCTCTCACTGAAAAAATTCCTGATAAATTGTGCAGAAGCAACGTTGCTACTTTACTCCATTGATTTGCGATTCCACAACTGACATGTCTTTGCTTGCCACACGCAGAGACAGAAACGACCGGAGGACGACGGATCCTGATGCTGAGTTCGCCTGGATTTTCACTAGAGCCCTGTTAGCTACTTTGTGGCCCTTATACCGCTTGATGCCAAATCTGTTTGCCATAAGAAGCCCTGCCAAGAGCTGTGGTTCCATACAGTATAGCTATGACACTACCATGTTGAGGGGACGACTGGACTAGGGGCGAGGGTCTGTTGTTGTCAATGGAGCATCAGTTTTTGTTCATTTATGTATAAGTTGCAGATAAGAGTTCTGAAGGCTAAAACTGAGAAAAAATCGACCTCTGATTATTCATGACTTTTAATTCATGTATATCAGAAATATTGCTATGACTTAAAGACATTCAATTAAACTAATATAATATTTATTATGGGTTTGTTTAAATAATTCTGTCTTTTTTTTTCTGTGACATTGAAAATATTCAATTATGGTATATGAAATAGAAAGAGAAAAACGCTACATGTCGCATTTATTCAATACTTATAGAAAAAAATGCAATGTTTTACATGTGAAAAGTAAAATTTTCCATAGTTATATATAGATACTAGAAGTATACCCGTCCCAGGATGGGTAAAATTAATTGCCTGAACAGAACAGTTTTGCATCACTTCTATTTCCTCTTACGAAGATTAAAATCAAGATATAATGATACTAAACTTTATGCCTAGAATCCTTATTCCAATTTTGATCAAATTCCAGTACATGTTTTTTATTCTAGAAAATGTTTAAAATTTAAGCGTAAAGGGTCCTTAGAAAAAATAAAAATTCAGGGAATCTTGATTAATTGGTGTCTAATGAATATTAAATTCAATGCAAATCGTCTTTCCAGAATATTCTCTGCCAGAATAAGCTCGTAGCTGAAACTAGTATGCACATATGTAGCAAAAATGTTTGTATCAATTAAAATTTATCATAAAATATAGCTCTACTTGTTATTGAGAACTATAGAGTCGATGCTTAAGGCTCAACTGTACGACCAGTTGAGCAGCAAGATAAGTCAGACTGTTGAGCACATCAAAATGCCTGTTTATTACAAGGCTAGAATGTTCCATTATGCTCAGAAGAGAAAGTCCATTCTCTGTGTTCTGATTGGCTGAGATTCACAAGTGGCCATTTTAGTGTATAAATGTTCATTCATTCGAACAAGCACTCCTCCATGAGATGGTTGCCAGTTGAGGCCCTTATGCCGGTAAGTGTTAGTTTAATTCTATAAGCACTATCTTATAAACACCATAGTTTCATAGGACTAAACCCTATGAACAAAAAAAACTACAAACACGCACACATAGTTTGAATTACCTACTAGACACCACCTTCGAGTGTCTCTGGTCTCTCTGTACAAGGGATCGTCAGCACAACGTGACATGAGGATACTTCCTGCTACAAATAAACCCTGACCAAATATTAAAAATAACATAGTATTCGCCGCATAAATAAGATCCATCAGCACGGCTATACACTTGCTCATACGAGGAATAGTGCACCTTCTCCTTATGATGTTACCTCAAGTAACAACACTAAGCTGGATACTCAACTGACCAAGTATTCAAAATTACATAGTATCCGCAGCACAAATAAGATCTCCTCATACGAGGAATAGTGCATCTTCTCCTAGTGATGTTACCTCAAGTAACACAACGTAGCTGGATACTCCACCAGACCAGATAAATTCTTGTCCTGGAATCCGGTAAGACCAAGAGACCACAAGAAAGATATACTATGACATACTTTATTGGCCATTTGGAGAGAAGAAAATTAATGTTCTTAACTTCTTTACTAAATCAACGTTTGACCGGGACCTTCATGTTGAATTTCAAAGGAGCCCCTGGCGATCATGAAGCACAGATCTTTTTTTGTTTGTTTGGTGTCATGTTTTCAGGATTTTGTTTGTGTTACATTGAAAATATTCAATTATGGCACATGAAATAGAAAGAGAAAAATGCTGCAACACCAGGACCAGGCTTATTTTACCTATGATATAGTCACAGGGATATCGTTTATCTATCCCATAACAGTACACTATCACACATATTGTCTGTGTTGGATGTTTACAGTTAAGCATTTGTTTCAATGGGTTATAACTCGGAAACCAAAGATTAAAATATAGAATATAATCCAGAAGTTATACCATCGATTTTCCAAACACCCTATATATAATGGATTCAGCATTAAATAAACCGAAAAGGGTTGATATGCCGTAAAACAAAGTAACCAAACCAAACGCCATGAATAAATATTTGAAGATATAAAAAACTTGAAGCATAACATTTTTTACCAAAATAAGCGGATTCGGCATTAAATAACCCGAAAAGGTTGATACGCCGTAAAACAAAACAACCAAACCAAACGAAACAAAACCAATTTTAATCAAAATCCATTAGATGATTTTTATTCAAGAAAATGTCTAAAATTTCAAGCTTAAGCTGAAGGGGTCTTAAGAAGAAATTGAAATTGAATTGAATTTAATCTTGCTTGATTGGTGTCTAATTAATATCGATCAAATTTAAGGCAAATCTGAAAAAATTGAATTTTCAAATGGGAGGTTGTGCCCGTATTATGTCCCCTAAAACCCCTTAAAATAGTCCAAAAGTAACTAAAATTTGGAAAAGATTTATTAATCGACGTCTAATACCTATTATTAAAATTTCACACATATCGGAGATATCTCAATTTTCACAAAGGTCTTCCACTGCCTTTTCCCCCTTTGCATGAAACTGAATTAAACTCATATTACCCACCTTACGCCTAGCAGCTGTGTTCCAAAATTCATTAAAGTTCATTAGTTTAGGAGTTTATCCTGTACAACGAAATATATATGGACATATAGACATACCTAACTTAATAAATATGCACCCCTAAATGTTAACGTTTACAAGAAAATTAATGTGCTCATGTTACTCACCGTGTTGCCTAGAATATATATTCCAACATTAATAATGATCTGTTAATTAATTTAGGAGATTATCCTGTATATAGAAATATATATATATATATATATATATATATATATATATATATATATATATATATATATATATATATATATATATATATATATATATATATAATAATCCAGGCAAGGTAAAAGTCCACAGGATAGTAATCCAAAGAATTTCAACCGGGCTTATAAAAATATTATCTAAGGTTAAGATCGGATGTTAACTCTGGATGATGAGATCTCAGCTTATAACAGCTGTTGATCGATAACATCGGCATGCCAGTGTCGCAGATTTTGTACATGTCTGTGTAAATAAAAGTAATCATATATATATATATGCACAAATACCTAACTTTATATCTGAAGAGCTATATAAGAGTCGGTTAAAAGTCGGCAACTTTGTAGGAGCCTAGAGTCGGGATTCAGAGTCAGACTCAGGTTTTTTAAAGCCAATTCTACCGGAATTTAGAATCTGCAATTTATGGAAGAGTCTGAAGTTGGATTTTGTAAAACTAACTCCGGAGTTGAGTCGGGAATTTGATTTTTGTCAGCTGACTTCTTACATCTGAATTTTACCATTCTGGTTTCATCTAAAGTCACAATGTCTCAAAATATGATCCTTTTTATCTTGTTCAAGGAATATAAGACCGTTCGTTATTCGTTTTATTTATTAAATTTTTGTTTTTGATTTTTGTTTATTACTTTTATTTCTTGTTTTTTTTTTTGGGGGGGGGGGGTTCGGGCTTCAGAAACAAAATGATCTCTTTTTTAAAATGTATTTTGTTCTTTAATGTAGATCCAGTTCCATGTTCTTTATAGACAGTATAGCTTAGCCATAAGGTCAACCTAATCTAGAACCGGTTTTTTGTTCTTCTCTCTGCGATTCTCAATGCTTCCATGTTGACACAGATGGCTTAACATTCTCTGTGAGTTATTTCGAACCTAAATAAAGACGCTTTCTTTCGGGCCAAACTTTTTCTTTACTTCGCAGACATCTTGTCTCGGGTTTTCAGTTCCTATTCTGTGACTAAGCATTATAACGATTCTACAAAAGAATTTTTTTATATATATATTTTTTTTTATTCAACCCTTTTTTACAGTTGCTTTTTTTTCCAGATTCATTCTTAAGTGAAATTAACCAAAGATTGTCAAAACTGTACAAAATTAAAAACTTATTGTATGCACATCGGTTCAGTTGTGTCATCCGTATTTTCCCACATTATATCAATGATTTTGATTGCTTTGAAGTTGTCCAGGGTTTTCTGGTCATTTCAACATTAAATGTTCTCAGTATGTTTTACTATGATAAACTTGTCCTTGTGTTGAATAGTAAGGGTAGGTTCGCTAGTACTTATTTGATGAATTAAATTCGCAGGGAAAACGTTAGCATGTAAACAGGATGTAAAAGTCAGATGGAAGTCAGGTTGTTGGCCTTTGGATGCAATTGTCCCCTGTGAGAACACGAGCTAGCGAAAATAACATCACGCGAGATATGATAGGCGCAAAGAGTGGGGACTGAGTTGGAAGCATAATATGATGATATGTGATAAGAAGTGACTTAAGAATCGATTATAAATGAACGAGCCAGATCCCAGAAATGTGTAGCCCCAATATTTCTTTTCCCCGCCACTAGCAGAGAGGTAGGCAACGTCAACAACCTAATAAAATGGTCCGTCTCCAAATTTAGGATCCAGTGCTTTTCTTTGTGTTGCTGTGCCAACTTTGATTCCAGAGTGGAAATGCACCCTCCTCACTGAGAGGTAGATGACTTAAGAATCGATTATAAACGAAGGGACGAAACCACATAAATCCATAGCCCTGACATGTATTATCCCGCCGCTAGCAGAGAGAAAGGCAACGTCAACAGTCTAATGACATGGTCCTTCTCCAAATATAGGATCTTTTCTTTTTTTTGTCGTGCCGACATCGATTCCAGAGCAAGAATGCACCCTCACGGAGAAATAGCCATCAGGGTATGACGAGAGACGATCTTGAATGAATTGCTCTCAGTCTTGGAGGGCTTCTGTAGTTAATCGTTGAAGACACGAGGTATTATTTAATTGTACTGTGAGATGTGATAAAAAATGACTTAAGAATCGATTATAAATGGAGGCACAAAGAGATAACGGTCTTGCATGAAGTGTCCTCAGTCGCGAAGGACCACAGTGGTTGAGCGTTGAAAACACAGTGTAGGATTTAATTGTACTGTCATAATTTGTTGATTTGCATTCGATATCAAACAAATATATTATTAGATTGCACCCTTGGAGGGGAGGTAATGCAACACTGGTAAGGGTATGAGCTAAAACAGTACAAACGTTTCTCTTTTGGGTCTTGCGTCGTCTAGATAAAATGTCATAAAAGATCTCTAACCTCTCTTTCTCTCTCGCGCTCTTGTTTGGTGGATGATGTCATCATTTTGTGACATCATACATTATGCACGGTTATCCCCCACCTCTGTTTTACACAAAAGATGACGTCAAAGTTTTAGTAGTATATAGATAGATTGAATGCATACTCATATGCATGTGAATATATCTGTGCATATATATATATATATATATATATATATATATATATATATATATATATATATATATATATATATCAATTACTTACATATGTACATGTCGGTTCTAATTTCTCAACATCACTAACAATATTGTTAACTTTTTTTTATTCTATTAATTCCATCAAAATTTCTCTAAAATTTAATTACATTATTTGCATCCTTTGAAAAGTTTTTTGTTTTTATTTCATGGCTTTTTTTTTATTAAGCTGGAAGGAAGTAATAGAGATGCCGACATTTTTCTTGAACATGAAATTCATTTACAATATTTGAATAAACAGATTTCACCACGAATAAGACGTTGGGAACTTATTTGAAACGGCACGTTTTCACACGAAGCAGTTTGAACACATCGAATGGACGCTTATTTATTTTTGGAATTAATTTTGATTCAGAACTTCTTTTTAGTGGAGACATTTTACTTTTTAAATTTTATTTTTTACTTATCTTGAATTTCGATCCGTACAATTATGGTGTCTCTTTTTGTTGATTTATCTTATTGAATTTAGTAGTCAGCACTTTGCTGTCTGACGAGTTGAGCTCGAAGTAAAGAAACTGATATAGAAACTGGTTTATAAACATGCTGGGATGCTCCATTATGTTTAGAAGGACAAGTCCATTCTTTGGGTTCAGATTGGTTGCTAGTCAATGAGTGGATAATGTTGCTTCATTCAAGCAAGAATTTTCCTTTCAACCAGACGACAGTTGCAGCCTTTATGCCAGTAAGCGTCAATTTGATTATACATATCTCTATTTATATCAAGTTTGGTATGTGTATATGTTTATATATTTCGATATATAGGATTCAGTCTGAAATTAATTAACCGATCATTATGAAATTTGGAACAAGGCTGCTAGGCGTAGAATAAGGGTGGGTAATGTGGGCTATATTTAATTTTATTTTTATGCTAAGGAGGCAAAGACAGAATGGAAACCCTTCGTAAAAATTATCTCTATTTATATCAAGTTTGGTATGTGTATATGTTTATATATTTCTATGTATAAGATTCAGTCTGAAATTAATTAACCGATCATTATGAAATTTGGAACAAGGCTGCTAAGCATAGCATAAGGGTGGGTAATGTGGGCTATATTTCATTTTAGTTTTATGCTAAGGAGGCAAAGACAGAGTGGAAACCCGATTTTTGTGAAATTTTAACAATAAGTATTAGACACCAATTAATTGACATTCCTCAAATTTCAGTTTTTTTGAAGTATTTTTAAAAAATTTAAAAAGTATAATATCGGCAAAAAAAACTCTAATTTGAAAATTCAAATATTTGCATTAAATTTGTTCCACAGCCATTGGACACCAATTAAGCAAGATTCCCTGGATTGCAATTTCTTCTTAGAACCCCTTAGGCGTCAGTCTTTAATTTTAAACATTTTCTACAATCAAAATCATGTATTTTTTGTTTTTTATGGAAATCGCTCCAGACAAGGCATGAAGCCACTTGATGTAAAGAGCTAAAAAAAAAAACACTTCAAGGTCAAAAACTAGCTAACGATAAGTGTTGAATAGATAGATTCCGACACAGAAAACAGCAATTCTTCCCCCTTTGTCAGAAACATAGCTCATGAAATCTGAGGACTAAAAGACAAAAAAAGGGAAGCGAGAGTTATGAGGCTGCCGAAAGTAAACCGAAGATCCACTTTCTACTCTTCTAGAAATTTAATGGAGTTTGGTGAAAATTGGAATAATGATTCTAGACATAAGGTTTAGTATCATTATATCTTGATTTTAATTTTCGTAAGGGGACATAAAAGTGGTGCAAAACTGTTCTGTTCATGGAATTAATTTTACCTGTCCTGGGACGAGTATTCTTCAAGTTCTTTATAGCAAAATAAGTTAATAATTTAGAAAATGAGAGGTAGATACGATATATCCTCTGACCCCTATTGAATGTGTGTTATCAATCGATCCATTTTATTGGCAAAAAATAGAAAAGTGCAACAAGCCATGTACAAAGAGAGAAGATATTGCATCTAGATATCGTCTGAATGTTTGTTCAAGGTGACTTTAAGCCTGGATATGGTAGACATCGACAAGACCTCTTCTAGCAGGCTGTTCCAGAGAGCAGAAACTCTGACAGAGAATTCTGCTTTTCTTCCATTGAGACAAAAGCGATGATGGTACATCTTCTGTGGGTGTCTGCGGAGACTGCGACTAGGTGTTGGGGTGAAAAACTCCTCTAAAGATAGATTTACATTTCTGTTGATGATGCTGTGTGCCGGAATCAGGTCCCCTTACATCCTTCGCTGCTCAAGTGAAGACAGATTTAATCTTTGAAGCCGTTCTTTACAAAAGCGATGATGGTACATCTTCTGTGGGTGTCTGCGGAGACTGCGACTAGGTGTTGGGGTGAAAAACTCCTCTAAAGATAGATTTACATTTCTGTTGATGATGCTGTGTGCCGGAATCAGGTCCCCTTACATCCTTCGCTGCTCAAGTGAAGACAGATTTGATCTTTGAAGAGAATCCAGCTACCATCCTGGTTGCCAACCGTTGAACACGCTCCAGGTGAACAATACCTTTTTGAAGATAGGGATTTATTGCTTGAATGACATAGTCAAGAATGGGTAGTAACAAGGTTAGGTATAGGGGATGGAGAGCGTTCACTGAAAGGCTTAGAAAAGATCTCCGGATCAGGTAGAGCACCCACCTGGCTTTGCTCGCCCATCTAATTAAAACAGGATCTTCAGATTACTCTCAGCCCAGCAGCAAATTTAGGTTTAACGAGATGAAAAAAAAACTATTACGAAATTGAGCATCACAAGTACTGTTAAATATTCAAGCCGGGTGTACCGAAAAGGTAATTTGACAAGAGTAGGTGCACTTGACACGGACACACACCTTGCTGAAAAAAACAACATAACATGATTGATTGTCGAAAATAAAATAATCGTTGGTGGAAGGCAAGCCACATGGTCAGAAAGACAAACATAGTGGATTGTCAGAAATAAAGCAATTATTGATTGAAATCACCTGCAAAAATTTCAAGATGAGGTCCTCTCAAAAGACAAATTTAGTTTTAACGAAATGAACAAAAATTGTGGGGGGGGGGGGTACTTCTCCAGATTAAGACCCAAGCTGACCCTAAACCTAACCCTAACACTTACGCTGACCCTAACCGTAACTCTACCGACGTCAAGTCGATTTTAGCTCAGGTCCTAATCTGGAGAAGCACCTGTTTTAAATTGAGCATTACAAATATACTTTAAGAGTGAAAAAAGAAATAACACTACAAAAACTCTGAGAATGTAGTTTGTTTTTGTGTGTGTTACCGTGCACACTTCATCAGTATATGAATGTTCTCGATGGTGGGAGGAAGGGCGAATGATAAGAGAAGTGGTGAGAGAAATGAAATGATGTAAACAATTTAAAAGAGTGAGAGAAATTGAGATAAAGGAAAAAAGAGAGAGGGTCTATATGACATCACAATGTATTTTGAAAACCTTTGACTCTGAATTAATAATAGTTACCTGTCCTTGTGAAAATATGATTATCAACTAATGTCAAAGTTAAGAAATTATATATTTAATAATATATATAACAAATGCTGGCTCAACGGGTCACAGGGATGATCTAGCTATTCACTAAAAACTATTGATTTTGTATAAAAAAATTTTTGATGATAGATGACCAACGATCCCCATTTTCTCCCAACTCTGATTACCTTGTACCTAATTGTTAACATTGTATAATTTTTACCTCATAGCAAATAAATAATTCAAAGTGTAGTATCTGTTCGGATGCTACACTTCATCTTTTCTGCACTCTGTCAGTGAAGGAGAAATCCTTCTAGACCGAAGCAATTTTTAATTTTTTCCTAATCCAGAGTGCCCCTTTTTCGAGGATCTGGATTTTCTTCATATTAAAAACTTGTATCAAACTCTGCCCTCGTGGGGAGGCAATTAAATAGAGGCAAGTGGTCACCATAAGTGAATTATAGATGTATAGTGCAATTTCTACATGCGGAAAAAATTACTGCAAACAATGATTTATTTTTGTCTGTTAACAAATGGTAGAATTGCAATTCCAAGGCGCCGCCTTCTGTGAGGTCTGTGAAAGTTGCAATGTCAGTTTTGAATAATGTCGAGTAGTAAACCAAATCTTTAACAAGACACTCTTCTAAACTCAGAATATAATTAAACAAGATTTCTTTTTTCTTGAACACGGCTTTCTATGTGTGAAGGATGTGGGTGACATGACATCTGTCACCGTACTTATCCGACGCGGTTGAAATGTGTCATGTCTATCCTGATGAAATAAATAATTTTCTTTTAGCTTTCTTCTTCGAAAACCATTACCGTTAGCACAAAAATTCTCACCTGTTGAACCATTAATGTTATTCATAATAGGGGTGGAACGTAATGGGTGAAAATTTCAGATTCATGCGAGTAGTATTTTTTTGTGTTCATTTATACATAAATAACACTAAACAATCAAACATTTTGAAAATTTTGCAAAATTCAGAAGGTGCAGGCCAAAAATAGCCGTTAGGGCTCCACGGGACTCAAAATCCATCATTTTTCGGGAAAAAAGTGATTTCATGCGACATTACAGATCCTAAAACATCCTCAAAAGCTATGAATGGACATAGATGGTTAAATCTGATATAGTACTTTAATTTAGGACCATTTTTAGGCTGTGAAAGAGTTTTCATGAATGTAAAATAGCCAAAAACTATTGGACTGCACCTTCTGAATTTTGCAAAATGTTCAAAATGTTTGATTGTTTAGTGTTATTTATGAACACAAAAAAATACTACTCGCATGAATCTGAAATTTTCACCCATTACGTCCCACCCCTATTCATAAGATTAAGGTGAGTTATCTTCCTTTGCTGATTTGATGTTTGGAATGAATTGTTGGCCAATCATTGGATCCTCTGAGTTTGCTGTGCAAGCATGGAGCCCTGCGTTGTCAAAAGATATTCTAAAGCTAGAAAAAGTGCGACGAAGGGCAACAAAAATGGTGGCTGAACTAAAGCAGCTGTCATATGAGCGGAGATTGGCATGAATGAATGTTATTACTTTGGAGAAAAGAAAGTTAAGGGTTGACCTCATTGAATCATTAAAGCTCCTGCATGGTTATCGAGAACTTGATCCAAAGAAATGTTTTATTCATCATTGTTATAATCAAAAAAGGGGTCATAGGTTGAAGCCGTTTAACTAAACTAGAAGTACGAAAACTGTTTTTAGTGTACGTACCATAAGGTATTGAAAGAGACTACCTGAGGAGGTTAGGGTTAGTGTTAGGAGTTAGAGTTAGTGAATGCAGAATGAAGCAACAGATTCAAGAACTATGTAACCAAATATGTGAAGATGGCGGCTCACACAAGGCAGTACTAGTCTACCTGCCATTCGATCCATTCTGATCATTAGTAAGGAAAAAGGATGGAATCAAGTAAGTGAGATAAATCAGTCTCAACTGCGGTGATCCACATGCAATGTTGAATCTCATTTCTTCAGCAAGCTCTTATCGCAAGGTTTCTTTGCTTGCTTGGTCATGCTCTTCGACGTCAATGAGGCAAATTCATCAGAAAAGTCATCCAACCAGTTCCATATTGGGGTTGGAAGAAACGATGTGGTGGTCAACTCAAACCGTGGTTCAGAATCAGTCTCAAATGTGGTGGTCAACTCAAACCGTGGTTCAAAATCGGTCTCAAATGTGGTGGTCAACTCAAACCGTGGTTCAGAATCAGTCTCAAATGTGGTGGCCAACTTAAATTGTGGTTCAGAATCAGTCTCAAATGTGGTGGCCAACTCAAACCGTAGTTCAGAATCAGTCTCAAATGTGGTGGTCAACTCAAACCGTGGTTCAGAATCAGTCTCAAATGTGGTGGCCAACTCAAACCGTAGTTCAGAATCAGTCTCAAATGTGGTGGCCAACTCAAACCGTAGTTCAGAATCAGTCTCAAATGTGGTGGCCAACTCAAACCGTAGTTCAGAATCAGTCTCAAATGTGGTGGTCAACTCAAACCGTGGTTCAGAATCAGTCTCAAATGTGGTGGCCAACTCAAACCGTAGTTCAGAATCAGTCTCAAATGTGGTGGTCAACTCAAACCGTGGTTCAGAATCAGTCTTAAATGTGGTGGCCAACTCAAACCGTAGTTCAGAATCAGTCTCAAATGTGGTGGCCAACTCAAACCGTAGTTCAGAATCAGTCTCAAATGTGGTGGCCAACTCAAACCGTAGTTCAGAATCAGTCTCAAATGTGGTGGTCAACTCAAACCGTGGTTCAGAATCAGTCTCAAATGTGGTGGCCAACTCAAACCGTAGTTCAGAATCAGTCTTAAATGTGGTGGTCAACTCAAACCGTGGTTCAGAATCAGTCTCAAATGTGGTGGCCAACTCAAACCGTAGTTCAGAATCGGTCTCAAATGTGGTGGTCAACTCAAACCGTGGTTCAGAATCAGTCTCAAATGTGGTGGCCAACTCAAACCGTAGTTCAGAATCAGTCTCAAATGTGGTGGCCAACTCAAACCGTAGTTCAGAATCAGTCTCAAATGTGGTGGCCAACTCAAACCGTAGTTCAAAATCAGTCTCAAATGTGGTGGGCAACTCAAACCGTGGTTCAAAATCGGTCTCAAATGTGGTGGTCAACTCAAACCGTGGTTCAGAATCAGTCTCAAATGTGGTGGCCAACTCAAACCGTGGTTCAAAATCAGTTTCAAATGTGGTGGCCAACTCAAACCGTGGTTCAAAATCAGTCTCAAAATCAGTCTTCCTACATGTCGATCCATTCCGATCATTAGTAAGGAAAAGGATGAAATCAGGTAAGATAAATCAGTCTCAACTGCAGTGATCCGCATGCAATGTTGAATCTCATTTCTACATCAAGCTCTTATCGCGAGGTTTCTTTGCTTGTTTGGTCATGCTCTTCGACGTCAATGAGACAAATTCATCAGAAAAGCCATCCAACCAGTTCCAAAATGTTGATTAGGAGTCACTTATTTAATTTGACATTTCTATCTTTCTTTTTTAAAATGCCTCCTTGTATTTCTAAGAAAATCCTTCTTTCTGACCATTAGTTGGTCAGTCATGCTTAACTTTCATTCAATAAATCTTAATATTTAAAAAAAACTTCTCGATCAACTTATTATAAAAATGGATATATCAATTGTGAAAATAGCCCTGGATGTGTGTGCCTAAAATGTGGGTTGGATTGACCTAAGTGCTTTGAAGTTTTCAAATAATGCAATTTTCTTTTATCTGTCACACTTAAGTTTGTAAGAGAATTTTCTTTGGTCTGTCATGCTTAAGTTTAAAATATCATTTTCTTTGGTCTGTCATACTTAAGTTTGAAATCATTTTCTTTGGTCTGTCATACTTAAGTTTGAAATATCATTTTCTTTGGTCTGTTACGCTTTAGTTTCAAATATTTTCTTTGGTCTGTCATGCTTAAGTTTGAAATATCATTTTCTTTGGTCTGTCATGCTTAAGTTTGAAATAGCGTTTTTCTAGCTAAACATACAGATTGAATGGAGACATCTTAAGAATATCTGTTCTTGTTTTTTTCTCTCATAGATCTATAAATAGCTTGATTATATATGTATCGTTGTCTTTGTAGTAAAACTCCAGAATCACTAGAACTATTCTTACATAATTTGGTAAAAGCGATTCTGTCTATCTGTACATGAACATAAACTGTATATCTATTAATAAAAAAATTAGGTATATGTACATGTTTATATATTTGTAAGTACAGGAGTCACTCCTAAACTAGTTTACCGATCATTATGAATTTTGGAACAAGCTTCTAGGTGTAAGGGTGGAAAATGTGGGCAATATTTAGTTTTAGTTTCATGCAAAAGTTGTAAAAAGTTGGTAAAAGCCCTTCGTGAAAATTCAGATACATCCGATTTTTGTGAAATTTTAACCATAGGTATTAGACATCAATCAATAAATATTCCTTAATATTTCAGTTTCTTTGGAGTATTTTAAAGGGTTTTAGGAGGTCTCGTATTGGCAAAACCTTTCATTTAAAATTAAAATATTTCAGATTTGGATTCTATTTGATCCATAGTTATTAAACACCAATTGAACAAGATTTCCTGAATTTCAATTCCTCCTTAAGAGCCCTTAAGCTTAAGCATTCAATTATAGACATTTTCTATGATTAAAATTGGAATTGGGTTTAGTATGATTATATCTTGATTTTAATCTTCGTAAGAGGACATAAAAGTGGTGCAAAACTATTCTGTTCATGGAAGTAATTTTACCCGTACTTGGACTGGTATTTTCTAGTATATATATATATATATATATATATATATATATATATAGTCTCGGAAGTTTCTCAACCATTAAAACTATATAAAAAAAACCCAAAAAAAACAAAACTTATAGTCTCAAGTCTTCCAATGGAAAATCACTCATGTAAGTCAATTTATTTTTTACAGTTATTATATTAGTTAGTTTCTAACACTATTTTAAGGGATCATCAGTTGTTTACCATGAAAAACTGTTTCGGGAATATATATATATATATATATATATATATATATATATATATAAATCCTACTTTCTCAATGTACATGCAACCCAATGTCATTTTAAATGTCTCTTGTGAGCATAAGTTTCCAAATCACAGAAAGTATGCCCAGAAAACATAACACTTATAAATTCTATATCATAGAATGATATCCAGTGACCCAAATGATTAGTGTGAGAACAGCTTGTCTGTTTATGCGTGCTAACATTCAAGCCAAAATCAAATCACAATAAAGATAAGAATATCTGGATTCATTCTGTCTTGTTGATGGAAGGATATCAAGTGATATTGCCTGTCAAATAAAGTCGTTGTTTATGGTTGAATAAAAGTTACCATAAATGATAGCAGGATAAAGAATGTTGATGAAAAGTCTATCAGTTTCAAATAGGATCATTTATTGGCTCCCAATGATTAATTAATTTTTTTCTGTCAAAACTGACTCTGATTGGTCGATAAAAGTCACATGTGTGATTCATCATTTTCAATTTTCTCTTAATATTTTTTATCATTTAACTGACAACCCATCTCATTACCCTTATACTTAAGTGGCTTTTAACCTTGGTTAGTGGTTACTCATTTGTAAAAAAACAACAACAAAAAACGCTAGTTTATCAATTTTTAATAATTATCGAATTTACTTCTCGATTTTGATTTTTTTTTCTTCAAATTTTGAATAAATATCCACTTGATTTGTTATTGGCATTGGGTTGCATGTACATTGAGAAAGTAGGATTTTTATGTAGATCAAATGAAGAATTTTCTTTTAATATATATATATATATATATATATATATATATATTCCATGAAAAATGCCAGTATACTGAAATTATATGCCCTTAAGGGTATGCGAGCACAACAGGGCTATGTATTTTACTGGTAGGAATTTTTCTTCGGCGCACCTCACACACTTCATTCACTCATGCATAGAGATTTATACTGTAGTGATGTGATAATGAAATGGTTTGGTTGATATGTAGTCATACCCTTAATGACAATAAAAGTGTAAAAATTTGGGAATTTCCTTGCTTTTGTACATTTAGTGTATATGAATTTTCATCTTAACCCTATTAAGGGCATATGATTTCAGTATACTGGCATTTTTCATGGAATGTCACTACTTTTGTAAAGGCTATGCCTACAATACAATGCCTTCTCATAAGGTTTTTTGGAATTTTCTGGAAAACTAAGGTATATGGTAAACTGAAATTAAAATGCCATCAACTAGAAAACATGGGAGGAAGTGCTAAAAAAGAGAGAAAGAGGGATAAATAAAAACCTGGCCGGAGATAGGTTACTTTGGAAGTCAATTCCTTAAAGCCATCCAACACATGCCAGCATTTAAAACAGACGTTAAACCAGACATGATTATAGAATCAAATTAACACTTACCGGCGCCAATGTCCTATGCCCTATAGGTAAATATTGCTTGAATGAAGCAGTATTTATTCATAGAATTATTCAATTCCAGACTGGCAGCCAATCAGAATTCATATAATGGACTTGCCCAACTTGGCATAGTGGAGCAGTCCAGCTTTCATATAAACTGGCTTTTTGGTTACTTGAGTCTTTCCTTATCTTGCTGCTCAACTGTTGAGCCCTAAGTATCAAATTCTATAATGATGATGATGATGATGATTGTCTGTTCAACGCTATCAGTTTCTTTCTACTAGTTATGACTTTTTTCATTTTGAATTTATGATTGCGTTGATAAACTTATCATTTTATTTTGTAAATAATTAAATTTAAATGTAACAACTGTTCGCGTTATTCTCTGATTATCATTCTAAATCGTTTTAACCAAAAAAAAAAAAAGGAAGAAATAAATGTACCGACTGAGACAAAAGTTTTTATCTTCATCCATTAATGTTATTTCTAAAAAAAAAAAATCACTCTTTTCTATGTCGAGAGCAGAGTTATCTCCCTTGGGGAGAAATTAGTTTATAGAGTATTGATTTACTCCTCTCCAGGAGTTAGGCACAAGGCCAGTTTTTATCTTAATCCCACAAGTAAGATGTGACCCAAGGTCGGGTCGGGAAAGTGGGGTTTAAGAATTGCCTGGGCAGCCCCGTCGGCATTCCCCGGTAGGGGGGTCTCAGGCAGTAAGCAATAAACTTACTCCTCGCCAAAGAGGGGAGGCGACGCCTGGGAGGGTGGACCTCCTAGAACTGCACAGGACAGACCCATAGACCGGCGTAAATCAAGCCCTGAAGGTCAAGACAATACCAGTCTATGGGGTGCAGTATCCATCGGAACAGATACTACACTTTGATTTTAGCCAAAAGTAGAGTTACGGCATCATGCTGTTCAAAAATATGCTTACCTCTGCTGGTGCTTCGGTGTAATCTAATGATAACATAAACTATGATTCACACAATCATTTCTGTTTCCCTACACAAAAATACCATTGATCTCCCCCCCCCCCCCCCCCCGGTTTGATGTTCAGACTACAAAGTATGAAAAAAAATTTTTTGTTCTTTTTAACAAAGTTCTTGAAAATCTTTTTATGGTAACACGAAAGGTGTGTCTAAAGTAAAATTGAAAAAAAAAATGTAAAAAGTTGTGCAGATCACGTTGGGGTCACCAATGTAGTTAAATGGAGATATTCCTGTATAGTGATGTAGTAAAGTGAAAGACCAGCGGTTCACCCATTTAGGTCCTCACTCCATAAACAAATAGATTCGTTAGTCATCTCTCTATTTCCTCCTCAAAGATGAAAGACACAACTACTTGTTTTCTTATAAGTTAACAAGCTTCTTTTTTTTTTTTAAATAGAGCACATCGTAATATGATATACCTTTTTACATTTCTTTTAACCGGGCATCATATGTGCACCAGTTCATTGTGAAACTGTTATGGTGCCGTACCTATGACGAACATTTGGACTCGTCCATTCTCAATAAATACTGGAAGTATTACGCTTCTCACTTGTTGAATTAAACCCCAGCCCGTTCAGTCTTTCATTAACTTTGGTTGATTTAGGACGTCGGGATGGGGTAATACCAGTCGAGGATTCGTTCTTGACAATCAGTCCGGTAGGAACTGGGCCATTTCGATGGCCTTTTATCTGCCTGGCTGAAGTATACTTTCCTGGGTTGTTCTAGGAGGTGCACCATCCCAGGCCTTACCTCCCCTCTTTAGGGAGTTGTAAGTTTATTGCTTTCTGCCTGAGGCGCCCTTACCGCGGAATGCCGACAGTTGCCCAGGCTATTTTTGCTAGGCCAGAGTGCTCCTTCTTTAGGGGCGGTGGCTTGAATCTTCCCCACCTTCCTGACCTTGTGTCACATATTCCTGCGGTGGGAGGGAATTAAATACCGTTGAATGCGACCCCAGTCTACACTGGCAGTAAGTACTGACGTATTACTTCTCTTGTTCCTCTGTTGTATATACTTCTCTCCAATATATTTGTCTTACCTAAACCGTGTGTCCGTATTCTCATTGTGACCCCTAAACAGGACCATAACAATAAAATAAAGTGAGAGAGGGTGAGAGTAATAAACAGAAACTTAGTAAGAGACCGGTGACTTGGTGAGTAAATTGCAAATTACGGCTAATTAGAACAATTAAATTAAAAAATTAATTAAGAAAACATAACTCAATCCTAAAACTGAGGTATATTTTACCTAAACCCTGTGTCCGTGTTCTCATTCCGGCCCCTAAACAGGACCATAACAGAAACTTAGACTACATTTTGCGGTTATTTTTAGGAGCTCATTCCTTGAAGGTCTTTCCTGTCTCGTTTCTGAGTTCTCGTTGCTGAGTTCTTTTATCGTAACCTGACAAAAAAACACAGGAGGTGACTGGGTTATGATCGACACCTTCTGCTACAGATAAAGAAACTAATCTTTGCTTGATTTTCTTCAACTTTCGATTGAGTTATATCTTGCTTAATTAAAGTTGAGAGCTTATTTTTTGCTCTTTTTGTAAGGAAATACTGTATTCTTTCTTTGTGTGTTATTTGTTTTTTTTATCCAACTCAAAGTTTTGTTGAAAATAAAATTGATTGCGGTAATTTTTCACGCAAAGTGTTTATCATTCATCATCGTTCAACAATCACATTAATTAAGCTTCCATTTTACTGGCGGGTGTTTAGGGTTGATGGACGAGGGTAAATGAAAGTTGTTTCAATTTTTATCACGATTAATTATCGAGGTTCGCAGTTGATTAGTCAAGCGAGCAAATCACTTAACGGTTTTGTTTGTTATATCAAAAAAAATTAATTCTTCTTTTGACTCTTTTATTTATAGATGCATTTTTCCGTCCCTATAATAAGATCTGTTCATCTGTCCTTCGGTCAGTCTGTCCGTCCCTATAATTGGGTCTGATCACCCGTCCGTCAGTTGGTTTGTCATACTTAACTTTGAAAGACCAGTATGACCCGTGCCCCGGCGTTGCTTGGGAAAATTAAGAGAGCCAAAAATCGTAATTCTCAGAAATAAATTGGCTGAAAAGAACCGGAATACCTTTTTTTCACTCAAAATTGTAAGCCTTTATCCACGATAAAAGCTATTTGTAAAAAAGTTATTTGGTAGGGGGTACTCACTGACTTGTTTGCTTGGCCACGGTGTGAGTGTGTGTGTGAAAAAAAGGTATCGTAACCTGAAAAAAAAGTTTGTTTTTTAAAAATTTATTTTATGGAAATCGCTCCAGACATTGCATGAAGCCACTTGAGCTAACAAGAACGAAATATGATTATCGCAAAAACAGGAGATGCCTATTGGCCTTAGCTTTGAAAAGACCAAGGCTATAGATATGAGGAAAACAGTCAGCAGTTCTTGGAAATTATTTATGGAAATCGCTTCAGACAAGGCATGCAGCCACTTTTATGTAAGGAGCTAACAAGAATGAAAGATGATTATCGCAAAGACAAAGGTCATAGGTAGGAGGAAAACAGTCAGCAGGAAGAGAGTTCCACAGGTCTGTAGTTCTTGGAGTAAAAGCTACTGAAATAGGAAGTTGTATTACAATGAGGTATCAAAACAGCGAATTGATGGAGACCACTAGACAAACGAGTCGAACGAGCTGGAACAAAAGAAGCAGGGAATAGATCACACAATTCTGAAGTACACATGCCATAATAGTATTTATAGAAAAGACTGAGACTAGCAACATCACGTCTGTGAGAGAGAGGGTGTTGAGAAAAAGAAAGGGTAGGGCCAATCAAATTATAGATACGTTTCTGCACCTCATCAAGAACCCTCAAATGGGATAGAAATTCACCAGCCCAAATATGACAACAGTACTCCATACATGGTTTGATAGTAGATTTGTTGAGATAGAGAATAGCCTCAGGTGTGAGAAAGTGTTTGGAGCGATAGAGAGAACCGACTTTACGAGAAGCAGAAAGAATAAAGGATCTAATGTATGAACTTCAAGAAAGATTTGATGAGAGAGAAAGACCAAGACGTTTCAGAGTCGATTTCTCCTCAAGAGCAGGACCATCCATGAGAATCTCAGGAAGAAAAGGGACACACCTACGATTGAAAGTCTATCAGGGAAGTGTTTTCACTCTGACTTCAATGGGACCGTTAAAGATAGATTTCACTGAATTAAATGAAAATAATCGACTTGTTGCCTCAGTCAAAAATAACCCTAACCCTTACCCTAACCCTTCTCTTTTTTTTTTCTTTCTCTTCGTTCTGCTCTTCACAACATCAAGTTAAAAAAAATGAACTCCCAATGCGAATTATGTTCCTTCTTTTATTGACTTGAATCCTACATATGCAAACCAACTTGATTTACATAATCACGCTGTCCCAGATGTTAAAATGAAGACATCCATCATCAATGAAACAGTATTCAAATCCTCACTCGCAACCTATGATTTAAATATTTCTGTAATTTTCAAATTGCACGCCAGACAAAGACGGGCCCTTTTAGGTGGGGATGAGACAAGTCCGGGTCACTTCAACCACTCGATCCGGGTTCAGAATCATCACGTCCTCGACACATCCCCCAGAAGTAAATTGACCTGTAAAGATTGAAAAGACTAAATTTTTATCCAAACAATCCATAAATAGAACTATGTGTAATAATAAACTGAAAACAACCATTTAATTAGAAAACAATAACGAATACATAGTAAATTAATGAGATGTCTTTTTGCAGAACAATATGTAAATTAGTTCACCTTAGGACATCCGATTGCATCAACCTGATCAGTTAATATACTGAAAGCTATTGTTAATCTATTTAGAATATGAATTTAGCACTTTAATCTCACTGTCAGTGCGATAAATGGCCCAACTTTATAAACAGGAACGTCTGTGTCTGGCGGTCACTCTGTCATGCTTTGGTCTGTCAGACTTAAATTTGAAATATCCTTTTTTCAGATGCGTCCATGCATTTCTACAAGAGGCTATGTCCGTCTGTAACACTCATTTTAAAAAATATCATTTTCATTATTAAACACGTACATTGAATGGACGCTTCTATATAGTTCGTTCTGATCGTGTTGTTTTAATGCGTCTATCAGTAGCAATTATTATTATTATTTATTTTTTATTTTTTATTATTATTTTTTTTTTGGGGGGGGGGGGTTATTTACTCACTAGGACTTTTCACACGGGTCATCATCAGTTATTGCTCACTGACAATGACCAGTGGTGTTCCCCATGAGTCCGAGTGACAACAAGTCTTTCTATAACCATTGCAAATCATTTTGCTTTATCGCAACAGCTGTTTACCATTGATTTCTTGGTAGCAACGACCGTTGGTCTTCTCTGGAATTTGAGTGACAATAAGACTCCCCAAGGTTCCAGTACGCTCACACTCTTCCAGTGGAGGTCTGGTTGGTGCTTTCCTCCTTCAGTCTTCCCGGCCATTTTTTTATATCAGCTAGTGCCACCGCATGTCTGTCTGATTTTGTTTTTTTTTACGTATTTATGTATTATTATTATTATTATTATTATTTACTCACTAGGAGTTTTCACGCAGGTCATCATCAATGATTGCTCACTGATAATAACTGGTGGTGTTCCCTAGAGTCTGAGTGACAACAAGTCTTCCCAGATTTCCAGTACTCTCCACTTCGTTTGAAAATCATTGCAAGTGAGTTTCTATTGTTGCAACAGTTGTTCATCATTGATTTTTCGCTGGCAACAACCATTTGTCTTTTCTGGAATTTGAGTGGTAATAAGCCTCCCGAAGGTCGCAGTACTCACCGTACCCTTCCAGTGGAGGTCTGATTTGTTCTCTCCCTCCTCGGTCTTTCCATCCTCCTTGAACCTTCACTACCATTTTGTGATACCATCACATTGCTTGTTTTTTTTGTTTTTTTTTTTTTTGAGAGGGGGGGGGCAGTTTATGACATTTTGTCTGCAATTTCAGTTCCTTTGGATTCGTGTGGTGGTGTTTTTTTAAATATTTTTGTTTTATTTCTAATGGAACTTCTATGCAAATGTGGTAAAGAGGACCATACGATGCAGCACTTCCCTGCCTGCCCTCTACTATCCAACCAATGCAGCTTAAAAGATCTCGCAGGGTTCAATAACAAGGCAAAGGATTGTGTAAAGAAATAGGAAGCTTCAGAGACATGAAAGGATGCTATGAGAAAATTGGGGCCGAGAATAATAAAATACTACCACATCTAACTAATATACATAGCTTGCCACTTCGATATCAGGGGGCAGGAGAAAGAAGATGAAAAAATAAATTAATATCAAGATATAAGATGGGAATTAGTAAGACTATGGAAATGTAACAGAGTCAAAGGGGATTCCCGTTGTAATTGGAACGCTTGGAACCATAACGAAAAGCCACCATAAATGGCTTAAACATATTGACGAAACAATTTATTCTCCAATTCTGCAAAAGGCTTGCCTATTAGGAACGGCGAAAGTGTTATGGTATAGCTTGAATATCTAAAATCAAGGGAATTGACTTGATGTTCAAAAAAACAAAAAAACAAAACCACAACTAAAAACATCCAAAAGTTGAGACTACTATGAACAACAACAATAAATGTCTACAGTCAACCAAATTGACCTGATGTTCAACAAAAGATGAAAATAATTAAATAAATCCAACTAAAAAAAAACATCCAAAAGTTGAGACTACTATGAAATCCCATCCATTCCCCGTGGAGGTCTCCAGATACCGGAGAGCCTTCTTCTTCGATAGCTTCTTTCCTCGAACTGTTGGCTTTTGGAACTCCCTCCCTGCTCCCCGTTTCCCCCGACTGTACCGACAGGCAGAAATTTGAAACTAATGTGAACAAGCATCTCGTTGCACAGCTCCCAATTTATGATGACCCCCAAAACTTTCACCCTAATTCTCAGTAGCCCCTTACGTTTACAGCGGCAACTTGCTTTATTTGGGGTGAACTAAGTTAAAAAAAGAATATGTTTAAGCCCTTTCAGAGCATCTTTTCATGTCTATGAAGATTCTGGTTAGATGACAGTTTCCCATTATATTGCACAGTCCTTTGCCTTGTTATTGAACTTTGCGAGATCTTTTAAGCTGCACTGGTTGGGCAGTAGAGGGCAGACAGGGAAGTGCTGCATCGTATGGTCTTCTTCTCCATATTCGTTGGTTTTGTAGCCACTTCTGGCCATAGAAGCTTTTAATCGCCCCCATTCCTGTTCTGAGGTGGTTGAATGCCTTCTACTGGACCCACTGTGCTGAGCCAGGAGGAAGGGCTTCAGAAGGGTGGGATTCTCATGTCACTTAGAGGAGGGGGTGACATTCTGTAGCTTTTTGATCCATAGCTGTAGTCTGGCTTCCTCCTGAGATATTGTTATGGGCTGGACAGGGTTAAGTGATTAGCTGGGGATTCACGTTGATGAATTTGATCGGTGTTCATCACTGATAGCCTTTGCGATCTCTACTCGCGATCCCTTTCAAGTAATATTTTCTATTACCTGCGAATTCTACTAAACACTTTGAAGTCAAGTTCAAAAACAAACAATGTCCAGAAGCCTACCAAATAACAGTAGCCTACCAGTCCGAATCATGAAAAGAGGCCAACACCCACCTCCAATACCAGCATTGACCATCATATTTTTAAATTATGTTATGTGCACAAAATAAAATATGTTGATTTAAATAAATGAGGCATCACCTTTCTCCTCCCCCCCCCCCACAGAAAAAATGGTAAGTGTCGGAAACTCAGTAGAAGAAGGTATATAGAGAAAATTGTGAAAAAGAATGGGTGAAAAGCTCTAGAATAGGGCATTGAGAGTATACACTGCTGGTTTGGTATTATTAGACTGGACTAATGTTCAGGAGAGCTTGCAACTTTCTGTCACTTTCTAAGAACTAGAAACAAATGCTTGAAGAACTTTCCAAAGAATGTTATAAGGCGTTAAAATAAACATTTTAAAATATGCGATAAAAATTAGTTAAAAATGTTCGATTTCGAATTTATTGCTGACAATCATAAAATTAATACCAAATAAAAACTGTGCCAATTTCTGCCTGGGTGGAGCAAACGTATTGGTGGGCAGCTGAGAATGTGGGCGACAACGACTAGGGAGGATTTGGCTGAGATCACAGGTCCACAAGTGGTCGGTCTTTGGTGGAATTATGATTGGTCAACCATCTCCTGTGCCCTTGCTCGGTTCTGCCATGCATGGGGCGCCATGGTCCAGGATGTGGTTCAGGCCAGGGAAGAAGCCGGCTCAAACTGATCAGAGTTAATGCCTTGTAACAACAATAAACAACCTTGTGGATGTCTAAGTTATTCTAATATTTCTAGATCAAAACCTCCTTTTCAAAGTAAGTCCATATCGAATCCACGTGTGTGCCGTTTGTTGGTCAGATATAGCAACAAGTTGTTTATTATTATTTTTGTTTTTCCATTTCTGTTTTCTCTTCATTTATCATTTACTTAATTAGTCTAAATTTTGTTCTATTCGCGTTTTTACACATTTTTCTTCAACAAATTTTTAATTTTTTTTTTTTGTAATTAATTTGTATAGAATCAAATTAACACTTACCGGCTCCAATATCCTATAGGCAAATGTTGCTTTAATGAAGCAATATTTATATAGAGATTTATTCACTCTCAGACTGGCAGCCAATCAGAATTCATACAAGCCGCGCGTGCGTGGTCCCCCTCTGTATGTGACTCGATGTGGTGAGTGTAAAATGCAATAAATTTGGGCAATTGGGGGCATTTTTGACCCCCCTTTGACCCCCATTCTGAGGTCAAGGATGCTCATTTTATATCCAGAACAATTGCCTCTACATCTTGGCCAAGTTTCAGAAAAATTGAATCGATGGATCAAACGTTATGGGAGAAAAGGGTCATTTTTTGCCATTTTGGTTGTTTTTTACCCCCTGGGGGCGCGAACCAGATTTTTTCCAAGGTCAGCGATACTTATTTTCTATTAGGAACAATTGCCTCCACATTTTGGCTAAGTTTCAGAGAAATTGAATGGATGGATGAAAAGTTATGAGGCAAAAAATGTCATTTTTTGCCATTTCGGGGCCTTTTGACCCCCTGGGGGGCTAATCAGATTTTTTTTTTAAATCGGAGAATGTCACTTTCTAACATGACCAAAGTTACAACTTCATGCAAAATTTTAGAGAAATTCAATGGATGGTTGCGGAGAAAAATCCGGACGGACAGACGGACGGACGGACATGCCTCAAAACATAATCGGGGGACCAATAATGGACTTGCCCAACTTGGCATAGTGGAGCAGTCTAACTTTCATATAAACTGGCTTTTTGGGTACTTGAGTCTTTACTTATCTTGCTGCTCAACTTGTCGTACAGTTGAGCCCTAAGTATCAATTCTATATATAAATATTCCTATAATTTGAACAAGAAATCGGTTTTCGTTTGCTTCTTACATACACAAAATACGAGTTTGGATGAATTGCATATAACGTGTTACAGTCATGCTAACTAACTGAGGGGGGGGGGATTATTAGATAGATGAGGGGTTCGCTACTTAGTTTGGCAGACTGAATCTTCTACTGAAATCAAAGCTAAGTGCCCATAACGTGTTTACAGCGATTAATATCGTGACAGTAGCGGTGGTTAGATGCAGCGTGGCCTTCATGCGGTCGATTAGGCAGGAATTAGAAGAACTTAATAGATACACAAGAAAATTAATGGATGAGTTTGGTGTGCTTCACAAAACCGGGTTATATACTCTGCCAAAACTGGGAGGAACGGATCGTTGAGAGAAGCGATGCCATTGAAATTGGCAGTTAGAATGTGAAGAAGTTGAAGAGCGACAAAATGTTGGGATTAAAAGCAGGAAAGACAGGCTTAGATCTGATGACTTCAGAGGAAGATTAAATCTGGGCAGTATATGGAGATCTGTGCAGAACAGGAGACTTCGTTTGTTTGGTCACATTGAAATAATGGATGACAGTGCTTGGGTTGGTAGATGTAGAACAGCTGAGGTAGCAGAGTTAGTTAGCAGGCGAAAGCTAAGGAAAACATGGGAGGAAGTGATAAGGGTGGATTTAAGAGGAATAAATGAAGACCTGATCAGAGATGGATTAGTCTCTAAAAGCCGTCCAACACATGCCAGCATGTAAAACAGACGTTAGACTGAATATGATGAAGAAACTGAAGCATTACTTATGGCAGTTCAGCACCAGACCTGAAACACGAACACAGTGTGAAAATGAATCTATATGCATGTTGACATAGACAGATGTAGACTTTTGTGGGGAGGGTGTGGAGACTGTCACCCATACCGTTAGTGTCTGTAAGATGCATGTACAGAAAGGAATCTACATGCATGTTGGCATAGACAGATGTACTTTTGTGGGGAGGATGATTCGTAGTTAATTCGTAGTCCCATCGGCATTTATGTATGAAATACGGTTTGGAAAATTCAAAGCGTCTGATCGCATTTTGCAGTTAACAAACCAGATAGCACTTGTAACATTATTGACATCGTGAATTCAGGTTATCACTCTGTGGAGAAGAATTTCTAGAAAATTCAGAATAGAATTAACCAAGAAGACAAAAGTGATACTAGTTTTAATCAATCCCAAAGAGGCATTTTTTTTTACTAACGAGTCAACACTTATCAAGGCCAAAAACCACTCAATGATTCGGGTTAATGATAAAGAATATTATGAGAGAATTGAAAATAATTAATGAAATGAACAAAGCGTGATGATTTCTGGGGACGATTTTTGACAAATATCTGACAACATTGAATTTGAAGACGGTCACGTTGTAGTCTGCAAGGAAACAGTCCCACCGTATTGTGTTTCACAGATGGAATGTTCTTGGAAAGAAACTCTGTTCATGGAAAATATATATAGGCCGGCCTACCCAATTTTCTTATAAGATATCATTTATATTGGTTTGACTGTGAAGTAAATTTTTCTAGACTGTCCATTTAAGATTTGTATTGCTTTATAAAACTTTAAATGAGACGGATAAGCAGACTTATCTTTGATATATTCTGATTAATTTTTTGGGGCTCACGTTCGGTGTATCGATTTCATGCCTACTCTTATGTGTGATAGTTTAGTTTGTGTTTATTTATACTTATATATATTTACATACATAACTGCATGCTTATATATATATCTTCCACTTTATGTATGTTTATCCTGGCTAGTTTCTCTGTCTTCTTCCCTCTTATCGCCTTTAACCCCTCCGCCTACCGCCTCCCCTATACTAGCTCAGTAGGTGTGAAAAAAAAAGAAAAAAAAAGAAATAAAGAAGAATATGTCACCTACTTATCAAATCATATTTCAATGTCACTAAAAGTCTTCTCATATGGTCCAATCTGATCATCTTTTCCTTCTCCCATGTGTGTGCCTTCAAAATAAAATTGTTTCCAAATCTTCACTTTTTCTGAAGACGTTCGTTAATACGAACGAAACCGGTCAAATCTCTTGTTTTTGTTTTTCTCCTGCATTTTAACCTGTTTTCTGTTTGTCTCTTTTTTCACACATATATTGTGTGTGTATTTAGGCAGCATATTTTCATTTAATAAATTATTGGTTGAAAAGAAAAATCATTCTTTTGAATTTTGTATTCGCTTCGCATGCAGCATCTCATTACCACATGCGTTCATTTTAAAAGCAACCCACAGAACTTACATACACAATTTAACCGAAATACTAAATGGACTATTCGAAAAATTGAAAAAATAAAATAAAGTCTCATCAAGCAAAAACGCTCAATGTTATTTAACAACGTTATATATATATATATATATATATATATATATATATATAATACATGTGTCATTGAAGACCACAGAGTTTTCTTTCTTTGCGATCTTTCTGGTTAATTTCTCGACTCGGCAAGCGATTCGTCGGGTTTCCGGTATCAATTGGTAGATTATGGCGCCTAATGTTGTTTCTTGGGACATTTCTCAGGTGCTTTCGGTCTTCGCGACCGTCTTCAGGAGGATCTGCTTTGTTGTTGTTAGTAAAGAGCCGTATTTATGGTTTTATTTTTGGTTATGTCTATTAATTTGCATATGTGTATGTACATATATATGTGTATATCTTTATTCTTTTATTTACTTACTTATTAATTTATTTATTTATTAATTTGTTTTTATTTATTTTATTTATTCATTTTTTTAATCTATTATTATTATTGTTGTTGTTGTTGTTGTTGTGTATTAATTGTTGAAGACTGATAAGGCGTTAGTACCGGTGATTTGATTAATTGTGGGTTGTAATTTTTTTATGTGTAGGGCTTCGAAGATTTTTAGTCTGTTGGTGCAGTTGTTTTTATGTGTGTGTGTATGTATATATATATATATATATATATATATATATATATATATATATATATATATGCGGCATAATCACGTTGACATACGTGTTTCCGTTAGATCATAGAAGTTAAGCAACGTCGAGCCTGGTCAGTACTAAAATGGGTGACCATTTGAGAATACCATGTGCCGTATGTGCTCTCCACTTATCTCGGCATTGTTTCCAGTCGTTTTAGACTTCTCCTTGCCATTGGAATCAGGCAGTGCTGACTCAGGAGAGGAATGGTTGGGAGGGTTGTGCAACCCTGATCTCACTATTACACGCACACTTACAGGGGATATCCATCGTCTTTCGAGACTGAACGGAGGCCATATATATATATATATATATATATATATATATATATATATATATAGTGTTATAATGGAATAATTCCAGGAAGAAATCCGGGTAAGAGAGCTCAATGTGGTAAACAGAGCAATAACGTAAAATATAATAACACGAAATTACATGATTGTCGATGCAATAATTTATTTCAACCTTGCGGTTTTATTCAAGCATTCAATGCTTGAATAAAACCGCAAGGTTGAAATAAATTATTGCATCGACAATCATGTAATTTCGTGTTATTATATTTTATATATATATATATATATATATATATAACTTCTTTGTAATATAGCAGGAAAAATCCCAGCAGTGTGCTCGATTAATTGAGAATTAAAGTTAAAAATAAAAGATTAAGAGCGTAATATTTATTTATTTTGGTACAGAAAAATTAGTACAACATTCGTACCGTCGGTTTCAAGCACAGAGGGACTTAGCCATCCGGCTCTCTTCAGCTTGAGAGATGATATCAACAGTCATCTGCGCCTGAAACCGACGGTACGAATGTTGTACTTATTTTTCTGTACCAAAATAAATATATATATATATAGCCTGGCGAATTCCTTTGGGGATGAAACACAAATGTTTCTGTTCAGTCCATTTGCCATAAGTGTACTTCTATACCAATACTAGCTCTACCTATGTACTTGAGCACTATTAAAGTAAACACTGAAACAAAAGATGTATACGTAATCGTATTATCATCATTATCATCAGAGATTCTAAAGGCGGAACCCCTCCCTGGTTTCTTACCATTTTATGGATGTCTGTTATTCAGGGTTAGCGTTAGGATTAGTCGCCACGCTAGGCACTGCGTGTTGGTGACGCTATTTGCCCATAGCTAGGTGTAGAGCTCATTAGCCCTTTTAACATATAACGCCTGATATCCCCAAATGGTCTAGTGTTGCATAACCCCGCTCCTGCATATACCGCGGCAGTACGCGTTTCGTATACTAGTCCCGGCACCAAAAAGGTGTTTGTTGTATCGCCCTCTGCTTGGGGCCGCGGCGGTTCATGTTTACTATTTAGTCCCGGAAAGGGGCATGGCGGTACTCATTTCGTATACTAGTCCCAGTACGGCCGTGATACTTCACATTGAATACTCGTCATTTTTAAAACATCATAAATCACATAATTCATATATTGTTTGCATACCTTTAGATTTCTCTCTCGCTGTGTAGAGGGTCGCCGTCTCATGTCGTCTAGTGGATGAACTTTTTCTTCTTGCCTTCCTGCCATGAACCACGCCGTTTGTTGTCTGCGACAAAAGCTTCATGACGCACTCCGAAGACAAATAATCTTTTCAACTTTCAACTTCAGTTTTTATTACAAGCGAGGCCGGGGCCATTCACTATGCCGAGAGAGAGAGAAAGCAAATCACTACTTTATCGTAGCTATGTAACAATTATTTTCTTAACCATTCATAGAGGAGGGGGGGGGGAAGGATATCTCTCGCTTGTATTTTCTTAGGGAAATATTTCCCTTATCTGTTGTAGTTTACATTTTAACAATCACGTCTCATCGGTTTGCCTCCAAAACCCAGACTCATGAAACTCGCTTCTCACGAAGAACGAGTGACGTCACGGATCCCTCTGTTTCACACGCAAGGGCCTGTGGCGTCACAGAGCCTCTCGCAGGTGCAGACTGAACCTTGATCTGGGGTCTCGTCACACGGTAACCTTGTCACGTCTGTTAGCTCTGACTGTAACCACAGGCCCTATTCTTCACTCGACTGCGCCCACGCTAATTCGCACAAGTAAAACCAACGATTTCCAACAGATACGTCCATTCCCATAGGGGCATTATCCAACACTAGAACTGACAAGGCTCGATGTTACTTAACTTTGGTGATCTACCGAGAACCAGTGTGTCAACGTGGTTATGCAGTATATCATGCGGAATATATTATTGTGTAGCATAAGTGTACGTATACATGAAGCATTAATATATGTACTGCATTTTGTTCTTGTTGATCTATAGATCAATCAGTTGTATTTCAACCTTCATTGTTTTCTAAATCACCATAGTAACCATAGTAACCATAGTAACCATAGTAACCATAGTAACCATAGTAACCATAGTAACCATAGTAACAATGAGAAACAGCTTTGGTTATTGAATACCATATTCTCACGATAACATGACTCAAACGCATCCAAGCAGACGACATCATTTAATTGCAAATCTCCTGCCCTGAAAATGCACAAATCGACTGAGTAAATGAAGCATGAATGTGCAGTTGCATTATAAAACTTAGGTATGTGCATATGTTTATATTAGGGGTGGGATGTAATGGGTGAAAATTTCAGATTCATGCGAGTAGTATTTTTTTGTGTTCATTTATACATAAATAACACTAAACAATAAAACATTTTGAAAATTTTGCAAAATTCAGAAGGTCATTAGTTTTTGGCTATTTTACATTCATGAAAACCCTTTCACAGCCTGAAAATGGTCCTAAATTAAAGTATTATATCAGATTTAACCATCTATATCCATTCATAGCTTTTGAGGATGTTTTAGGACCTGCAATGTCGCATGAAACCACTTTTTCACCGAAAAATGATGGATTTTGAGTCCCATGGAGCCCTAACGGCTATTTTTTGCCTGTACCTTCTGAATTTTGCAAAAATTTCAAAATGTTTGATTGTTTAGTTTTATTTATGTATAAATGAACACATAAAAAATACTAATCGCATGGATCTGAAATTTTAACCCATTACGTCCCACCCCTATTTATATATTTGTATGTACAGGATTAATTCCTAAACTAATTAACTGATAATTATGAATTTTTGAAACGCCTGTTATATGTAAAGGGTTCAAATATTAACTATATTTAGTTTGCTTTAGTTTTGTAAAAAAGTTTTTTTTTAGGGTGAGGGTAAAAAGGGATAAAAAAGGGGGGTTTTGGGTGAGGGTAAAAAGGGATAAAAAAGGGGTGTTTAGGTTGAGGATAAAAAGGGATAAAAAGGGGGGTTTAGGGTGAGGGTAAAAAGGGATAAAAAAGGGGTGGTTTAGGGTGAGGGTAAAAAGGGATTAAAAAAAGGGGGGGTTTAGGGTGAGGGTAAAAAGGGATTAAAAAAGGGGGGGTTTAGGGTGAGGGTAAAAAGGGATTAAAAGGGGGGGTTTAGGGTGAGGGTAAAAAGGGATTAAAAAAGGGGGGTTTAGGGTGAGGGTAAAAAGGGATTAAAAAAGGGAGGGTTTAGGGTGAGGGTAAAAAGGGATTAAAAAAAGGGGGATTTAGGGTGAGGGTAAAAAGGGATTAAAAGGGGGGGGTTTAGGGTGAGGGTAAAAAGGGATAAAAAAGGGAGGTGTAGGGTGAGGGTAAAAAGGGATAAAAAGCGGCGGAAGTTCTTCATGAAAATTCAGAAAGACCTTCAATTTTTGTGAAATTTTAACAATAAGTATTAGATATCAATTCTTTTACATTTTTAAAATTTGTACTCTTATTCACACCAAACAAGGGGCCACATTGCCACTGGGACGTAAGGGGCTACTATTAGGGGCCATACCTACGCGAAACACTCTAAGTAGGGAGTTGAGCAGCGAGATATCTGTTCACATTACATTTAAATTTCTGCACGTTAATACAGTCAGCGAAGCAGGAAACAGGGAGGGAATTCCAAAGTCTAGCAGTTCGAGGGAAATAAACTATTAGAGTAGAAAGCTTTCCGGCATCTGGGGACCTCTATAGTGAAGGGGTGGGATTTTGCTGCTTGTCTGGTTAGTCAAGGCTATTTACATCGAGGGGGCACCAGTGCTACGAGTTTGTCGGAGCACATTCCATTAAAGTACTTGTAAAACAAACACAGGGATGCAACATTGCAACGATGGGACAGGGGCTGGAGCTTGGTAGACAGTGTGGGATCTCTTAGATTAGAGTCTATTTTTTGGACCCTATTCTTAAAATTTCGATTTCTTTTAAGTACTTTAAAGGGTTTTTAGTAGGCATAATATAAGCACGTCTTCCAATTTGAAAATTAAAATATTTCAGATTTTCATTAAATTTGATCCGTAGTCATTAGACACCAATTAAGCATAAGTCTCTGAATTTCAGTTTCTTTTTAAGACCCCTTAAGTTTAAGACCCCTTAAGTTTAAGACCCCTTAAGTTTAAGACCCCTTAAGTTTAAGCCTTAAATTTTAGACATTTTCGAGAATCAAAATAATGCAATGGATTTTGATCAAAATTGGAATAAGGATACTAGACATAAGGTTTAGTATCATTATATCTTGATTTTAACCTTCCTGAGGGGACATAAAATGAGGCAAAATTGTTCTGTTCATTGAATTAATTTTACCTGTCCTGGGACGGGTATAGTTCTAGTTGCACTATAAATATATACGGCTTTTGTTAGACAAAAATACGTACAAAAATAACATTGTTATGAAGTTGCATCCCATTAAACAGAATTACCTATCTTAACACCATTAAATCTTAACACTATTAAATCTTAACACCATTAAATTTACTTCCTATAAAATATTTTTTGAGAATTGTGCGAATTGAATTTTGAAAAAAGTTCTTTCTGGTTTGAGAATTTCAAATAAATCTTGAACTACAGATAAAATCGGTCACCCTTTAAAAATGACACTGATAGAAAATTTAGTAACGTTCACTATCATTGCAAAAATTAGGAGTGGATGGAGTAAGTTCAGCGAACTTCTGCCATTACTAACCAGCAGAGTGTTACCACTGTCGACCAAAGGGAGAGTCTATCAGGCATGTGTACGCAGTGTGATGATGTATGGAAATGAAACCTGGCCAGTGAGGGTTGAGGACATGCGTTGCATGGAAAGAAATGATAACGATACGATGGATGTGTAATGTGAGTCTTAAAGACAGGCTTAGATCTGATGACCTCAGAGGAAGATAAAATTTGGACAGTAATAGGAGATGTGTACAGAACAAGACACTGCGATAGTATGGCCACATCGAAAGAATGGATGACAGTTCTTGGGTTAGTAGATGTAGAACAGTTGAAGTAGCAAGGTCAGTTGACAGGGGAAGGCAAAGGAAAACATGGAAGGAAGTGATGAAAATGGACCTGAGTGAAAGAGGGATAAATAAAGACCTGAGCGGAGATAGGTTACTTTGCAAAGCAATTTCTTAAACCCCTCCAACACATTCCATTATATAAAATGGACGTTAAACCACAAATGATGGTGATGATGATGATGATGATGATGATGATGATGATGATGATGATGATGATGATGATTTTAATATACAGTACTGTGTCTGCTGGGCAGTTTCCATGTTAATAGATACTGACAATTTTTCCTAATTCTCAGATGATCAAATGGACGAAACCTGGGTTTCTCTAGTGGACACAGTGGTGTATAGTATCTTAATAAAATAATATATATATATATATATATATATATATATATATATATATATATATATATATATATATAAGGGTTAATACAACAAAAGATATATAAGAGGCAACTAATATCTTTTAATTAGTGAACATCCGGATAAAAATGAAGCTCAATATACTGGATAGAGCATTAATAGCATTAGATAAAATGAAAGAATAAAATAAGGTGCGAATCAAATTTTATTACAATTCAGAGTTCAAGCAAAGTAATTGAAAGTCCTTAACCCATGGGTTTTCAAAGAAAATTCTTCTCGTCAGAGGATCATTACCGCAGTGGAATTACAGCGAGTAACAATTTGTGTTGCATATATTTACCTTTATTATTAATTTTGTTTATTATTATATTTTTATTTTTATGTTTTCAAAGTTAAGTTTTAGTTACTCGCTGTAATTCCACTGCGGTAATGATCCTCTGCGAGAAGAATTTTCTTTGAAAACCCATGGGTTAAGGACTTTCAATTACTTTGCTTGAACTCTGAATTGTAATAAAATTTGATTCGCACCTTATTTTATTCTTTCATTCTATCTAATGCTATATATATATATATATATATATATATATATATATATATATATATATATAATCATCATGCATTCCCAGCATGGCAATAATCCATCCATTAAAAAACCTGTATTATTCGGGGGGGGGGGGGATTATATTGGCCAATCTTTGGAATGAATAATCCGATAGTCATAAATTCTTAGAGTATTGGTACATTTGGATAAGAAATAAATATTTAATTGTCTCCCAATTTTCAATCAATTAGGAGGGCAACATCTGAGAAAAAAATATATAGAAAGATCTACTCGCGTCACATACGCCCTCTCCCCCCGTGTATTTTTTACGTTTTCAAAAATATATACAGACATTACACGGGGATTTTACAGTGATTTGAAAATTTTAAAAAAGCAACAATCTCTAATTAAATATTTAGAAATTTAAAAAGAATCGGAATCTGACGAAGTTAGGTATCTAGTAAAATGATTAGTCGAAAGATCAAAGTTAAAAAGTAAAAACAAAATCTGTTCTGATTTTATTTTTATTAATAAATATCGCATCTGAACATGGCTTTTAAGCCTTTTAGCCTCATTTATTATTATTAAATTCTTAAAAAGATGTTTAAAAAAATATGAACTCTCCTATTTTAATATATATATAATATATGTATACTTCGGCAGCAAGTCATTTCTTATACATGCGTCGTTGAAGACCACAGAGTTTTCTCTCTTCACTATCTTTCTTGTTAGTTTCTCGATGCGGCAAGCGATTCGTCGGTTTTCTGGTGTTAATTGGTGGAGTATGGCACCTAACGTTGTATCATGGGCCATTCCTCGAGCGCTTTCGGTCTCTCGACCGTCTTCAGGAGGCTGTGTCTTATAATAAACTATAAATACGGCTCTTAGTAATAATAAGACACAGCTTCCTGAAGACGGTCGAGAGACCAAAAGCACTCGAGGAATGGCCCACGATACAACGTTAGGTGCCATACTCCATCAATTAACACCAGAAAACCGACGAATCGCTCGCCGCGTCGAGAAATATATATATATATATATGAGGCTAATAAAGAGCGTGTTATATCAGTTTACAGAGAAACAATTCTGAACCTTTTATATTTGTATGTTGGCCGTTCGAGTTATTAAATACTTTTACAAAAATCGTCACCCTTGTTTTCAATGCTTTGTGTACTGAACCGTTTCATTTATCTTCCTCCCACAAGGTAAGATGTGACAAAAGGTCGAGAAAGTGGGATTTGAAAAGCCAGCGCCCAAGAAGGTGAGCACTCTGGCCATTAAAAATTGGCAGCCTCGTCGGCATTCCCTGGTAGGAGCGGCTCAGGCAGTAAGGGATAAACTTACTCCTCCCCAAAGAGGGGAGGCAAAGCCTGGGAGGGTGGACCTCTTAGAACTGCACAGGACAGACCCATAGACCGGCGTAAATCAAGCCCCGAAGGCCAAGACGATACCAGTCTATAGGGTGCAGTATGCATTGGAACAGATACTACACTTTGATCTTGGTCGAAAGGCCAAGAAGCTAGTAAACTCCATAAATTATTCTCTAAGAATCTTTTGTTTTTGTTTATTTATAAAAATACGAAACCGGCTCACTTTTATTTCTGCAAGTTATTTGAACTGTTTGATCCCTAGATCATTTAAAGGATTACAAAAAAAAAAGGGACCTGTAATCTATTTTATTGATTAGGAAAAGAAACTCGGCTTTGATTGTATTTCATCTCCTTTTCCGTTGACGCTTTAAATTTGATATTTTAATCGTAGAAAATCAAAATGTATAGTGAGGCTATGGAAGCGAACAAGATCTCACAAAGAAAACTTAATTCACAAAATAATTAAATTTTCTTCCTGCAGAGATTCATCATTATTCTCCTCCTCGTTTTCTTTTAACTCTGTGAGATCTTTTAAGCTTGGATATTAGAGTGCAGACAAGGCAGTGCTGTATCATATGACGGTTCATTTATTCATTCATTTCCTATTCTATTGTTGGCATTGGTTTCCCCGATATATTTCTAGTTGGAATTCTTTTTAGAAAGATATCGCATACTTACAATAAGGACTGTAGCAGTTACCTCCTCCTTTCACACATAACTGCACCGGCTGGCCGTTAGGTGTCGCTTATTCACCGACAGGTGGCGTTGAAAAGTTATCTGCCCTTCTTGGTATAAAGGCTGGTGTAAACACAAAAAATCACCCTCTTATTCATCCAACAGCCTCGCAGAGACGACCCCTTGGCACAGCTTGGACGCATCGCCGAGAACACCGACGAGGAACCTGGAAAATGTCTTTCTTCTGCTACCGTCGTCTAACTCAAAGACTACTACCATCTTCATTTGAAGAAACCCCACGGGCAGCCCAGAGAACCATTACATTTTTCCTCTTCCTCAACCGGACACCGTCCAACTCTCTCTTCTACCTATACCAAACGGTATAGGTATCATTGAGTCAATAAACCCTCTTTTTGTTACCTGTTACTCAGTTGTTCATTCAATTCATTTCGTGCGATAAATGTAAGGAAGGGACAAACTATCCCTTCCATTACAGGACCACGTGAAGGTTGCCAACATTTTAAATTAAAGTGCTTCTGTGGAACGAACTGGATTCGAACTTGGCACACCCAGGTTGTCAGTCCTTGTCGTTAACCACTGAGCCACAGTCACCTGAACCCATGGTAGTTTTGAACCAGGAGGGAGAGTTTCAGAAAGGAGATTTCCATGTCAACAGGGGCGGACTATTCTCTAGCTTTCTGGTCCATAGTTTTAGTCTGGTTGGATGTTGTTAGGGGCTGAACGTGACTGAACAAACTTCTTAACTTCTTGATGTGTTGACACCAATATAAGTCAATCTGTTGGAAATGTAAACATTTAACAATTTGTAAATCTATGGTAACGTTTCATGTCACAGCCTTGTATTGCATAGGCGAACATGAAAATGGTCTTCTGTCAAAGGACCTCCTCGTTTTTTTTTTTTTTGCAAACTAACCAATCACAGAATTATATTTTGTTGGTAACAAGAAAGAAGTCAAATGTCTAGACAGCCTTGTGGAGGGGGGGGGGTGTCACCTTGTATCTTTGTGAGAATAATTATTCCAGGAGTATTTCTGATGCTGAAATTAGAGCAAATAATCCTGAATCTTAGACATAGCTGCAAAAGACTAAATCTATTCAAATCAATTCTGTTTGAGACGACAATTTTTTCAAGCTTATCTGGGCTTGTGAGAATTACTGAGAGTATCTGCCATGATAAAAAAACAATGTGTGAACTGACAAAATGTTACATGTGCCACGATCTTTAGCCAATTGCCAAAATAAAACGGGAATCATCCACAAGGCTGTTGAGACATTTTATTTTTTTCTTGTTGGCAACAAAATATAAGCCTGTGATTGGTCAGTTTGCAAAAGAAAAGGAGGAGCTTAGACAGAAAGCCATTTTTATGCAATATAAGGCTGTGGCATGAAATGTTACCATAGATAAGTGTTACACCGGCCGTTCTAACAGAAAAGAAACTACACCGGTTCTCACTATAAATAGTGCGAGTAGACAATCACCAGGGAGAAAAAGGACAGTATTGTAACTGTCTAGCCGAGTGCCAGTCAGTTTCCTTACCTTTGTACCTTTTATGTTAATACACTTGACTTCTTCTTTTTACTGTTGATAAACGCTACATGTATAGCAGTCATAGGCATTGACATTTCGTTACTGTTACACCGGCCGTTCTAACAGAAGAGAAACTACACCGGTTCTCACTATAAATAGTGCGAATAAACAATCACCAGGAAGAAAAAGGACAGTATTGTAACTGTCTAGCCGAGTGCCAGTCAGTTTCCTTACCTTTGTACCTTTTATGTTAATACACTTGACTTCTTCTTTTTACTGTTGATAAACGCTACATGTATAGCAGTCATAGGCATTGACATTTCGTTACTGTTACACCGGCCGTTCTAACAGAAGAGAAACTACATCGGTTCTCACTATAAATAGTGTGAGTAGACAATCACCAGGGAGAAAAAGGACAGTATTGTAACTGTCTAGCCGAGTGCCAGTCAGTTTCCTTACCTTTGTACCTTTTATGTTAATACACTTGACTTCTTCTTTTTACTGTTGATAAACGCTACATGTATAGCAGTCATAGGCATTGACATTTCGTTACTGTTACACCGGCCGTTCTAACAGAAGAGAAACTACACCGGTTCTCACTATAAATAGTGCGAATAAACAATCACCAGGAAGAAAAAGGACAGTATTGTAACTGTCTAGCCGAGTGCCAGTCAGTTTCCTTACCTTTGTACCTTTTATGTTAATACACTTGACTTCTTCTTTTTACTGTTGATAAACGCTACATGTATAGCAGTCATAGGCATTGACATTTCGTTACTGTTACACCGGCCGTTCTAACAGAAGAGAAACTACATCGGTTCTCACTATAAATAGTGTGAGTAGACAATCACCAGGGAGAAAAAGGACAGTATTGTAACTGTCTAGCCGAGTGCCAGTCAGTTTCCTTACCTTTGTACCTTTTATGTTAATACACTTGACTTCTTCTTTTTACTGTTGATAAACGCTACATGTATAGCAGTCATAGGCATTGACATTTCGCTACTGTTACACCGGCCGTTCTAACAGAAGAGAAACTACACCGGTTCTCACTATAAATAGTGCGAATAAACAATCACCAGGAAGAAAAAGGACAGTATTGTAACTGTCTAGCCGAGTGCCAGTCAGTTTCCTTACCTTTGTACCTTTTATGTTAATACGCTTGTTATCTTAACCCAACCTCGACTTGACTTCTTCTTTTTACTGTTGGACTACTTCACAGCAATAAGTCATTTACAAATTTCGGATTACCCTGTATTAATTTGGAAGAATGTGTCTCTGTTTCAGGAATACTATCGTTATTCACGTTTTTTGAATTGCTTAATTCAACAGAGGAATGTTGAATTCTAATCCTTTGAATGTTCAATTTCGTTGGTCAAATGAACGCTCATCGAAAACACGTACTTTTCAGTTATTGTCCAGTCATTGAGCATCATGGAATTTCAGACGCACAGCGCTGTCTACTGTAGTTCTAGTAGAAATTCCCTGGAAAACTTGATGAGTCATGTCCAGCCTCAGACGGAATGACGATGTCCGAAAAAGCTGTTACACGTACCAAAGACTTGAATTCGTTCCAAGGGGAATGAAAAGAAGAACCGGCGCGTATAACATCACAGAAGATTTCCATTTGTCCCAGTTGAAAGAAAAGAACATATGTTTTGTGAATCATTTAAAAATAACACTTTTGTATTGTTTGGTATATCCGCTTTTTTCTCAGTCATCTCTACACACACATATGTATGTATGTATATATATATATATATATAAAGCTTCTTTCCTCGTGTGGATAGACTCTGGAACTCCCTCCCTGCTCCCTGTTTTCCTGGCGGTACTGACATGCAGAAATTTAAAACTAATGTAAAAAGACATCTCGCTGCACAGCTCCCAATTTAGGTTGACCAACCGCCCCCCCCCCCCCCCCCCAAAAAAAAACTTTCACCCTTTTTCTCAGTAGCCCCTTACGTCTACAGTGGCGGCCTGCCTTGTTTGGGGTGAACTATTTAAAAAAAAAAAAAAAATTTTTTAAATATATATATGTAAGTTTTTTGTTTTTTTTGTTATTGTTTTTCTTAAGCGCTATTGAGCAAATGAACGCTCATTCAACTACATATTGCTACCTTAGCGGTGATAAGGATATTTCCCAAATAATAATATATCGTCCAAAAAAAAGGGGGGGGAGCGCGACAGAATGCAGTTAAATAAGGAAATATCTCTATCACCGCTAAGGTAGCGATATGTACTTGAATGAGTGTTCATTCTTTCAATAGCGCTTAAGAAAAACAATTAAAGAAAATAAAAAAAAATTAAAAATAGATTTAAGGCGCTAAAAATCACACATAAAATTTGACTGGGGCCCTTGGGCCAGAGGTAAATTGCTAGGCCACGGGCATCATGGTCGTGGTTTCGAGCCCCTGTCAAAGTCGAGCCGTGCTGACGATTAGTAAAACATGAAACGCGTACACGGATTACTTTTATGTGTATATATATAATTATATATGTATGTAATATAAATTTATTTCAGTTAACACAAAAGTTTATGTTGTAGCTCGATAGTGTACAACTAAAGCTCTTAATTTAACATCATGTAACATTATTTTCAGCCTCCTCATGAAAAATAGGTGATATTTTGTATATCATGAAAATATATGTTCTTGAGACGGACAGAAACAATTGTTTGTAAATAAAAGTGTTTTTAAAGGATATATGGAATGTTGTTCCCTGAATAACTAAGGTTTTACATAATGTTATACATATATATATATATACAGGGTGCGTCAGGTATATGAGAACATATTTTCCATTTTATTAAATGATAAAAAAAATCAAACAAAAATATTCTTAATCAAAAACAATTATATAAACATGTAAGCTAAGGTATTGTTTAATAATTTAATTCAATGAAATTCCCCTCTACTTCAATGACAGCTTCGATTCGAGACCTAAACCGACTGCAAGCGCGCTTGAGATGGTCCTCATCTATGTTGTCCATCACTCTGACAATGGATGCTTTTAGAGAATCTTTAGTGTTGTGGGGGTGTTTATTAACATAATAACATTAATATATGGAATGTTGTTCCCTGAATAACTAAGGTTTTACATAATGTTATACATATATATATATATATATATATATATATATATATATGTAAATTATAACTAAAAGGTAAACTTTTAGAGAGTTGGACCTATTGTGAAATAAGGAAAGCTCAATATACTGGATAGAGAAAAAATATGGTACGTCAATGAAAATTAGTAAGACCTGCAAATGGAAGCAAATCGGTATTTTCAGTTGTTCAAAACAAGGAGTAGTTTAGTTAATAAAAACATTTATTTTTCATCTCTTTCTTTCCTTAAACCAGGCTTTTCAAAGATTAAAATCTTATCATCAGAGGAAAAATTATGATTGATAAGTTGACAGGGTAGGACTGTCAAAGTTCCAAATTTGAAAAAAGTTTTCTTTTAAAAATTAGAAATTAAAGAAATCCAAAAAACTTCTTTAAAAAATGTTTCCAAAAGGTTCAAACGGGCATGGGAATCACCAATAACGAAATCCAAAAAAAAAAAACGTAGGGCTTAGAAATATTGGTAAATCCGGAGGAATCTGCATAAAAATCCAACGACGGCGATTTCACTCAGGTCTGTTGTCCACGTGGACAACAGACCTGAGTGATATCGCCGTCGTTGGATTTTTATGCAGATTCCTCCGGATTTACCAATATTTCTAAGCCCTACGTTTTTTTTGTTTTTTTTTTTTGGATTTCGTTATTGGTGATTCCCATGCCCGTTTGAACCTTTTGGAAACATTTTTTAAAGAAGTTTTTTGGATTTCTTTAATTTCTAATTTTTAAAAGAAAACTTTTTTCAAATTTGGAACTTTGACAGTCCTACCCTGTCAACTTATCAATCATAATTTTTCCTCTGATGATAAGATTTTAATCTTTGAAAAGCCTGGTTTAAGGAAAGAAAGAGATGAAAAATAAATGTTTTTATTAACTAAACTACTCCTTGTTTTGAACAACTGAAAATACCGATTTGCTTCCATTTGCAGGTCTTACTAATTTTCATTGACGTACTATATATATATATATATATATATATATATAAGTCAGGTTCATATTATATTCCAATAACCATGTTTTTATTTTATTATTTTTATTTTTATTTTTTCACATTTCCAAAAAACATTTTTGTGAGATATTAAAAATATTAAAAATGTTCGGTCCGTTTCATTTGTCTTGTGCCAAACAACATTTTTATGTCAATATGTTCTCTGCGACATTACAAAATCATCAGAAAAATTCACAAAGAGTAAAAAGTTCTTGGATTAAAGTGTCTTGAAAAAACATACACTATACAGTGGTTCATTTTTGGGTGAAAACAAACAAAAAACAAAGAAAAGAGCAATCTCACACGTGGGGGAACTCACTAGTATGCCATTTTGAATTTTTCGAATATTTCTTATGTTTGCTCTGTTGTCACTAATTGACAATCATCGAGCTGAATCTTTTAAAGAGACTGCAAAGTAAAAGGGCACTGATAGGATATGATAAGACATATATTGTCATTAATAATTATATATATATATATATATATATATATATATATTATAATATAAAATGAATTAATAAAATAAGGTGCCAATCAAATTTTATTAGAATTCAAAGTTTAAGCAAAGTATCTAAACGTCCTTAACTCATGAGTTTTCAAAGATAATTCTTCTCCTCAGAGGACCATTATCGCAGTGATATTACTACAGGTAATAAAATTACACTTTGAAAATATATAAAAATATATAAAAAATATAAGGACGTTAAGATACTTTGCTTGAACTTTGAATTCTAATAAAATTTGATTGGCACCTTATTTTATTATTTCATTTTATATTATGATATTAATGCTCTATCCAGTATATTGAGCTTCAGTTTTTATCCGGATGTTTCACTAATTATAAGATATTAGTTGACGCTTATATCTTTTGTTGGATTACTTATATATATATATATATATATATATATATATATATATATATATATATATATATATATATATATATATATATCTTGTATTGCCATTGGCTTATATTTCAATTTTATTAACTAACCCTGCAATACTTTGAAACTGAACGACCAACCCACACCTTATCAAGAATAACGAGCCATCATCTCGTTCTACACCGGAATTCGAATCTTAATATATATATATATATATATATATATATTAGTATTTCATGTATCCACATAACATTTTATAAGGAGATATATTTTTTTATGTATCAGTTTTCAGTATTTACTTCAACAGTGCTCGATACGTGAGTAAAGCTAGGTAGTAAGTTATGAAAATATATTTACGGCAATTAAGCTACACAGATGATTCTGTGTTTCATCCCAGAGGGGAATCGTCAGGCCTTTTACCCAAGTTCGAAAAAAATGCAACTGAAGAGGGTCAGAGGTTACTTCAACGGAAACGTTGTGAAAATAACAACCAAGATCAGGATAATCTAAATAATATCAATTGAAACATTTATCAAAAATGGGAAGCTGTCCCAGAATTGAGAATGAGGAGGAAGAGGAGGATCATCATCATCATCTGTTTATGGTCTGGTTTACATGCTAGCATGTGTTGAACGAACATAATTATTTACAATCCAGTCGACAAGTAGGATCGAAATCTCAACCCATTGTTAACAGAACTCTGCTGACCTCTTCTTCTTCTTTGTCTTCTCCTTCTTCTTCTCTTTCTTTTTCTTCTCCTTTTTCTATTTATTCCTTTTTTCTTCTTTTTCTTTTTCTTTCTTCGTCTCCATTTTCTTTTTTCTTTTTTTTTTTCTTCTTCTTCTCCTTTTGTTTTTTTTTCTATTTTTTCTTTTTCTTCTTCTCCTTTTTCATCTCCTTTTTTCTTCGTCTCCTTTTTCTATTCTTTCTTCTTTTTCTTTTTTCGTCTCCATTTTCTTCTCTTTTTTCTTTCTCTTTTTTTTCTTCTTCTCATTTTTCTATTTATTCTTTCTTCTTCTTTTTCTTTTTCCGTCTCCATTTTCTTCTTCTCCTTTTTCTTTCTCTTTTTTTTTCTTCTTCTCCTTTTTCTATTTATTCTTTCTTCTTCTTTTTCTTTTTCTTTCTTCGTCTCCATTTTCTTCTTCTCCTTTTTCTTTCTCTTTTTTTTTCTTCTTCTCATTTTTCTTTTTCTTCTTCTTCCGTTGTTGTTGAAGACGACGATTCAATATGCTTACATAATACAAATTGAAAAACTTTATTTAAAAAGCAGGAAACTGTCTCAAAAATGAAACATAATCAATCGACTCAATATGATTTGAACTTGGCACAGCCAGTTCCATCGTCTTCAACAGTATCCATTAAGCTATTCACGCAACCGTGTGCAGTTTTGAGATTTTCTCTAAAGTATTTTGAACCCATTAAATTAACCCGCGCCCGCGTCTCAACCAACTCGAAGACTCTTTTAAGTCGGATAATCTTTGATTTCCTTGAAACGGACTGAAGCAAATTCTCTACAACCCCGCGCCCCCCCCCCCATCTCCCCTCGTAATTAATGCATTATCCAATATTGTCAACTCTTTGGATTTTTCTTTAATGCCATTTCTCTATCGATTACGTGTCGTCGCGCTTTCAGAATCGCTGTTTTATATCAGTTCATTCCACTCGTGTTTGTTCTCTTCACCCTCAAGTGATAAACAAATGTAATTGTTTTGTGTTTTTTTGTTTTTTTGTTTTTCGTTTATAAAAAAAAACACAATATGAATCACTTAGCCGAAAACAATCGAGAAAAAAACAACAACAACAACAACGATAAAACATTCAGTGATGCAGTTCAAAGAGACTTTAAAAAAAAAAACATTAGAAAAATCAACAATGATTTATTCCTTGTTAATTAAAATATTGATTTTATTTTTGTTGTCTGAGCCTGTTTTGAAGTTATTTTTATCTGCTTTAACTTTTGAAAAAAAAGGTATATAAATATACAGTTACATGTAATATATATATATATATATATATATATATATATATATATATATATATATATATATATATATGCATGGACGACGGCACCGGGGCGGGGGGCAGAGGGGCTGAAGCCCCCTTACTTTTTGACTTGGGCCCCCCACTTTACGGTCATCAATAATTAAGTTAATATGCATGTGTTTAACCGGGCCCCCTCACTTTTTTAGGAGAAGCCCCCCCCCCCACTTTCATAACTGTCCCGCCGGCCCTGTGTATATATATGTGTGTGTGTGTATAAGTATGAAGGTGAGAATTCTGAGGCAGGAGCAATGCAATGTTGAGAACCGGAAGGTGGAATATGGGACGAGCAAAAATAAATGGCAAGAGACGTTAAATCTCAGATCAATTCATTTATATTACACACATTTTTAATATAAAGACAGTAAATTGTAAAAATGATGGGCTTACTTCTAAATCCATTCCGGACCTTTAAACACTTAACAGTAAGCCAACCATTTTTACAATGAATTAATCTGAGATTCATCGTCTCTTGTCATTTATTTTTGTTCATCCAATATTCCACCTTCCGGTTTTTCAACATTGCATTGCTCCTGCCTCAGAATTCTCACCTTCATATTTACTTGTTTACCAGCAATGCTTCAAGCAAACTACCACTTCCTTTTATATATATATATGGCCTTTATAGAGTTTAATTTCTCCTAATTTCCATGCTAATTGGTGAAAGGGGAAAGACAGTGGTGACTCGGGTACCGGGTTCAAGCCCTCCAACCGACATGAATTAACATTGATGTCTGTAGGTAATAATAATTAATATTTACTTTAAAAATGCTTAACGTTGTGCGATTTTGTTCTGTGATGCCATCCAGCCTTGCTGAATTTAAATCGTCAACAACTTCCTGGAACAATGTAAAAGGCGTTCTCTGTGTGTTTCGCTGCTGTCTTTTAAAAAATTCTCGTCTTTCTCCAGCTTTTTTGTTCATTTGCTTTTGACACCTGAGGATGATTCGACGAAGAATCGAAAACGTTCGTGAAACCTATGGAACATTTAATAATGTTTTTGATTTTAATACAAAAAAAGACCATCAAAATTGAAAAAATAATAGAAGGTAGAACAAATTTGTCAGGAGAGACTGTCTTATATTTTTTTCTTCTTCCTCATTTTGATGGTATCAACCCTGAGGGGTTGAATCACGATAGAAGTAGAAATGAGGAGGAAGAAAAGAAGAAAAAAAAACTATAAGACAGTTTCGCCTGACAAAGTTGTTCTACAACGAAAGCTTGCAAAAAAAAAAAGAATTAAATAAACGAATTTTTCATTTAAATTGCACGTTGTGTTGATTTTCAAAATATTTCACTTTAATACATTTTCATGCGTGCTTCAAAGATGTTGTCAATTTTCATTTTTATTATTTTATTTGTAAGTTCTACCGAATTTATGAAGGAAATGTTAAGTAAATGCTTATGCATGAATATCCGCGAATTTGTGAAACCGCGAATGGTGAGGGTCCACTGTATATATATATATATGATAATTTTATTTACACAGACATGTACAAAATCTGCGACACTGGCATGTCGATGTTATCGATCAACAGTTTCTATAAACTGAAATCTCATCAGGCAGAGTTAGAATCCGATCTTAACCTCAGATCATATTTGGAGAGAACATGTACATGTCTGTGTAAATAAAATTATCATATATAAAGCTCTATTTTGATATTGAGCACTTTTTATAAACCCGGTTAAAATTCTCTGGATTATCACCCTGTGAATATTTTTTACCTGGATTATTACCATTATTATATATATATATATATATATATATATATATATATATATATAATGGTAGAGCATTGGACAACATTAGTCAGGGTTGGTAGTGACTGGCGTCCAGGTTTCGAATCTAAGAGTTGATTTTCTCCTATTTATAGCCACACTGATGAGTAGTGAAAAGACGAAACAGCTGTCTGTGGACAACTATATTTTGTTTATATATATTGATATAAGAATCGAAACAATTTTAACGAGGTGCCCCCTTCCCACCCAACTCCATCGAGATGCACATGCAAACAGACACGTGCACCGAATGTGTCAAACCCCATGACACATCCAAACCTTTCATTCTTCAGTCTCAACTGACTATCCAGAAAATAGAAAGAAAAAAAAAGTCATATTTAGCACAAAAAAAATAAATAAATAAAAATTCACAGACACTTATGCACACACATTTACACACATCGTAACCCCTTGGCCAGTCACTCATACACACATGCGCAATCACATACACGCATGCACAATCACATACACGCATACATTGAACACAGCGTGTCACAAATTTAACTTGCTGACAAAAAACACAAGAGGTAGAAAGGAAATTCTTTAAAAAATGAGTTGCAGAAATCAACGAAAATTCCAGTCGTTCAGTTGAACATTTATTTTAATCTTCAGTTATTTTTCTGATTTGTGGGTTCTGTTGGAATAGATGAAGATAGATTAGCCATGAATTATTTATTTTTTCTGCTTTTCATCGCATTAAAAATAAGCAACGTCGTCTTTTTCTGCATTGGCTTTTTTATAAACAAACCACACAATGTAATTTCTTGTTTACTTTTGTTTAAATAGTACTACTACTACTACTACTACTACTACTACTACTACTACTACTAATAATAATAATAATAATAATAATAATAATAATAAACAATTATGAATATAATAATAAAATTAAATAATAATAATAATAATAATAATAAACAATTATGAATATAATAATAAAATTAAATAATAATAATAATAATAATAATAATAAACAATTATGAATATAATAATAAAATTAAATAATAATAATAATAATAATAATAAACAATTATGAATATAATAATAAAATTAAATAATAATAATAATAAAACAATTATGAATATAATAATAAAATTAAATAATAATAATAATAATAATAATAATAATAATAAACAATTATGAATATAATAATAAAATTAATAATAATAATAATAATAAACAATTATGAATATAATAATAAAATTAATAATAATAATAATAATAAAACAATTATGAATATAATAATAAAATTAAATAATAATAATAATAATAATAATAATGAAAAAACAATTATGAATATAATAATAAAATTAAATAATAATTATGAATATAATAATAAAATTAAATAATAATAATAATAAACAATTATAAATATAATAATAAATTAAATAATAATAATAATAATAAAAAATTATAAATATGATAATAAAATTAAATAATAATAAAATAGTAATAATAATAATAAAAAAAACAATTATAAATATAATAATAAATGTAAATAATAATTTTTAAAAATAAAAATAATAATAATAAAAATAAAAATAAATAATAATAATAAAAATAAAAATAATAATCCATTTTCACCCTCTCACTTTATTTTATTGTTATGGTCCTGTTTAAGGGCCAGAATTTGAATACGGACACGCGGTTTAAGTAAGACAAATATATCGGAGAAAAGTATATACAACAGAGGAACAAGAGAAGTAGTACGTCAGTACTGACTCCCAGTGTAGACTGGGGTTGGCCTCAACAGTATTTAATTCCCTCCCACCGCAGGAATATATGACACAAGGCCGGGAATGTGGGGAGATCAAGCCAGCGCCCTTAAAGAAGGAGCACTCTGGCCTAGCAAAAATAGCCTGGGCAGCCCTGTCGGCATTCCCCGGTAAGGGCGCCTCAGGCAGCAAGCAATAAACTTACTCCTCCCCAAAGAGGGGAGGCAAGGCTTGGGAGTGTGCACCTCCTAGGAAAACCCAGGACAGTATACCTCAGCCCGGCAGATAAAAGGCCACCGAAATTGTCCAGTTCCTGCCGGACTGATTGTTGAGAATGAATCCTTGACTGGTATTACCCTATTGCGAAGTCCTTAATCAACCGAAGTTAATGAGAGACTGATCGGGGCTGGGGTTGAACAAGTGAGAAGCGTAATACTTCCAGTATTTATTGAGAATGGACGAGTCCAAATGTTCGTCATAGGTACGGCACCATAACATTTATACATTTTCTATCATGCCCATCACACACACACACACACACTATCTCTCTCTCTCTCTCCATCTCTCTCTCTCTCTCTCTCTCTTTCTCTCTCTCTCTCTCTCTCTCTCTCTCTCTCTCTCTGTGCTTATTAAAACAATTAAGTCAATAAAACTAGCTCTAAAACAGACAACTGGAGCATTCCATTATAAGCAATAGGGAAACACTATTAATATTGAAGAAAGAGATAGAGAGCGTGTGTGTAGGGGGGGGGTAAGATACAGCGAACAAAAAGAGGCTAATTTGGGATCTTTTTCGTTTGTTTTAAAATTCAATTGGTTTTGTAAATTCACTTTTTCCAGATTCAAACAATCTAACTCAAGCACAATGGGTGACTCAACGGGTCACATTTTTTTTTTCTAGTATATATATATAATACATATTATAATAGAAACTTCGTCTGTCTGTAAACTAAAATTCTGCGATTACCTAAGTCTGAATTGCCTAACTGTTATTTCTGCTTCCCTGCATGCTACAACACGGTCGTCTTCAAATCGAATGCGAAAAGATACTTGTCATAAACCGTCCTCATAATTAATACAAGTTTGGTCATTCTATTCATTATTTTCGATCCTCTTATGACATTCCTTATTTTAACTGATAATTCATTTATCTCTTTAACCCTTATCCTCGGGTGGCTTTTGCCCTTGATAAGTGGTCCTATACACCAAAACCGTGGTTCACAGAGTGAATGGTATAGCTAATTAACATATTTATTTGTTGAAACACATTTAAATGAATAAATTACCAGCAGTAATGATTTTTAATCGTTTGTTTTTATTCTAAATAATTTCGTGGATAAATCTTAAAGGAAATCAATCAAAAAATAGAGAAATATGTGCGTAATGTTATATGTACTTTTTATTTAGTTAGAGTTAAATTAAGTACATTTTTCAATAGAATAAGAGCCGCATCCATTAAAAAGTATTCTGTTTTGCAAGAACACTGTGAGATGAATATGAAAATATTATAACAACTGCTAATATTAGGAGCAGGAGCAATTTTAGGTTTCTTTTTAACTGGGCTTTGTTTTGATTATCCCAAACAATTTTATTAATTTGAAATGTAACTTTTTTTGCTTTAATTAAAATTAATGCTGTTTTTTTTTTTTAAATATTTATTTGCAAATAAAAGACAGTTTTACCTTCAGCGCGATTATAGAAATCTATCTATCTATCTATCTATCTATCTATCTATCTGTCTGTCTGTCTGTCTGTCTGTCTGTCTGTCTGTCTGTCTGTCTATCTATCAGATCGGGCTTGTTTCCCCCGGACTATATTGACCCAACTCCTCCATACTTCCCTGTTCGTCATGGCTCTGTGAAGATCTTCGAGTTGAGAACCAGTATCTTCGGTCAACTGTTTTGTGTACATCTTATAGGGTCGACCAACTTTAACTGTTCCGTGTGTTGGCGTCCATAAAATCAGATCACTGATAACCTCTTCTTTGCTTCTACAACAATGTCCAGCGAATCTCATTCTCCTTTCTTTTATTACTGATGATATTTTAGACAAGATATTTTATTATAGAAATAAATTTTAAAAAACCAAAAAAACGATAGTTCCTAATACTGAAAACATTCATGCAGCTTGCTTCTCTGATGTGTATATGTTGGCTTTCATATGTTAAATTCAAGACTCTGCTTGCACAAGTCAACTTGAAAAGCCTCGCAGACATCACGCAGAAGAGTAGACTGCATTGGTTGGGACACGTTGAGCACAGCAATGGCTGGATCGCTGAAGTCCGACAGTTGAATGTGACAGCAGAGAAGATCACAAAGTTGTCTTGGGAGGACGTGATCAAACGTGATAGGAGATACTTGGGTATGGATTCCGTCAAATTATCGAGTAGAATTTTAATTAAAAATATAAATCAGTTTTATCGGCAGACCCAAGTTGTCTTGGATTCCGTCAGGCCTCACCAAAGACAAGAATGGAGGAGAAAACTGAGATCAAGACTAGACAATCAGGCCCCACCCTCATCAGGGGGTTAATTGTGGTCTGATTCAACTAATAAACCAGTTGTTGTTGTTGTTGATGATGATGATGATGATGATTCATTCAATTTTTTACTTGTTTAAATGTTTACTTGAAAATTAAATAAATGTATTATAAAAACAATCATAAGAAAAAGTTATCAAAAAAGTTATCGTCTGCTTTGTATTAAACTCTTTCTTTGCTCTATTCTGACATTTTCTTAGTTTTTATCTCTATTTTTAATTCTGTCTTTTCTTTTCTGTTTATTTATTTTTTTATTTCTCCCTGTCTCTTCATTTTAAACTTTGTTCTCTCAACCTCTATCTTTGCATTCTTTCTTTCAATCCTCTCATTCAATAATAAAATCATTCGATGTTGTTTCGATTTTTACGATTTTACGAATATAAAATATGCGATTACTCTGTTTTCAACATCTTATTCATCCAAATTTTTTTAATGTTCACCTGCGGAAAAAAAAAAATCCACATATTTTATCAATAATTATTTTGTTTCATTTATTGACGTAATTAAACTTTATAGCTTTGTATTATTCAATAGAGAATAGTATCTTGTGTTTATTCAAAATTTA
>OY744535.1:29818461-29848461 GCA_963556195.1 Sepiola atlantica
GTTTATTCAAAATTTAAATGAATAGAATATTTTATCCTTTCAATTTTAGTTTCTCAACTTTACTGGCAAATATTTGCTTTTATAAATGTTGATAATATGTCGAAAATACTTCGACGCCAAGGGGTAGCTTGTAGATCAGAGTAGGGTCGGTGCAAAACGATGCGAAATATTGCTAAATCGCGACCCCACTCTGTCAGGAGTCAAGTACCAAAAAAGAAAAGGTTCGCAAAGAACTCTTAATAGTGTAACAAAAAAGAGGAATTCTCACGTAGTGTAGTTGTCGCCAGAACGTACAACAACTGGCTGCCCCAGAAGAAAGAAAAAAAAGCTCTTAAATAATCATTAATCACTGATATGCAAATTGCTATCTTCCGGTGTAGCTATAAGTACAGAGTTAAAATCATTCTTCACTTTGGACTTGATCAAGCCAAAAGTACCCGACCCTTCTCTGATCTCCGGCAACCCCAATACACGTAAGCCAACTAACTTATTTTTTTTCTCAAATATAGGAAAGTCGGTCTGATTCTCTAATATTGCCCCCTAACTCAATATATTACTTCAAATAGTCAGGACTACTTGCAGATCGTGAGACCATGTTTTTTTGGATAAGTAAAATGTTAATTGAAAATATTTGAACCGGAACGGATTTGCTTTTCAAAAGGCAACCATTTAAAAATAAAGTGGCGGAATTAATTGTGTGTTCGTTCTTACATACTTACTTCCCTTTGTTTGCAACATAAAAATAATCTTTTACAAACGAAATATCGCATGGTTTAAATGAAAAACAAACACTACAAATTGCACGTACATACTAGACTTTTATTCCATGCCCGTAGGTCTAACAACCTGGGGTTATTATGCAAAAATAATTTACTTTAAATACAAAAAATAAAAATATATTTTACTACGTTAGAATTGCTTTACGCTGTTCAACCTACCCGTTTGTTTTTACTAAGCCTCATATTGCAATTACGATTCTGCTATTTCGTAATTATGGCTTTTTTTTGGGGGGGGGGAACGTTCAAAGGGCAGTCAAAAGCTTAAAAGAAAGACGTTCATATACCTGTCAAGTTTTATTGTCATAAGATTAGTTTGATCAGGAGTAATGTAGGAATAAATCCAAATGTAAGAAAATATCCAATTCAAAGTCAATACCCTGAAAGGGGCCGAGGCAGCGGTTGGGGGTGGGTTGCAAAAGGAATTGCTCCCTTAGCGACCCAACCAATAGGTCTTGTAACAATATGTAATGGGGCAGAGAAAGGATTTCTCTGCAGGAACAACGATCCAGAGTCTGGTCTATAGTGAGTCAAAAAATGTACTAATTCTGGTCACCACCAAGCTCTGGAACACAATAACACTTCTAACACTATTCAACTCCCCGGTGAGAGGTAGAACCTCAATTTATAGGCTTGTAACAACCTGCCACCCCCATTCTTAACATATATAAATATCACCTCTTTATCTCTGCTCATGTTGGTCTTATCGCCACCCCCCTTGAAGGCCGGCACCAGCAATCGGTATGTATCACTTTCTTTTTTTCTACAGTAAAACAGAGGGTTGTCTCTGAGAGCTCCCTTCCATCCTAAGGCTTACAGAGCCCCTAAAACGGCTAGTTATAATAGTGCTAGAGTACTCCTAATATACTTTCTGTTTATCTCGGCATTCTTCTCAGTCGCCCCGTGCTTCTTGCTTCTTCAAGAGAGGTGTGGTTTGGGATTATGCAACCCTTGCTTAACTATAGACCCTCCCGTTTAGATACCCTTACACAGGGTTATCCATTGTCTCTAGAGAATGAAAGGAGGCCTTTTTTTTCATATATATTTGCAATGTTTGAGTTTGTCTGAAGCTAAATAAAAAAAAAAAAAAGAAGCTTCTCTTTAAAGATTGATCAATTTTTATCTGATCGGAAATAACAGAGGAATAGGGGTTTGAAAAAAATATGAGACATAAATCATGCCCTTTTCTTTTAGACTTTCACTCACTCACTCACTCTCTGTATCTATTTATTTATTTATTTCGATTGTTCTAAGTGATGATAAAATATTCATTTTCTTTTTTCATTTACATTTATTCCGTTTCTTTCTATTTTTTCCCTCCTCAATTCAAAACATGGCATCGTGTATAACTGACGTTAACTCGATGATGATGATGATGATGATGATGATGATGATGTCTCCGCTTCTTTTCGCTTCCCCTTTTCATTCCTACTTTTTCACACACCATTTTTTACACCCTCCTCCTCTCTCTTTTCCTTACTCCTTCTTTACTCGTTATATTGCTTCATTACCCCCTCCCTCCTTTCCTCCCTTTTCCCTACATTCTTTTTTATCTCTCTCTTTTCCTTTCTCCTCTCTCTTTTCCTTTCTCCTCTCTCTTTTCCTTTCTCCTCTCTCTCTTTTCTTTTCTCCTCTCTCTTTTTCCTTTTTCCTCTCTCTCTCTCTTTCCTCTTCCTCCTCTCTTTCCTCTTTTCTTTGCTCTTTCTTTCTTTTCAGCAAAAGCTACTTCTCTCTCTCTCTCTCGTTCTTTTCTTTCTCTTCTCTTTCTCTTCTCTCTCTTCTCTTCTCTTTTCCTTATTCCGTCTCTCTTTCCCTCGCTTTTCCTCTCTCTGTCTCTCTTTCTAATTGTCTCTCTCTTCCCTTCGTTCTACCACCACCCCTCTCTCTCTCTCTCTCTCACCTTTCCTCTCTCTTTCTCTCGCTTTTTCTTCCCTTTTTCTCTCTTCGTCTTCTCCCTCTTTCTTCCTATTATTCTCTCTCTATTTCCCTTAATACTTCTCTATATTCTCCACCCTCTACTCTTCTCTCCCCCTCCCCCATCAACTTTCTCTTCCACCCCTCCCCCTCCCCCTGTGGCCAATTTACTTTTCCTTCTGCCCCCCCCCCCCCCTACCAACACCTTCTCTCTTTTTCAATCACTCACTCTAAGCCTAACAGCCGTGTCTTCTTGATAAACGGCATCTAGTATTGATCCGCTGTCAATCCAGGCCGACTACAGACCGGTTGCATGTGCCGCGCTGCGTGCACATGCAACCCTGCACACACACACACACACACCCACCCCGTCGACACCCTCGTGTATACCTTCTTTTGCTACTGTTGCCTGAATGCAATCTCTACTTGTTTCACCATTCAATAGGCACCCCTTTCAGAAATCAGTTCCCCAATATCCGTGCACATTTAAAAAAACTAAACTCGAAAGAGTAGGGGGGGGGGGGAGGGGTGATTGGCCAACCCTATTATTGTTAAATGATGTTTCGCAAGAGAGTAATGGAGTTTATAGTGCAAATAATCTGATGTGCACATTCGCTTGGGAACGCTTCACTTGGATTGACTTTGGCTTGGCTTGGCTTGGCTTGGCTTTCTGCTTCTTCTTCTTCTTCTCCTTCTTCTTCTTCTTCTTCTTCTTCTTCTTCTTCTTCTTCTCCTTCTTCTTCTCCTTCTTCTTCTTCTTCTTCTCTCACCCTCCTTCCCACGCCCCCTTCCATTAGTCTCTCTCCTCTTCCATTTGTCTTCCTTCTCTCCCCCTCTCCTTCCATTCGTCTTCCTTCTTTCCCCCTCTCCTTCTATTTGTCTCTCTTTCCTTCTCTCTCCCCTTCCATTCGTCTCTATTTCCTTCTCTTTCTCTTTCAATTCGTCGCTTTCCTTCTCTCTCTCTCTCTCTCTCCCCATTCAATACGTCTCTCTTTCCTTCCCCCATCTCATCGTCTCTCTCCTTTTTTCCTTTCTCCCACCCTCTCTTTCCTTCCCTCCATCCTTTCCTTTTACTCTCCTTTCCTTGGCCCTCTCTCCTTTCTTTCCTTCCTCTTTCTCTCTCCACCTCCCTCCTTCCCCTTTTCTTTCATCCCCCTCTCTCTCCTGTTCTTCTTCTTTCAATCTCCTTTTCTTCGCCCTCTCTGTCTCTCCGTTCTTTCCTTCCCTCGCTGTCTCCTTTCCCCTCCCCTTCTCTCTCTCTCTCTCTCTCTCTCTCTCTCTCTCTCTTCCTCCCTTTTTCGGCCTTTTTCGATCTCTTTTTTACTTCTTTATTTTATTTTCTCATTCCTTTTTTCTCTGTTTTTTTTTTTTTTCATTTTTCTCTTTCGTTCTTTCGCTTCATTTCTTTTTTCCTTTTGCTTTTCTTCTCTCTATTTTTTCTTTTCCTTTTGTTTCATCTTATTTTCTCTTTTTCTCTCTTTCTTTCACTCGTTTTTCTTTGTTTTTTTTGTCATAACTTTTCCTTTCTTTTTTCTTTGTCCTTTTATCTTTTCGTTTTTGTTTTCCTTTATTACTTTTATTTTTTCTTCTCATTTTTCCTATTTCTTTATTTCTCTCTTTTCATTTGTTCTTTTTTCTTCGTTTTTCTTTTCTTTTCTTTCTATTCTTTTCATCTTATTTCTTCTTTCTCCTCCTTCTTTTTTCTCCTTTCGTATCATTTCTTCTTCTTTTTTCCTGACTTTCATTCTTTCCTTTTTCCATTTTCTTGCCAACCAAAGAATATCAATTTCTGATATTTGATTCTATCAAGATGGATCAAATCTAAAAAAAACAAAAACAAGATGGCCACCAAATCGCCTCATTCAATTTGGTCTTTAATCAAATTAACAAACAAAGCAACACAAAAAAAAACGAAAACAATAAAGAAGTGATTAAATCTCAATTTTAGCTTTTTCTATTGATATAATTCACCATGCTATCATCTTTTAAAATCACCTTAATTTTCTCCCTATCTTTTTTTTATCTCTGCAAAACATTATTAAAGTCTGTGAAGTACAAACTGAAAATAAGGCCCTTTTCATTCGTACCCACCAAAAGTTTGTAAAATAGAAAGTATCTACTTCATCATGGCCGCCGTATCTAAAATAAGAAATTGTGAATTGCGTTAATCAAAATAAAAATTCCCAATTATATTTTAGGCCGAATTTTGGAGGGGGGAAAATAATAATTTGTTTGCAACAATTTGTTTAATTATAAACAAATAATACAATCAAACTGCTTTTTATAATTGGATTTTTTTTTATAATTTTGAAAATATTTTTATCAAACTTTTTTTATAATTTGAATGTTTTTTGTTTTTTTTTTAAAATATTTTTAACAAATAACCAAATCAAACTTTTTTTATAATTTGAATGTTTTTTTTTATTTTGAAAATATTTTTAACAAATAACTAAATCAAACTTTTTTTATAATTTGAATGTTTTTTTTTTATTTTGAAAATATTTTTAACAAATAACCAAATCAAACTTTTTTTATAATTTGAATGTTTTTTTTTATTTTGAAAATATTTTTAACAAATAACTAAATCAAACTTTTTTTATAATTTGAATGTTTTTTTTATTTTGAAAATATTTTTTAAATAGTTTAATTATTAACCAAATAGAATTACATTAGAAAGTAACAAACAATTATTAACAAATAATAAATTCAAACTGATTTTTATAAATGATAAAAATAAACATTCTGCCAAAAGCTATGCGGCCTAAGATAATTGTGGAATTTTTTTATTAACACCAGTTCGCAATTTGGCAGCCATGATGAAGTGGATACTTTCTATTTTACCCAAAAGTTACCTGCCCTAATTTTAATCTTAAATGATTCATATATTAATCAGGATTGTGAGGTCAGAAGAGATAAGGACTGGCTCCGACTTATAGGATTCCAAAAATTCTGACTTCTAAAATTTTAAGACTTATTTTTAAGTGTTCCAATATTTTGTTGATTCTTCGGAGATTAAAAAATCCGACTCCAACTCTTCACATTCTTACGAGTTTGACTCCTTCCCAAACTTCCAACTCCAACTCCGCAACCAGTATCCAGTGCCCAGCTATCTGACTAGTTAAGCTAGAATCAAATAGACAGAGATTCAGCATATAAGCAGACTAGGATGTTCTACTCTGCTTTTTGGCTAAGATCAAAGTGTAGTATCTGTTCTGATGGATACTGCACCCCATAAACTGGTATTGTCTTGGCCTTCGGGGCTTGATTTACGCCGGTCTATGGGTCGGTCCTGTGCAGTTCTAGGAGGATCCACCCTCCCAGGCTTTGCCTCCCCTCTTTGGGGAGGAGTAAGTTTATTGCTTACTGCCTGAGGCGCCCCTACCGGAGAATGCCGACGGGGCTGCCCAGGCATTTTTAATGGCCAGAGTGCTCACTTTCTCGGGCGCTGGCTTTTCAAACCCCACTTTCCCGACCCGACCTTGGGTCACATCTTACTTGTGGGAGTAAGATAAAACTGGCCTTGTGCCTAACCTCCTGGCGAGGAGGTAAATAAATACTCTGCTTAGGTGGGCATGTCCATTCTGTGAGTTCTGATTGGTTATTAATCCCTGAGAGCATATTCTCGCATATAAGTATTGTTTCATTCAAGCAAAAGTTGGTCTGTCAACTGGATAGCAGTTGGAACCCTTACGTTTGTAAATGTTATTTTGATTATGTAATTAAAATGTTTGAAAATCGTGGATCAAACATAAAGATTTCATATATAAATATCATTTGAAATGTGTGCAGTGTGATGATGTAGGGGAGTTATTGAATTTAGTAGTCAATTCTCAGCTGAGCTATAAACTTAGATAGAAACCCAGAAAGTTGGTTTATAAGCAGGTTGGGACGTTCCATTATACTTAGATGGGCAAGTCTATTATCTGGGTTCTGATTCGTTGCTAGTCCAAGAGTGAATAATCTTTTATATAAATATTGTTTCATTCGAACATGAATTTTCCTATAAACTATTTGTCTGACCAGTTGAGCTCAAACTAAAGAAACTGAGATAGAATAGATTCTCTGGAGTCTGATTGGTTGCTAGTCCATGAATGGATAGTCTACTATATAAATATCGTTTCACTCATACATGGTAAGTGTTCCTATTTACTTGCTCTCCACGAAGGCAGAGTTAGATACAAGGTAAGTTTTTAATATGGGAAAAATCCAGCTCCCCAAAACGGGGCACTCTAGACTAGGACAAAAATAAAAATTACCTTAATCTAGAAGGGCCTCTCCCTACCCCGACCGAGGAAAGAAAAGATGAAGTGCAGTATCAGAACAAATACTACACCTTGCTCCCAACCAAAAAGCCAATTTGATTCTACAATGATGATCAATACTTCAATGTGTCTTCCTTCGAGTCTTCCCTCTTTTCTGTTTTTCCTTTATTCAATTCTTTCTTTTCGAGGAATTTCACTTGAAAGAATCGTTGTCTTCAGATCGTTAGCCAATAACCTTTTCTGCCATGACCGAATGTTTATCACTTTCTTTGAAGACTAAATCTGCTTTCCAATGTATTTGGCCCGCAAATAAAATAAATCTTTACGATTATCCATTCACAGACCCTAACCCCTACAGCAGAAAGGTGAATGTGTTTGGCTGCATAGGGCAGAAAGCTGGACCCTTATAAAGCTTAAAATATATATATATATATATATATATATATATATATATATATATATATATATATATATATATATCAGTGAATATAAAGTATATAGAGTGAGTATAAAATATATCGATTGACAAAGTATAAAAAGATTTTTACCTGACTTCTTGTGTCACTCGGGGGGGGGGGGTAGATAGAATTTAAAAAACAACGATCTACATGGAGACCTGAGTGAAATAACAGCAGTCAGAAAGTTAAGATTTATTGGGAATATGTGGAGGAGAAAGCAAGGGTTGGTATGCCAACTACTGATGTAAGAACCAAACTGGGGGGAAAAAGGAAGAGAGGAAAACCAGCAATTACAAATGTTGACCAGTTAAGAAATGACACCAGTTTGTTGACCGAAGAATTAAAGAATGCGTTGGAAGATTGTAGTCAAAGATGTCCGAGCAAGTGAGCAATAACTAACTACTAATTAACTAATCAGACAAAGTTTATATCGCAAATTAAAAATTATTAACCATTTTGTCAACAACAATCCAGAGCACCTTTTTTTTATCTTTATGTACCTAACATATGTGGACATGTGACAGACGACAGCACACCTCCCATACCCTAACCCTAACCCCTAACCCTAAACCCTTACCCCTAATCCTGAACCCTAAACCTAACCCTAAACCCTAAACCTAACCCTAAACCCTAAACCCTAACCCTAAACCTGAACCCTAAACCCTAACCCTAACCCTAAACCTAACCCTAAACCCTAAACCTAACCCTAAACCTGAACCCTAAACCCTAAACCTAACCCTAAACCCTAACCCTAAACCTAACCCTAAACCCTAACCCTAAACCTAACCCTAAACCCTAACCCTAAACCCTAAACCCTAAACCTAAACCTAAACCTCCCATGACTTCTGGAAACATTGTTCACACTCTGAATTGCTGAAGCATGGAACAAACTGGATGCATCAGTTCTTGTCTACCGAGACACTCCCTCCTTTAGAACCCTCCTGTTTCTCCAAATTTACAAATAAAATGTGCAGAAGGCTAGATGGTACCTATACCAAAGCAGTTTTAAGTGTCGCTTGAAAGAATAGGATAAAAAACAACGATCTGCATGGAGACCCGAGTCAAATAACAGCAGTATTCAAAGCCAAAAGGTTTAAATTTATTGGGCATATGTGAAGGAGGAAGCAAGGGTTGGTATGGCAGCTACTTATGTTGGAACCAAAATCGAGAAAAAGGAAAGGATGAAGATAAGTAATTACATATGTGAATCAGTTACGAAATGACATCGCTTGTTGATGGAAGAACTATCGAAAGCGATGGAAGACCGTGAAATGTGGAAGATTTTAGTTAAATTATGTCTGAGCGAGATCAAACTAACTAGCTATACAAACCGAAAGGTTTGGTCACGGTCTTAGATACTCTGCGAAAGGATTTATCTGCAAGTTCATAGCCCCAATTGCACTTGCCGGCGGGAGGAAGCACAGAGGCAACCAACTAAAGACTTAGGAACAGTGAAGACAGACGTGGAGCTGGTGACTGGTTCTCGCGTTTTTTTTTGGTGTCCGTCGCTCGAATGGCTAACATTGAAGGCTTAACATTTAAGGGGTCTTAATAAGAAATTGAAATTCAACCAATCTTGTTTAATTAATGTCTAATAACTATGGATCAAATCCAAAAACAAGTTACCAGGTTTTGGTTAAAATTGAAGGCTTAACATTTAAGGGGTCTTAATAAGAAATTGAAATTCAACCAATCTTGTTTAATTAATGTCTAATAACTATGGATCAAATCCAAAAACAAGTTACCAGGTTTTGGTTAAAATTGAAGGCTTAACATTTAAGGGGTCTTAATAAGAAATTGAAATTCAACCAATCTTGTTTAATTAATGTCTAATGACTATGGATCAAATCCAAAAACAAGTTACCAGGTTTAGGTTAAAATTGAAGGTTTAACATTTAAGGGGTCTTAATAAGAAATTGAAATTCAACCAATCTTGTTTAATTAATGTCTAATAACTATGGATCAAATCCAAAAACAAGTTACCAGGTTTTGGTTAAAATTGAAGGCTTAACATTTAAGGGGTCTTAATAAGAAATTGAAATTCAACCAATCTTGTTTAATTAATGTCTAATAACTATGGATCAAATCCAAAAACAAGTTACCAGGTTTTGGTTAAAATTGAAGGCTTAACATTTAAGGGGTCTTAATAAGAAATTGAAATTCAACCAATCTTGTTTAATTAATGTCTAATGACTATGGATCAAATCCAAAAACGAGTTACCAGGTTTTGGTTAAAATTGAAGGTTTAACATTTAAGGGGTCTTAATAAAAATTGAAATTCAACCAATCTTGTTTAATTAATGTCTAATGACTATGGATCAAATCCAAAAACAAGTTACCAGGTTTTGGTTAACATTGAAGGCTTAACATTTAAGGGGTCTTAATAAGAAATTGAAATTCAACCAATCTTGTTTAATTAATGTCTAATGACTATGGATCAAATCCAAAAACAAGTTACCAGGTTTTGGTTAAAATTGAAGGCTTAACATTTAAGGGGTCTCAATAAGAAATTGAAATTCAACCAATCTTGTTTAATTAATGTCTAATGACTATGGATCAAATCCAATGCAAATCTGAAATATTTGAATTTTCAAATCGAACGTTTTGCCCATATTATGGCCCTTAAAACCTTTAAAATACCCCCAAAGAACCCGAAATTTGAGGAATATTTATTAATTGATGTCTAATACCTATTGCCAAAATTTCACAAAAATCGGATGTATTGAATTTTTCACGACGGGCTTCCACTCCTCTTTGCCTTCTTTGCATAAAACTAAATTAAACTAAATACAACCCACATTACCCACAGCAACTATGTTCCAAAATTCATAATTAGTTTAGAAGTGAATCCTATACATAGAAATGTATGAACATATAACTAACTTATATATACTAGTGTGCACACTCCATCAACAATGATGAAAAAAAAATAATGCTTCGCTAGTGTTCACACTATTTGTATAAAATCATAGATTACATCAGTAATTTAATTCTCTCTATATAAATTATTATTATCATTTCTGATGACCTAAAGAGAAGAAACATCTACAGTTGACTTTTTATTTAGAGTAGAGGATTTCTTTCCGAATTCATTTCAAACAGTGGGAGTTGTCTGACTTGCTATGCGCTTTCTCGCTTCCCCTCACCACTTAAAATGGTTTCGTCCGGAGACTTTAAAAAAGCACGTTGTTTACTTGCTAACTGTTGTGATGGGATACCGGACTCCCCTCAGTTACTAAATAAGTGAACTAGTCTGGACAATAAATACGACTACGAACAGTAGCATGGGGATTCGATTGTATTCTGTTAAATCCTATTGGATTACCTGTAGTTACTATTGTTTGTACAAGATATGTACGTTGGACTGAACCATACTATTTTAAGACCTTTACACTCTGGGTTATTTTGTTATTTATAACTTTCTATTATTTATATTTATTTTATATAGCCTCATACACAAAAGTCGGAAATAATTATGGGATGTGTTTTGTAGCAGTCTCGTAGAAATTAGTATATTTCTTATTTAATTATTATTTGTTGTAAATGTTTATTGATATTTCTTATTTGTTATTAAATTATGTTTTGATGGGATACCGGACTCCCCTCAGTCACTAAATAAGTGAACTAGTCTGGACAATAAATACGACTAGGAACAGTAATATGGGGGATTCGATTGTATTCTGTTAAATCCTATTAGATTACCTGTAGTTACTATTGTTTGTACAAGATATGTACGTTGGAATGAACCGTACTATTTTAAGACCTTTACATTCTGGGTTATTTCGTTATTTATAACTACTTACCAAGTTATATCACTAACTTTTGTGTGACGGCCGGATATATATTCATGTATATAAAAATATACAAATAAATACACATTGGTCTTCATCCAACCTCATCTTAGATATGTACGTTGGAATGAATCGCACTATTTTAAGACCTTTATACTTTGGGTTATTTTGTTATTTATAACTACTTACCAAGTTATATCACTTGTACAAGATATGTACGTTGGAATAAACCATACTATTTAAAGACTTTTACACTCTGGTTATTTTGTTATTTATAACTACTTAGCAAGTTATATCACTTGTACAAGATATATACGTTGGAATGAACCATACTATTTTAAGACCTTTACACTCTGGGTTATTTTATTATTTATAACTACTTACCAAATTATATCAAATTATAATTGTATTATCACTAACTTTTGTGTGACGGCTGGATATATATTCATGTATATAAAAATATACAAATAAATACACATTGGTCTTTATTATAGAGTAGAGCACTATTTGCATCTACCCGGCGTTGCCCGGGAATCTTTTACTTGCCCGCATCTTTATCCACTTCATTAACGCCACCTCTCACTGAACGAATAAACATCACATACTTTTTTTTATTATTATTGATTTGATTTTTGTAATTTTTTCTTTCTTTCTGTTTTGCTTTTGCTCGACTCTTCTTCCAGGAGTGGGTGGGGGTCAGATGCGGGTGGGGGTCAGACATCCCTCCCACGTTGTCAATCTTCGCTGTGTTTGTTCGAAAACGGTCGCTAATTACTAGTAATCGATTGTTACATATAGAAAGGCATCAAATAACAAACTAGTGAGTATAAAATATATCGATTGACAAAGTATAAAAAGATTTTCACCTGACTTCCAGTGTGGCAATATTGAACGTGGGTGCGTTAAAATAGTGTTGAAAACGGAATTTTCCACACGAGGTTAGAATAAGTAAGAAAAGTGGAAAATTCCAAAAGAAGTTAAAGATTGAAATTAGTGGTAGTTTGGATGTTTTGGGGTGGAAGTGCTATCCCGCGCAAAAGTGTTCTGGCCGAGCAACGCATCAATCGCTCCGCGAGTGAGAAAATGCAAGTGCAAAAAAAATTTGATCATAATTATGTAACTGCTACAGTTTGAAGATGTAACCATATTATACTAACTGACCCGTGCCCGGCGTTGCCCGGGAAAGTCGAATAACTCAAGAAATTCCTTGCTGTAGTATTGTACTTTTGGAAACGACAGTGATGTTTACGTCCGAGGTATAAGAATATCATTGTTACCTCCCTTGCACCAATCATTCTGTAATCATTTGTAATCTGTATTTATCTCCCTTGTATATTTCTGATGTATATAAACAATGAGTGCTTACGTGTAACTTTCTTACGCACCGAGCGACCGATCAAGTAACATCGTGTTTGTGTTTTTTTTTTACCTCTGTCCCCTTTGCTCGTATTACTTCTTACTTTCAGTGAATAACCACATCACACTTGCCAAATCTGTAACTATTGAATTATTTGGTGCTTATGATTGACAAGCGCGAACACAGACCCCCACAATGTTAATGTAAAACAGCAGATGCAACAATTAATGCAATACATGGAGTGATAGCACTCTTGCCATGGTTAGTTGTTGCAATATTGCCATTGAGATGCACATGCATGTTTGTAGATAATGGTACAGTCTTGATATACTTTCACAAATATGACAATTTAATGCAAGCATTGAGCGCATCAGCGGGACTTCCACGTGGAACAATCGGAAGTGTTTGTCAGAAGTCTGTTTTTTCTTTAGTTGTGCATTACCACCCCGAACAATTGATGGTTGCTCATGCAGTTGGTATCCGAAAGTCGTTTTGGATGAGACACTGCACATGCATAGAGTGCAAAAGCAGTCTCAAATAAAGAAACAGAAAGTATCGGTATATTTCTAGTATATCTTACTTTAGTCACATATATTTTTTTAGTAAATCCTAGTTTAATCACGTAAATTTTTATGAGTTGATATACGTGTGTATTCTGTAATACCTGATATTTGGCTGTTAGTGTCGGCGATTAATTAACTTAGTTCAAGAGAAGATTCTTTCTTGAACGTGGCTTCCGGTTATGAGTTTATAAAGAGGATACTTATGCAGTTTACAAACCGGGCTGAAATAATAAACTTTATAATTTACAAACTTATTCTTAACATAATTAGGTCTGGGGTTGATTAACTATTTTGTACTTTCCCATAACAATTTAATAAACAAAAGATAGCGTAAAAAATTGAATTTAACTTGAAAATCCTCTCTAAAATATAGCCTGTTCCGTAAAGTAAAGAAGCACCATAAAGAGGAAAATAACGTATTATATGAAATGTCTCCTGTTATTTGTTACTTTTCAAAATCGAAATAACGTTGAAGTGTAGTATCTGTTATACTATCCATAATTTTTTCTCTGCTCAGTCAGTGAAGGAGAAATCCTTCTAGACTGCGGCAATTTTTATTTTAGTCCCAATCTGGAGTGTCCCTATTTGGGGAGATGGATTTTTCCCCACATTAAAAACCGACCTTGTGTCTAACTGTGCCCTCGTGTGGAGCAAGTAAATCGGAACCACATCAATGGTAAAAGTGGCGAATAGTTAACAGTGAAGAAATCGGTAAAAGAAATGGTAAGAAAATGCCTTATACTAATCAGCTAATATTAAAATAGAGGGCAGAGTTATATAAAAAGGTCGGTTTTTAATTGGAGAAAATCCATCTCCCCTCACGAATGGACGCTTCAGATTGGAAAAAAATTGTAATTGCTGCAGTCTAGAAGGATTTCTCCTTCTACGAACGGGTTTCTAAATAATAACGTTATTATTTCAGCACGGTCCGTAAACTGCAGAAATACCGAGAAAAGATTAAGTATAGTATATAAGATGAATTCTATTTTGAAAAGTAAACATTAAAGAAATAAAAATAAAAGAAATAAACCTCTCTTTATTATTAAATGGTTGCGATTGATTATTTAATTTTAGTCACGTGTGCAAATCCTTTATTGTGCGAAAAAAAATGGCACCATATTTTTTGTTAAGCGTTCATATTGTGTGTATTTTTTTACAAATGATATTGAAGAAAGTTTGGGAATCTTTTACAATAATCAGCAGAGTAAAAACGCTCAAAAAACAAATATTCAACAAATAAAAGTAACTGTAGGCGATAAAAGTTATTTTCAAACTTACCTGTGTCATTTCCAACTATTAAAAAGATTTTTAACCCGTTTCAATTGCTATTTATTATAAATTAAAGTATTCGGCACACGAACATCGCACGAAACAAGATGGCTGATTTAAGGGGGGGGGCTACGTATTGAAATAGAGGACGGGCGGCCATTTTCTTTTTTGCCAAATTAGATGCAAAAAAAAAACAAGATTTCTTTTTTTACATCTAATAAAAACCCATTTATACTACGTAAAAATACAAACAAATTACATAGGTAAGTAGAAAAATGTCTATTCTCGACGTAGGTCAACTTTATTTGTTGCAAATTTATGTTTTTAAACCTTTTCTCGTTCTTTTTTTGGACCCCGTTCGCGACTCTGCTGATTATTGTAAAAGATTCCCGAAAGTTTTAAAATACGTTAATTGTTAGGTTTATATATATATTAGTTAAAGACCATGAAACAAAATAAATCGTAAATGTTTGATCGAATCGTAAATATTATCGTGTTTGATCGAAAAGTGCATTGTTTTGTTTACCTTTCCAGAGAAAATAAATAAATAACTTATTTTTTAATTATTGTTAAGGCATAAATAAAATTATAAAAAGTGTGAGTATTGTCTTATCAAAAGTAGTCTGGTAAAAATAAATTGAAAAGTTTACCGTCCGTGGCTGTAGTCGAATGTGTTCGTTTAATGAGAATGCGGTTATTGAATTAAGTGTAATTATCATGCAGGCAGAATGTCAGAATGGAAATTCCAGAATCATGGATTGGACTGTGCGATAAAATCTTTTCCCTTCTATAAACAAAGTGGCCGGTGTCGATGGGATGTATGTGAGGAGTAATTATATAGAGAATCGTGGCTACCCTCTCTTTCGGATATCTTTTTGGGAGAGCTAGATATCTCGGAATAATTGTAATGTTTTTGATCGAAATGTAAATGTAATTATTTTTTCGCGAAACACACATTAGCTGGCGTTGAGCGGAAATGTGTAGCCTTTCATGCATGCGGTTATGTTCTTACTATAGTCAAAGTTAGACGGAGAAACATGCCTTTACTTATGTAAATAGATAATGATTTAATAAATGTTCCGAATTTTTTTAAAGAAAATTTTTAATTTATGCAATTGTTTCTGCCAATTTTAAAACATACATTCTCTTGATAACAAACTTTAGATGTTTTCAAAAGGCTTCATTAATTAATTTTCACCAATTAAGCCAATAAATAACCGTTAACATTCAAATTTGAAACATTAATTTTATATTTAATAATGGAGATTTATGTTCTCTTATCAGTCTCTGTTTTTTTTTTTAATTTAGAATATTTATTAAATTATTATTACTAGCAAATATATGCTCCATACGGTCGAAATTTGGGAATCTTTTACGACGCTCAGCAGAGTCGCGAACGGGGTCCAAAAAAAGAACGAGAAAGGGTTTAAAAACATAAATTTGCAACAAGTGAAGTTGACCTACGACGAGAATAGATATTTTTCTACTTACCTATGTAATTTGTTTTTATTTTTACGTATTATAAATGGGTTTTCATTAGATGTAAAAAAAAGTTCTTGTTTTTTTTCCCACTAAATTCAAGATGGTGTCTTCACGTTCATTCGTTAGCACCCCCCCCCCCAAAAAAAAAAAATTCGGCCATTTTTTTTTCCATGTTCCTGGGACAAAACTATTGATTTCTAATAAATAGCGGTTGTAACGGTCTAAAAATACAAACAAATGCCACAGGCAAGTTTGAAAATAACTTTTACAGCCTACAGTTACTTTTATTTGTTGTATATTTGTTTTTTTTTAGCGTTTTTACTCTGCTGAGCGTCGTAAAAGATTCCCCGAAATTTTTTGCTAGTTGTTTTATTTAATTGCTCAGTAAAATGTGTTTGTTTTTTTTTTACAAAAAAAAAGATAGAAAATCACCCCATCCTTTATTTTAATAAATAAAACGCGGAATAATAAAAACATAGTTTTTAAACAAAAGTTACCCTTTACAGCATAAAATGTAAAACAAAAACTCCTAAACTCACTTAAGGTCGTAAAAAGATAATATTTTAAGTTTTTCGAATCGAAAAAAAAGGTGTACCTAAAATAAAATCAACAACTAAATAAAATACAGTGAACACGATTCTAAATTCGGTTATTTAATTGCTCAGTAAAATATGTTTTTGTTTTTTACAACAAAAAATAGTAATTTTTAAATCAATTATTTTTTAAATTAAACAATTTGATTCAATAAATTTGTGCTTTAAAACATAATTTCCAATAAGATTTTATAAAAACCCAAAGTAAATATATCATTTTTGAGCAACTCGTACGATAAATCTCAGAGAATGTGTTGTTTATATGTTATTAATCAAATAACGCGCTCCTGTCTTGTGTCCATCTCTCTCTCTTTCTCTCTTTTTTCTTTCTCTATCTCGCTTTCTTTTTGAGAAATGAGAGAGAGAAAATGAGAGCATTTTCTCTCTCTCTCTCTCTCTCTTGAAATAGAACGTTCAAAACGTTGGAGTGGACGCTAGCTGTTCTATCATATTCCATTACAATCTAATTTAATTACGTAACTCAATTATATAGATTAAAAAAACAAAACAATGTCTCTAATTAATTCTATTAATAATTTTTATTAAGATTATTATGATCGAGGAAAATATTTTAAATACATCTGGAAATCTGAAAAAAAATCATAAGTGTATATTTGCGAATATTAATATATTAGAAGCTTTAAAACAAATTAATTATGTAAATTTGAAAGATGCGTGATGTTTGTGGAAGTTTTGGAATGGGTATATATAGGAGCTGATAAGTAGATATAAAAAGAGAGCGATCAAAACTAATAATATAGTTTCGGCTTCAGACAGACACACAGACACATAATCTCCATTATTAATAGATATTATATAAAATTAATGTTTCAAGAGTGGACTTTTTCATTTTACCTATAACATGTAAACCGTGTGGTACACACACCGGTATTCAACACAAATCGTCATTACATCAAGACGAATTTCGAAAAATATGTCTAAATCAAGAAGAATTTTTAAAAAAAGAGAAAAAAATGTCTATACTTTTGAAAATGGCGTGTAGCGCTGAAAGTACTCAACTTTTATGAATAAATAAATAATTTATTTTATAAAACAAAAAAAAATGCGTTGTTGAGGTTTTTCAAAATATTTTTCTTATTGCCGTTCCGTCAACGTTTCAAGTGTCGATTTTTTCATTTTATATATATATATATATATATATATATATATATATATATATATATATATATATATATATATATATATAGTTGTTCTGACAAGTATTCCGATGGGTGGTTTTCTGTTTTACACAGTGCCAGGTCGAACTACCATCTCAATATTATTGAGGCGTTAGTCATTAACAACTCTCGACCTAGCCTGTGTAGACAAAAGATTTTGAAGCATCAGTTGGAGATCTTTAATGATTCAAAGCCACCATAACGTTGAGAGATTTACCTTTTTTTCTTTTCTTTTTTTTTTTCCCCTCTCAATCGTTTCCTCCAACTGAAATAAGTTTGGTTTTTTTTTCCCTCATTTCTCATTCGACTTTTAGTTTTTAATTTACCATTCTGACGTTTCCTCTCAGAGGGTCAGACGATAAGGCCTCAAGGTAATTTTAACAATTTTCCTTTTTTTCCCCACTCGTCTGTTTCATTGATTATAATAATGCTTCCTCTAAAATTAATCCTACGATTCTGTTGTACACGAAATTTACTTACATATATATATATATATATATATATATATATATATATATATATATTTATATATATATAATATTTATAAATAAATATTAAATTATTTATACTTACATATATATATATATATATATATATATATATATATGAATTAATACCACAGAATATTGAAAGAGAGGATGAACACTGTCTATTGATACTAATTGGAATTCCTGGTTGCACGGTCTTTGCCAACTGCTGATCGTGTGTTAAGAATTTGACTTCCGGTTTTCCTTGGCACCAATGTCACTCAATTTTCAATCTTGATTGAACAGCAGTGACCAAACGGATCAACTCGATTATATCCTTCCTTTTGCCTCTTCACTTTAACGTTCTCTCTTCTTCATCTTCTTTCTTCATCTTCTTTCTTCATCTTCTTTCTTCATCTTCTCCATCCTTCTATTTCTTTCTAGCTCTTTATTCTTCTTTTTGTTGTTGTTGTTCTCTTTCTGCAAAGAATTCTAACAAAAAAAACAAAGAATTATTATTCTATTTTTGGTCGGTGTTAAATGACCTACTGATGTGTTGATATGCCGTAAAACAAATCAAGCCAATCTACATAGAGGTTGTGTGTTCAATCTCCGGTGTTAAAATTAGTTAAGTGATAGGAGATATCTACAGGCATGATGGTAATTATTTGCAATGAGTCGATCTGGCTTCTTTCCTGGCTTGTACCATGTCCTGAACTATGACGGCCATGCACAGGGGCACTGCAATCAGATCTTTCTACCAAACAGAATGAGTATTCTATTTCTACTTTTGGTCGGCATTAAATGACTCACTAAGGTGTTGATATGGCATAAATCAAACTAACACATCTTTATTTTTGTAAAATTTGATATATTCGGATTACTGTTCTCATCTTGGGTGTGTTTATCACAACGTTTCGGCCGATGTAACCTGCGTAGTGCAGTAGATATAGTACTAAGTATAATTCAGTTCTAAGTGACAGTCATTTGAAGGTTGAAGGTTCAATCCTCAGTGTGGGCGATACGAAGAATTGCGAATTACTGAAGACTTCTCCCAGTAATGGCTGACAGAACAAGAGCATGCTACCTCCATGGATTAAGTAAAGGGTTCCGTTCGAAATTCCGTCCAGATTCCTGAGTTCGACAGAAAGATTCCCGAGTTCGACAAAGTACACCTGAAGAAGTGCAGAAGTTAAATCGGCCGAAACGTTGTGATAAAAACACCCAAGATGAGAACAGTAGTTCGAATATACCAAATTTTACAAATTATCAACCCTCATCTAAAAAATTCCGAAACATAATATATTTCTTTTTCTCTCTCTATTTCCTTCTTCTCTCTCTCTCTCTCTCTCTTATTTTCTTCTTTATCTCATTCTCCCTATTTTTCTTCAAACTCTTTATCTTCTTTCTCGATTTTACTATTTCTTTTCCTATATCCTTTTTTCTCCCACAAACATAAGAGCATAACACATGATAGATAAAAGAGGGGTTGAAATTACAGACATATTAATCTTCTATGTTAACAGTCCTTAAATGCATGAATTGTCAGGGTAAGCAATCTATAGAGAATGCATGGGCGATGTAAATTCAATATGACTTATTTGGGAACGATTCTGAGAACGAATACTGTGATCAGTTGAGAAGGGCCATGCTGAGATGGTTAGCTGTCAGGGAGACCCGTCTAAACTTTGATTAGAAACGAGATCTGACGATACGGCATCAGCAGTGTGACAACCATGTAAAAATATAGAGCCAGATTGATTTCCGTTTCTTTGTAAACAACTCGGTCATTTTAATCTTTTGTTAAAAAATTGAATTACAAGATTAGTTTTTAATCAAGTGACATAGAAAGGATTTGAAGTTAGATATCAGTTGCTGAGAGATTTTTCATGAGCGAAGAAACATGTAATATAAGACCCTGCTTGATAGCGGCTTTATACCCTCGTGGGGATGATTCGACCAGAAACGACTCATAGTTAAGAAAAAATGGATACCTAAATAGTTATTAATAAATACAATATATTTTAAATGAAAATGGTTGTCGTCTCCTTATTCATGAGTGCATCAACCCACCCGAGAGAAAAGTTTCTAGACAACATCATTAACTCTGGATCACGAAAACGAGAAGCAGACAATAACCAGCATGCTCCAAACGCCCAAGGCCAGAAAGAGGATACCCCTTGTTTTGAGTCTGACACGTGCATGGTATGAGTTATTGTGTACTTTTAAATAGAAGAGTTCTTTCTCTTGATGGCTAGTATAATTCAGGGAAATAGCATAAATATAGTTGTTCTCTTCTTCTATCTTTTTCTCTCTCTCTCTTTTTTTTCTATCTAGCATTTCTTCTTCTTCCTCTCTCTCTCTCTCTCTCTCTCTCTCTCTCTCTCTCTCTCTCTCTCTCTCTTCCTCTACTTGTCTTATTTGTCTACGATTTTCACCCTCTACTTTCATCTTTATCCTTTTCTCCCTCTTATTCTATATCCTTTTTCTTTCTCTTTTTTCTCGTCTCTATTTCTTTTCTTTCCCAATTTTCTCTATCCTTCCTCATCCTTCATCTCTCTTATTCCATTTCTCTTAGCTAACACAAAGTCAGCACAGAAATGCTGTTATATATTCGCTTACCTTCTTGGACCGGTATTGTCTTGGCCTTCGAGACTTGGTTTACACCAGTCTATGGGTTTGTCCTGTGCAGTTCTAGGAGGTCCACCCTCCCGGGCTTTGCCTCCCCTCTTTGGGGAGGAGTAAGTTTATTGCTTACTGCCTGAGGCGCCCCTACCGGGGAATGCCGACGGGGCTGCCCAGGCAATTTTTAATGGCCAGAGTGCTCACCTTCTCGGGCGCTGGCTTTTCAAGTCCCACTTTCCCAACCTGACCTTGGGTCACATCTTACCTTGTGGGAGTAAGATAAAACTGGCCTTGTGCCTAACCTCCTGAAGAGGAGGTAAATAAGTAAATAATACTTTTGCTAGGCGCCACTGTGACAAACGCACGGTGGAGGGGGGGGGGCTGTTTTCTGTGTCGTGACCGCCGCTTCCACCACCACTTGCTGTAAAGTCAGTTCATCTCGGCTGCTGTCATCATCACCATCACCATCGCGACAAAAGTACGCGAACGCTGTGGATGGGTTCCAGAAGGTTTTATTCACCAATAGACATAGACAGATTTAGATGTTTTCTGCACGAAGAGAGAGAGAGAGAGAGAAAAAAGGAAAGAAGAAGATGTTCAGTCCATTTGCGCCACTGTGCGCTAGCCCTTGCCGTCGGGTAGCGGAGCAACGCTTCACACCTGCTTCTTCCTTGGTCGTCAGGAACAAACAGAAAGGGCAGAAACACCCTCTTACCGGCATGACGTCACTTCCGATTTCCCTGCTACTCCTACCACCTTTAAGGGTGTTCTCCCACCTTTTGAGGCGCCCTATCCTGTCACCCTTCATTATTTAACAATGCAACACTGTGGCGATGAGACAGAGGCTGGGAGCTTGGTAGACAGTGCAGTACCTATTAGGTTAGAAATAGATTTGGGGCTAGTAATCTTATTTTAATGATCTTATAAAAGAATAGTTTCTGAAAGTTGGAAAAAACGACAAAATATAATATTGTTGTGACTTTAATGAACCCTGACCTAGTAAACAATGCTGGTGTGTTTTATTTGATAGGCTTAAAACTAGAGACGAGCAATGAAAGTGTTGCGACCTTGAAGGGCAGATAATAATTAAAACAACACGGTGGTGTATTTACAGGAGTACAGAATAGTATGTTATAGAAAGTCTGCGTCCGATACTGTGGCAATGATTGCCACCATGACGGGATTTACTACCTTCCCACCGTAGAAAGATGTGACACAAGGTCGGAAGGTGGGGAGAATCAAGCCAGCGCCCCTAAAGAAGGAAGACTCTGGCCTCGTAAAAATTGTTTGGGCAGCCTTGTCGGCATTCCCCGGTAAAGCCACCTCAGGCAGTTAGCAATAAACTAACTCTACCCCAAAGAAGGGAAGCAAGGCCTGGGAGGGTGCACCTCCTAGGACTACCCAGGACTAATACCTCAGCCAGACAGATAAAAGACTACCGAAATCGCCCAGTTTCTGTTAGACTGATTGTCAAGATCGGAATCTCGACTGGTATGTTTGTCATCGTCACCGAACGCCGAATGAACCGCGGTAATGATGCGATTTACTACCTTCCTACTGCAGATGTGGCACAAGGCTAGAATATGGGGAGAATCAAGCCATCGCCTTTTAAAAATTGCCTGGGCAGCCCTATCGACATTCCCCGGTCAGGGCGCCTCAGGCAGTTAGCAATAAACTGACTAAACCCCAAAGAGGGGAGGCAAGGCCTGGGAGGGTGCACCTCCTAGGACTACCCAGGACTAATACCTCAGCCAGTCAGATAAAAGACCATCGAAATCGTTCGGTTTCTGTTGGACTGTCGAGATCAGAACCATGACTGGTATGTGTACCGTCATCGTCACCGGACGCCAAATGAATGGCGGCGCCGACGACTCATACAACACTTCGCCGTAACTCTATTCATAGTCTCTGGAAAAGTCCATCTACTCCCGAAATAGGGTTGACCACCATCACACCATAACAAATATAAAAATAAAAAATTTGCACACATTGATTTTGTAGTCTTTCACCCCCACCCATCTCCCCCGCCTTCCACATGGACACATATTAATCTTTGCTCTTCCCCAGTGCCCTACTCACCATCTCCTGATTGCTTGAAATGCTGCTGATTATAAGGTGGAAAGATACGCATAATTGCTCACTCGTAATCAAATAGTGAAAATGGTGGAAGACTGAATTAAGTCTAATTCGCTGAATATAATTGTCATACAATTATACAATTCAGCATGGACTTAATAGACAGCAAAACTCATAAATTTAATAAATCTAAAAGTTCGTTTTGGTTAATTGATTAGACTATCACTACTTACCTATAATTAATTAGACTATCACTACTTACCTATAATTAATTAGACTATCACTACTTACCTATAATTAATTAGACTATCACTACTTACCTATAATTAATTAGACTATCACTACTTACCTATATATATATGTAACTTTCGACTTTATTCAGGTGCGTCGTTTCGAACTCGTAGTAAGATTATGTTTAATGCTCCTAAAATTTATACCGACTCGGCTTGCTGTTTAGATTTCATAAAAATTAGATTTCATAAAATCCTTTTTCTGCTGAGAGTTTAATAATCTTTATGAATCTGGTTATAAGAAAGAAACATATATAGGGTGACCCAGCTAAATTTCATAAAATCCTAAATTTCATAAAAGTTAGATTTCATAAAATCCTTTTTCTGCTGAGAGTTTAATAATCTTTATGAATCTGGTTACAAGAAAGAAACATATATAGGGTGACCCAGCTAAATTTCATAAAATCCTAAATTTCATAAAAGTTAGATTTTATAAAATCCTTTTTCTGCTGAGAGTTTAATCTTTATGAATCTGTTTATAAGAAAGAAACATATATAGGGTGACCCAGCTACATGTCCACCTTTTTTTTTAAAACTCATCTCAAAATAATAAAATGACACAAAGGAAACACTCTATCGCATTAATAAGTGTATGTGATTCTTCTAAATGATATTCCAAGTGTTTGATACAAACATATAGGCGCGCGCACACACACACACACACACACACACACACACACACACACACACAATCTCCATTATAATAAGGGATGGTATTTTTATTTTTTTAAGTTGTGTAAGAATGAATTCCTTAAATAAATCACCTTTTACGATGTCGGATTAAACCAATGAAAGACCAATCACACTTTTTAGGACGAGGCTCTTCAGGACAAGACTCTTCTAAGAGAGAATTTGAATCTTAACAACCCAAAAAGGGTTGATATGCCATAAACCATAAAAACTTTTACCAAAATAACTGGATTCGGCATTAAATAACCCGAAAAGGGTTGATATGCTGTAAAACAAAACAACTAAACCAAATACTATGAATAAATATTTGAAGATATAAAGAACTTGAAGCATAAAGGCTTTCACCAAAATGACTGGATTTGGCATTAAATAACCCGAAAAGGGTTGATATGCCATAAACCATAAAAACTTTTACCAAAATGACTGGATTCGGCATTTAGTAACCCGAAAAGGGTTGATATGCTGTAAAACAAAACAACTAAACCAAACACCATGAATAGATACTTTAACATATAAAGAATTTTAATCTTAACAACATGAAACAGAAATTTTGTAAATGTATTCAAATGATATCTGTTCACCTTTGTGCATCACAAAAACAATCTATGTAATTAAGTAACTTATATTCATATGAATCAGCATCGTACGACTTTATTGACCGGCTTGACCACGTGAAGGTTGCCAGCATCCATAAAAGAAAGTGGTGTTATGGAACTTGGTACACCTTGGTGGTCAGTCTGCGTCATTATCCATTTCACCACTGTTGCATCCCTATAATATGGTTATCAAACCAGATGACGTCTGAGAATCTTCAGGATATAGTTAAAGAATTTCTTTTTTTGGAATGCGAGGCCCCTGAAGATGTGACAACTTGGACATCTGCTGCTATACTAATCCAGCAATGTTTTTTTTCTCTTTGTCTTTTTTCTCTCGTTCTCTCTCGCTCTCATTCTCTCGCTCTCGTTCTCTCTCTCTCTCGTTCTCTCTCTCATTCTCTCTCTCTCTCGTTCTCTCTCTCATTCTCTCTCTCGTTCTCTCTCTCATTCTCTCTCTCATTCTCTCTCTCGTTCTCTCTCTCATTCTCTCTCTCGTTCTCTCTCTCGTTCTCATTCTCTCTCTCGTTCTCTCTCTCGTTCTCTATCTCTCTCTCGTTCTCTCCATTCTCTCTCTCTCTCGTTCTCATTCTCTCTCTCTCTCATTCGCTCTCTCTCTCATTCGTTTTCTCGTTCTCTCTCTCGTTCTCTCTCTCTCTCTCTCTCGTTCTCTCTCTCGTTCTCTCTCTCCCGTTCAGGTTACAGAATTGTTGTAAAATTCTACAAACTTGACGACTGTACAAACAAAAGAAAAAAAAATTTTTAAATTCAAATATTAGAGTAAAGTGAAAAAAAAAATGTGTTTGCTTGTTTGTTTGCATATTGAATGCTTTATATGATCGGAGGAAGGATAAAGTAAACGATGAATGGTGTTAGGAGGAGATTAGGAAAGGTGAGTGGAGGGAGTAGGAGTAGTAATAGTAGCAGCAGCAGCAACATCAATATAAGAGGAGAACAAGAGAATGACATAAATAAATGACGTAAATAATGGGTCAATTCGTAAACGATCTTCTGTCTGTTCAGTCGCCATGGCAACAAGGGTTTTGATTGGGTGACGTAAACATAGTTTTATTCTGCAGCCGCGTTCGAGACTGCATAACAGTGTCTATTTTCTTGTAACGGACATCTCTGAAGCTTATTTGTGAAATCTTGCTAATTTACTTTAAATTGAAAGCACTGGGTCACTTTATTCTCTAACTGTCTGCATGCACATTTAAAATATCTATTTACCTTAACGATCGGTTAAGAACTCAAATGTATACACCAATGTACAATGTACCAACGTTGAGAAGTAAGAAGTGGTAAGATGTGAGTAAAATAAAGGTCGTCTGTCTGACCAGTTACCATGGCAACAAGTGTTTTGATTGGATGACGTAAATATAGTTATATATATAGTAACTTTATATTCTTATTCTGGGTGTAAATTTAAAATATCTATCTATGTACCTGAACGATCGGTTAATAACTCAAATGTGTACACCAATGTCCAATGTACCAACGTTGAAAAGTAAGAAGTGGTAGGATGAGAGTAAAAGAATGATATCAATAAATAAATGTTGTCTGTCTGACCAGTCACCATGGCAACAAGTGTTTTGATTAGATAGTGTAAATATAGTTTTTTTTTTCAGCAACACTATTTGAGATGGTAAAACAATGTTTATTTTCTATTCATGAAAGCTTGCTAATTTCTCTAAAATTAGAACTTTATTCTCTCTCTCTTTCTCTTACCCTGTATGTACTTTTTAAAATATCTATTTACTTTCAAAATCGGTCATGGCCACTAAATGTATGAACTAATAAACCAACGTTGATCCAACGGTCAATGAGTAGTCTAGTTAAAGTATTAAAGTTTCTCTGTAATTGTGAATTTTCAACAATAGTACCCCAAAACCTAACTTAACTGTCTGCTAGTATGCAAGAATAACAGTATTTTTTTAAATTGTATAACGTATAAACTAATGTGCAATGTACCAACATTGATCCAACATGTAACGGGCCCTCTAGTTAAAGTATTAGTTGTTCTGTATTTTTTAATTTTCTGAAATAGCACAACAAAACCTGTCTTCTAGTATGCAAGAAATTCAATTTGTCATTGTCACCATAGCAACAAGTGTTTTAATTGAATAACGTAAATATATGCTGAGTAGTAGTTTCTCTGTATTTCTGAATGTTCTAAAATAGCACCATAAAACCTGTCTTCTAGAATACATGAAATTCACTTTGTCATTGTCACCATATCAACAAGTGTTTTAATTGAATAAAGTAAATATATACTAATGTAAAATGTATCAACCCAACAGGTAAAGGATTGTCTCATTATAGTATTAAAGTTGTATGCATTTCTGAATGTTCTGAAAAAGCACTACAAAATCTAACTATTTGCTAGTATGAAAGAAATTCACTTTGTCATTGTCACCATGGCAACAAGTGTTTTAATTGAATAACGTAAATATATACTAATGTAAAATGTATCAACCCAACAGGTAACAGATCGTCTCGTTATAGTATTAAAGTTATATGTATTTCTGAATGTTCTGAAATAGCACTACAAAACCTAACTATCTGCTAGTATGAAAGAAATTCACTTCGTCATTCTCACCATGGCAACAAGTGTTTTAATTGAATAACATAAAAATAGTATTACAATTTCTCTGTATTTCTGAATTTACTGAAATAGGACCCGGAAACCTTATGTCACTAACCACCGCTGTCTACTATTATGCCAGAAATTCACTTTGCCATTCATAATATAAGGGAAGTTTCTTTATCAAAACCAAGATTTAAAAATATATATATTGAAAAAAAAAGACATAAAATCTGTATTGAATATTAAAAGGAAATGATTAATTGATTTCTACAAAGTTCTAAAAATGTCTAAAATGTATATTGCAAAATGGAACTGTTTTTATCTTCCTCAAGGGCAGGAATCTTTCCTTAGAAAGAAAGTCGATTCTTGTGTTACTTTCGGAGATTTTTTTTTTTTACTCCCCGCAATAAATATTTTGTCTCTTATTTGCCTTTCGGAAAGATAACAATTTTTTTTCTCCCAATTGATTTCAATTTCGTGTCACATAAAAGATGGCCATTTTTATGTCTGCAGCTTCTATTTTTCTACTTTCTCCTTTAAGATGGAGATCAGTGTAACTAGAATTGCATAATCATTCAAAGATGGCCGACTCCTGAAGGTACTTTTATAATTATGTTTCTCATTATTGGGAGATAGTTGCTTGCCCCTCCCCACACACACACACGCGCGCACTGTTAGAATTTCTGAAGTGATGCTACTGTTTGCTAATGAGTCCCTATTATATACTATAATATCTCTGGGCAAAATACTTAATTGCAGGAAAAAGTACTTTGAGAATAGAAATCTTTTCTTGTGGCATTCAATTCTTTAGAAAATTCTTCATTGTTCAGCTCAAAGAAAATGGAGATAAAAAAAGCAAAACAAATTTTATTTACATCTTTAAAAAAATGTTTATAGCTGCAACTATGTATCTTTAGGAAAGGTATTGCTCATCGGTCGGTCGGTGTGTCACGCTTTTAAGACTGAATTTATTTAAAAAAAAAAAAAAAAAAGACGGCCAACTGTTATCCAATAACAAAGACACCTATTGACTTCGAACTGGGAGATCCTGGTGTTACCAGATAAGGCTGTTTGAAGATACTAGCTTCCTGACCTAAAATGCACCAAACATTTATGTTAGTGTTTCTTTCCTTTCCCTTTGCAAAACTCAATCATGTTCTGCAAAGCCAAAAAACAATAACAATTTTCCTCTACAAAACAATCAAACGAAACACCACAAAAAAATATTTGAAGATATAAAGAACTTAAAGCATAAAAACTTTTACCAAAATGACTGGATTTTGCGTTAAATAACCCGAAAAGGGTTAATATGCCATAAACCATAAAAACTTTTACCAAAATAACTGGATTCGTCATTAAATAACCCGAAAAGGGTTGATATGCTGTAAAACAAAACAACTAAACCAAACACCATGAATAAATACTTTAACATATAACGAACTTAAAGCATAAAAACTTTTACGAAAATAATCGGATTCGGCATTAAATAACCCGAAAAGGGTTAATATGCCATAAACCATAAAAACATTTACCAAAATAACTGGATTCGTCATTAAATAACCCGAAAAGGGTTGATATGCCATAAAACAAAACAACCAAACCAAACCAAACCAAACGAACTAAGAGATAGCAGTGATAAAGGTTATCAACTTTATGATTCGAACTGACGAACTTAATGTGCCGAGTTCGAATCTAGTCTGTTTCATGGCACAACAACTTTCACTTATGGATGTTGCCAATCACCATGTGGTTTCTTTCTTCCAAGTATCTGACTTGTAAAAGAATCAGGACGACCATTTCCCACATGAGAATGAAACCGGTCAAAAAAATCGTACTATGGTGATTCATACGAATTTATTTTTTTACTATGTCTTGACTGACTAAAGGCTGGTCTGTCATGTTTAGGTTTGAAATAACATTTTCCATGGTCTGTCATGCTTAGGTGTGAAATAGCATTTTTTGTCGGTTTGTCATGCTTCCGTTTGAAATAACATTTTCGTTGGTCTGTCGTGCTTAGGTGTGAAATGGCATTTTCGTTGGTCTGTCGTGCTTAGGTGTGAAATGGCATTTTCGTTGGTCTGTCATGCTTAGATTTGAAGTAGCATTTTTTTGTCGGTCTGTCATGCTTAGGTTTGAAATAGGATATTCGTTGGGCTGTCATACTTATGTTTGAAATAAAATTATCGTTGGTCTGTCATGTTTACGTGTGAAAAAGGATATTCGTTGGTCTGTCATGCTTAAGTTTATAATAGCATTTTCGTCTATTTGTAATGCTTAATTTCGAAATAAAATTTTCGTTATCTGTCACACTTAACTTTGAAATAGCAGTGTTGTCTGTTTGTCACGTTTGACTTTGAAATAGCAGTGTTGTCTGTTTGTCACGCTTGACTTTGAAATAGCAGTGTTGTCTGTTTGTCACGCTTGACTTTGAAATAGCAGTGTTGTCTGTTTGTCACGCTTGACTTTGAAATAGCAGTGTTGTCTGTTTGTCACGCTTGGCTTTGAAATAGCAGTGTTGTCTGTTTGTCACACTTGACTTTGAAATAGCAGTGTTGTCTGTTTGTCACGCTTGGCTTTGAAATAGCAGTGTTGTCTGTTTGTCACACTTGACTTTGAAATAGCAGTGTTGTCTGTTTGTCACGCTTGGCTTTGAAATAGCAGTGTTGTCTGTTTGTCACGCTTGGCTTTGAAATAGCAGTGTTGTCTGTTTGTCACGCTTGGCTTTGAAATAGCAGTGTTGTCTGTTTGTCACGCTTGACTTTGAAATAGCAGTGTTGTCTGTTTGTCACGCTTGACTTTAAAATAGCAGTGTTGTCTGTTTGTCACGCTTGACTTTGAAATAGCAGTGTTGTCTGTTTGTCACGCTTGACTTTGAAATAGCAGTGTTGTCTGTTTGTCACGCTTGACTTTGAAATAGCAGTGTTGTCTGTTTGTCACGCTTGGCTTTGAAATAGCAGTGTTGTCTGTTTGTCACACTTGACTTTGAAATAGCAGTGTTGTCTGTTTGTCACGTTTGACTTTGAAATAGC
>OY744535.1:29850961-29893461 GCA_963556195.1 Sepiola atlantica
TTCAATGAACATATTTTTTTTTCCACGAACCTTCCAGCTGTGGAATTCATTGCTGCTAGACTGCTTCCGTGCAGACTACAACGTGGTCGCTTTCAAGTCCAATGTCAGAAAATACTTTTCGATCCGTCTTCTTGAGTAATTAAATTTTGTCCTTCTTGTCGATCGTTTTCAATCCTCTCATAATATTGTTCAGCATCAAACTGACAATCTTATTAATTCTTATTATCGAGTGGCTTTTGGCCTTCATAAGTGCTGACTCACTAGTATAAAGATATTTTTTAAATCTCCTATGTTTTCATTAATATGGGGCGTTCAAGAAAAAAAAAATATATATAAAGGTATACATGACGTGTATGATTTCAAATGATGATTTTTGTGTTTCCTCCAGCCATGACTAGCATCTGAAGAATTATTAATCTCTGTCTCATGAAAAGATTCTGACCGACCAGTATTTAACCCCTGAAGCAATTTTCTATAATTTTAAAAAAAAAAAAGTTTTTTTTTCTTTCTGTTGAACACTGTTATGACGGCTGACTATGGTTGTCCGCCTGCTTGACATAAATAGGATTTATTTTTCATTACGTCATGTAACAGTTGGAATTGGCCTCATTGGTTAGAGCGTTGGGAATTGGAGTTAAAGTTGACTCTTGTTCAGGGGTTCGAATCGTGCGACCTGTTAGAACAGTTGTCTTTACACTGATGATTCCACAAGGATGAAACGTATACGTATGTAGATAATAATTATTTATTTTGAAAAGTTACACGTTGAAAACGTTGCTGAAATGGCAATAATAAGGAGAATATTTTTTTAAAAATATTTTGAAAACCTGGACAACGGAAATTATTTATGTTTTTTTGAAATATAAATTATTTATTTAACTAAAAACTTTAGCACTTTCGGTGATATACACCCTTGTCAGAAGTATAAGCATATTTTTTTTCTCTTCTTTTTTCGTATAATCCTCCCTGACTGAGACATATCTATCGCAGTCAAGTTGAAATTCGTCTTGATGTTATCGACGACCAATGTTGATATGCCGCTGTGTGTAGCACGCGGTTACGTAAATAAGGTAGTTTGAAAAGTCACACATTGAAAACGTTGCTGAAATGGCAATAATTAGGAGAATATTTTTTAAAAAATATTTTGAAAACCTGGACAACGCAAATTATTTATGTTTTTTTAAAATAAATTATTTATTTACTTTAAAAACTTGAGCACTTTCGGTGATTAAATAATTATATATATATATATATATATATATATATATATATATATATATTAGTATTTCATGTATCCACATAAAATTTTATAAGGAAATATAATTTTTTATGTATAAATTTTCAGTATTTACTTCAACAGTGCTCGATACGTAAGTAGAGCTAGGTAGTAAGCTATGAAAATATATTTATGGCAATTAAGCTACACAGAGGCTCCCGCGTTTCATCCCCGGGGGGAATTTTCAGGCTAATATATATATATATATATATATATATATATATATATATAATTTCTTTTTATCTATTCTTTTTAATTAACGTACAAGTTAAGGGGCATCATTCACATTCCGCCCCCCCCCCCCCGTCCGGGTAACTGGCTAGCTGCACATATGGAAATATCTAAATGAGTTACTCTTTGTCAGGGCGCAATGTCTGACTAGTTTATTGGTGAATCTGAATAGCAAATAGAAATATGAGATTACAAATGAGAAACATTTTTCTAATTTTCTAATACATAATACTCCCCTAAACTACAATCCTATCCGCCTCCGATTATCGAAAATCTGGTTCACTAGTTTAGTTAAGAAAAAGCAGCAAGTATGAAAAAGTTCCCCCATCAGAAATAAAATCACATGGTTATTTATTATGGGACACATTTGCATAGTGATGTCACATCAATAATGTACTTATATAAAAGAGCAACTACAGTACTTGCAGCCATGAACCAATACAAATAATAAGATTGCAAATATAAGTTGGCATAACATTAACAGAAAGATAATAGTGGGCATAACATTAACTAAGATAATAATAAAGAGTGATCATGAAGGATGTAATCGAGTTGATCCGTTTGGTCACTGCTGTTCAATCAAGATTGAAAGTTGAGTGACATTGGTGCCAAGGAAAACCGGAAGTCAAATTCTTAACACACGATCAGCAGTTGGCAAAGACCGTGCAACCAGGAATTCCAATTAGTATCAAAGTCAAAATTACAGCGATCAAATAATAATTGCTGAATTGTTTGTTAATAAAATAAGCAAGATCACAGAAAGTTCATCAGTTCGTGTAGGACTGATATGCTGAGTCGGTGATATGGTTGGATCAAGTGCAAATATAAGTAGGCATAACATTAACAAAAAGATAATAGTGGGCATAGCATTAACTAAGATAATAATAAAGAGCGATCATGAATGAGCGATCATGAATATGGGAGAACAAAGTCAAAATTACAGTGATCGAACAATTTTATTTATCTACCTCCCACAAGGTAAGATGTGACACAAGGTCGGGAAAGTGGGATTAGATAAGCCAGCGCTCGAGAGGTGAGCACTCTGGCCATTTAAAAATTGCCTAGGCAGCCCCGTCGGCATTCCCCGGTAGGGGCGCCTCAGACAGTAAGCAATAAACTTACTCCTCCCCAAAGAGGAGAGGCAAAGTCTGGGAGGGTGGACTTCCTAGAACTGCACAGGACAGCGTGCAGTATCCATCGGAACAGATACTACACTTTGATCATGGCCAAAATAATTGCTGAATTGTTTGTTAATAAAATAAGTAAGATCACAGAAAGTTCATCAGTCGGTGATAGGGTCGGATCACGTCTAGGTCGTAGGTACTGCATTTCTTGATGCTTGTCACTCTTGTGAGGGAATAACCTAGCCAGGGCTTGAGGCAGCGTCTTGAAGGGTTGTACTGAGGGCACACAGCTTTGTGGGTTGGTAGAAGCCGGTGGTCTTGGTGGGGAAACCGCAGGGGGATCAGCTAGGTGATGTTCAAGACTGAGCAGTGATTAGGGTTTAGTCTGAATCCTGGGTCGGTTTGGTTGAGACTGAAGAGATAGGTGGTTGAGGGAGAGGGCCTTGTAGTGAGGTGATAGGACCTCTGTCTACAACAGGGGTATAATATCGTAGGAAACGCCTGTTTCTGACAGTGACACGTCTTGAACCATCAACACGTATTACATATTGATAAAACTGCCAAACTTCTATTATGATCCCAGTCTTATCCCATTTATTTGGGCAGGGTCCTACCTGGATTTCGATTCTTACATAGTTTCCAACTTTGAGAGACGGTAGATTGGCTGTGTGTCCAGAGAGTCTTTCAGTATCGCACATGTGGTGGTTACGGAGGGCCTCCTCTCTAACTTGGAGGGTTTGCTGCAAAGTTGGGTAGGGTGTGTATTTACCAGGATGTATTGGTATGAAGTCTCGGATGGATCGTCCAAACAGACACATTGCTGGGGATAGGTCAGTGTCCGGATCCGGTGTGCTTCTGTACTGCAACATAGCTCTCTAGAATGAGTCAGCGTCTTGAGATCCCCATGTATCCGTGTTATTTACCAGCATGCGCTTGACAGTTTTCACCCCGGGAAGTTAATTGGGTAAGTTTTCAATGGCATTCAATTGTAATATGGTAAATTCAAATTCGAAGAATAAAAGAAATTTCTCCTCTGCTTGCAATTTTATGAATGCTTTTATTTCGGTTTAATAACCTTAACCCTAACCCTAACCTTAACCCTAACCTTAACCCTAACCCTAACCCTAACCTTAACCCTAACCCTAACCCTAACCCTAACCCCGGGAAGTTAATTGGGTAAGTTTTCAATGGCATTCAATTGTAATATGGTAAATTCAAATTCGAAGAATAAAAGAAATTTCTCCTATTTTATGAATGCTTTTATTTCGGTTTAATAACCTTAACCCTAACCCTAACCTTAACCCTAACCCTAACCCTAACCTTAACCCTAACCTTAACCCTAACATTAACCCTAACACTAACACTAACATTAACCCTAACACTAACATTAAGTTTTCAATGGCATTCAATTGTAATATGGTAAATTCAAATTCGAAGAATAAAAGAAATTTCTCCTCTGCTTGCAATTTTATGAATGCTTTTATTTCGGTTTAATAACCCTAACCTTAACCCTAACCCTAACCTTAACCTTAACCCTAACCCTAACCTTAACCTTAACCCTAACCTTAACCCTAACCATAACCTTAACCCTAACCTTAACCCTAACCCTAACCTTAACCCTAACCTTAACCCTAACCTTAACTCTAACCTTAACCCTAACCTTAACCCTAACCCTAACCTTAACCCTAACCCTAACCCTAACCCTAGCCCTAACCCTAACCTTGGACGCCATGTCATTCGAATGTGTATTGTGGTTTTACTTATGGTGGTATCACATCATACAGAGTTCTATGACATCATACACATATGTACATGACATAGTTCACAAATCCTATTGTGGGCTTCAAGTTTGAAAATTTATTTTATACTTTGTTTTTTTTACTGACCGATTAAAGAAGTGAAATTAGTGAATGCAATAGTTAAGTAAATTCGTATGAATCAGAATGGTATAACTTCGTTGACCCATGGACGGCGGCACCGGGGGGGGGGGGGTCAGGGGGGCTCAAACCCCCTCACTTTTTGACTTGGCCCCCCCCCCACTTTACGGTCATCAATAATTAAGTTGATATGCATGTGTTTAACCGGACCCCCCCCCACACTTTTTAGGAGAACCCCCCCCCCCACACACACTTTTATAACTGTCCCACTGGCACTGTGACCGGCTTGATTCTGTTGCAGGATGGACCATATAATGGTTACCAATATCCCTAAGTGAAAGTGGTATTATGGAATCGACTGGATTCGAACTTGGCACACCCAGGTCGTCAGTCCGTATCGTTATCCACTTAACTACCATCACCTCCCTAGTGAAAATGAGGTATTGGATTCAATGGTAACAACAAGATACCAAAACCTTTGGACAACGTCAATAGCTTCGCCATCCAAATTTATTTTATCCACATCTGAGTTGTCATCCGTCTTCATTGTCTTACACTTCTTGCACACGCACTGGTTATCATCTCTCAGCTTACCTGCAATTTCACTGCACTTCTTTTTAACCCAACGTCTACAGACCATCTTCTTCTGCAAATTCGTTCAGTTAAAGAATCATCCGCATAAACAACGCGAATATTTCGGACTACTTCTGCTGAATGATTAACTTTGCAAAACTCATAAATCATTACACGCCTTAAATACTCCTTAGACACTTCCATCTTTGGAATGATGGAGCTTGTAATAATATAAGTTCAATTATTCCGTTTAAGAACATAATTTACGAGTTTCAAAGTAAATTTTATTCTTGGATATTTTACAGCTATATAAACCTACTAGCTGAAGTATCCGTCCATGCCGGGTTTCTCAACTTTTCTTGACTTTTATAGACAAGATTAGGAGTTGACATCTATTAAAGAAATATTTTTTTCTCCATTTTTTTTATTAAAAATATTATTCAGCTTCATGATGATGATCGATATTTCGGCTAGGAAATAACTGGAACGCTATAAAAAAACAAAAAACAAAAAAAAACAAAATTGTCTCGTGTGAGATTTGAACCCTGACACCTATCATAAAATATTGGAACTGAAGGCGAACGTTTTATCCACACAGCCACCGAGCAAATAGAAATATTTTTTTCTTTTTAATTTACTTAAAGTGTTTATGAGTTCAGCGTTGGGATAAAAAAAAATTTTAAATCTGTTTTACCTTCCCACATAGATCTAAAATAGTTTTCTTTTCTAACATAAACAAGCCGCGGATGTGTGGTCCCCCTCTGTATGTGCCTCTACATTTTGCCAAGTTTCAGAAAAATTGAATGGATGGATCAAACGTTATGGGAGAAAAGGATCATTTTTTTGCCATTTTGGGGGCTTTTGACCCCCTGGGGGCGCGAACCAGATTTTTTCCAAGGTCAGCGATACTTATTTTTTATTAGGAACAATTGCCTCCATATTTTGGCCAAGTTTCAGAGAAATTGAATGGATGGATGAAAAGTTATGGGGCAAAAAATGTCATTTTTTGCCATTTCGGGGCCTTTTGACCCCCTGGGGGGGCTAACCAGATTTTTTTTCAAAAATCGGAGAATGTCACTTTCTAACCTGACAAAAGTTACAACTTCATGCAAAATTTCAGAGAAATTTAATGGATGGTTGCGGAGAAAAATCCGGACGGACGGACGGAAATGCCTCGAAACATAGGTCTCCCGATTTTATAAATCGGGGGACCAATAAACACAAAGAAAAGTTATAATTAAAAAAAAATGAATGACAAATACGTACAATGGACTAAACTTTGTTTCATATTTATTTTTCTCACTGGTAGTGAAAAAGTTCAGATTTTTATAAGTAAGTATGTTGTTTGGTCGGCTAATAATACAAAATAAAAAAGAGAACACTAAGAATGGCGGAACATTTGTTTCTAATATTATTTTTACATATTTTTTAAATTTTGAATAATCTTATCCCTGTAAACAGTTTCTCAAACTTTTCTTTTCTGAACATCAGATCAAATGAAAACAGTTTTCTTTTTTTGTTTTTGTACGTTTTTTCATTGCTTTAAATCACAATAAAATTAGTCAAAAAATAATTTTTAATCATCAGAATAAAAAACGATTATAAATAAACTAGTGATTCATTATTCAGGTTTATGATGATGATGATCAATATTGGCTAGGAAATAAATATTAAAAAAAAAAACAATTGTTCAAATCCTGAAAGATGGCATAAAATATTGGAACTGAAGGCAAAGACTTTATCCACACGTCAACCGATCAAACGAAAATAGTTTGTCTTTAACCGACTTAAATAGTTTGTGAGTTAAATACCTATGATAATTTAACTAAAAGAAAATCCAAATCTTGATTTGCTTTCATATTTTTCGATTATTTTTCTCACTGGTAGTGAATAGGTTCAGATTTTTATAAGTATGTATGTTGTTCGGTCGGCTAATAATACAAAATATAAAAGGGAACGCTAAAAATGGCGGAACATCTGTTATGTTATTTTTACATATTTGTTAAATTTTGAATAATATTTATTTTAAATGTTCAAGAACTTTTGACATCGATAAGGATATCGGATCGAGGGGGCTGATTCCAAATCTGCACTTAAGTTTTGGCTCTTAAATCAAACTTTTTACTGTGATGTCACGATACACGTGCATGCATACCATTTTGCTTTATATAGAGAGATTTATTAAAACTACTAATTTAAATTCGCGAGCATTACTAATCGACTTTTATGGATATACCTTTGATAATTTACTTATAAATTTACTTATTTAAAAATTCCCTCTGACTATGAGTAATTAAAAAATTGTGTTGAACGAATATTATATGTCGACATTATATTAGGGTTGCCATGTTGTAAAATAATCAAGCCAAACCATAGTTTTTAAATGTTGTTTTTTTTTTTACTCACAATTGAAGTTAAAAATAAAACAATTTTAAATTTAAAAATTAAAACTCACTATGAAATACTAGCTGTCTCGGTAAATGATGAGTTTGAAGGGGTAAACATAATGTGATAAAAATGGTTCCATTTTGGGTTTTTTTATAATGATATTTAATGAGGAACCATTTCGACTTTAAATCTATTTAGAACAACACGTAATGTGAAGAAAAACACATTTAGAATGTGTAAATATTGTACAAGAAGCGTGATTTTCACAAAATGGAGTCTTACGGATGCCGCCATGTTTCTTTTGTATCGCTCAAGACTAAAAGAGTATTAAAAAGTATTTTTTCCCTATTACTAAATTGATTTTAAACTTCAAAACGTTCTTAATGTCATAATCTTTATATATATATATATATATATATAAATAGGATGTATACTTTTAGAAATTTGAACCTATCGTAAAATGATTAAAGCTCAATATACTGGATAGAGCAATTGTATAGTTAAATGAAAAAAGAGAAATAAAAAAAATGTAAGAATGACAGATCTATTTCATTTTCAGTTGTTCAATGCAAGGTATATTCAATAAAAGCATGTTTATATTTTCTTTCCTTAAGCCAGGCTTTTCAAAGATTGGAATCTTATCATCAGAGGAGTTACAAAGATAGATAACTTGGCAGAGAACTAGCCCAAATTCAAAATTTAGAAAAACATGAGAAAATAATAGAAAGTGGATGTTAGTGTGTGAGAAGGTTTTCTGAGGTCGTCGGTGTAATATTGTAGACTCGGCTTGCGAGGCTGAAACGAAGAGCAAAGTAAAACAAAGAAAGAAACAAAAAAACAAAGAGATATGGTTGTGGCTTCAATCAGTGTTTGCACTTAAGTGACACGTAATTACATCGGCCTTGTTTATTTATATATTTGCTATATCAAGGGAGGTCACTCTGGCAGCTTGATGAAGGGGAGATAAATCTACATGCAAAACATTACAGTCAGATCTAAGTCTGTCTTTAAGACTCACATTACACATCCAGCGTACCATTCTCATATCATTTTTCTCCATGCAACGAATGTCCTCAACCCAGATTTCACTTCCATAACTCATCACACTTTGTACACATGCCTTACAGACGTTCTTATTTTGTGACCGTAGAGAAAATAGGGGGTACAACGTTACAGCATGACAGACCAAAGGAAATGATATTTCAAGCTAAAACTTGACAGACCAACCAACCCAGGGCGCCACTCATAGAGATATGTGGATACTTACTTGTATTTATAGAGAAGGGGTTAGGGATAAGGACCTTGCAGATGAGCTCTACCTGCAGGGCTGCATGCCCAAACAATCTTAGATGGGGTTGGGGAGAAGGACCTCGCAGATGAGCTCTACCTGCAGGGCTGCATGCCGAAACAATCTTAGATGGCGTTGGAAAAAGACAGATTTTGAGTTGATACTCGATCGATATGGCGGCACCGTAGAATGTAGCAAAGGGAATCGTTGTCAAAGACTGCAGGTCTATGCAAATGAACTGCTTTCATTGGCCACGTTTCATCATCATCATGGCCGTCACTCGAATCAAGTATACGAGTCACCAGGGGCTTCATTTGCGGGTTCTCATATGAGAAAACAGTCCAATTCGAGATCCAAACATCCTATCACAGAATCGAGCATGCATTATAGTTTGGCAATTGATTTTTGTGGGACACTATTCTTTCTGCTTTCAGTTCTTCAACGTGACGACGCTGTTCACTTTCAAATCTTTCCACACCACTCCTTGTTCCATTCCTCCACTCCATTCTCCTAAGTGCACTCGCTTTCTCTGTTGTGTGATCAATTCCACACCTCTTCATATCCTCCTTCAAACAATCCTTGTACCGCTTCTTCTATCCTCCAACCCTCCTAGCACCCACATTTAGTTCGGAATAAAATATTTTCTTAGGATAGGACTGGTCGCTCATTCTTACAACGTGACCAGCCCATCTCAAACAATTTTTAACAATTAAACCCTCTATACTAAAGCAACCAGACTCTTCCAGGACACTGATGTTGGTTTAATGATCTTGCCAGTTAATTATTTTAATTTTTCGTAAAAGTCTTTGATGTAGTTTTTCAAGTGCTATAAGATGTCGACGGTATGTTGTCCAGGTCTCCGATGCATACAAGAGTGTTGGTAGGACAATGGCTCGATAGACTAGTATTTTGGTATCAAGCCTTAAATCTTTATCATCAAAGACTCTGAGACGAAGTTTACCGGAAGCAACACTTGCACATCTAATACGATATTGGATTTCGTCATCAATGATGGCATTGGAAGCAAAGTGGTTACCCAGGTACACGAAGCGACCCACGTTTTCTAGCAATTCGCCGCCTAATTGGATATTAGGAGGGTTTGTGTTATCTTGAGGTGAAGGCTGAAATAACACCTCAATTTCCACGTTTCACAACCATGATGAAGGATCGTCTGCTTGATAATCTGATAGCCGCTAGTTGTGTGAATGCATTTAAAATTGCTATTTCAAACTAAAGTCTGACCTACCGACGAAAAGATTCACATGCAAATGCGAGGAAGCATCCGCAAACACCATTTTAAAGTATCGAAGATAAACGAGAGTCTGTCAGCATCCGATTTCAGGAATTCTGTAATAAATCAGTGGCACCACCATTCCTTGTGAATGTGTTGAATAAAAGATTAAAAGGCTGAACTTCTAAATTGCTGTGTGTAAGTTTACAGAATAAATAAATAAATAAATAAATGAATGCGTTTAAAATTGATCTTCCTTAAATTGAATTCCATTCTCCAAGAACAAGAAAAAAAACATTTTTCAAAGACAGTGCATTACCGTTTTAAATACCAGCTTTCTGTGATGATAATGAGATTTGAAATGCTGCAAGGCAAAAAGAATGGCAGACAAAAGAGAAAATACAAAAGAAACAAGGAATTAAGAATATAAACCAATTCCAAACAGATTGTGCGAGTTCGTGCTTTGAGCCGATTCCTGCAGCAAAAAAAAAGGAAAGAATGGAAAAAATTATGTATTCTCTTCTAAGAAAAACAAAATGTCGTTTATTAAACATCTATTTACATTACACTGATTTTGAATCTGATCAATTTTGTTCAAACTTGAAATTAATCCAACCGCAAAAATTACACTAACTGACAAATAATTGCATATTGTTGTTTAATCTTGTAGAGGTTAACTCTTTTGCAGCCATTTTTTAGATTAGATGTTGTCATTTATTTGATGTAGTTTTATGTAGTTTCACCTTATCATTGTTGTCATATTCATGTCAACAGTGACAATAGTAATCTGGCAAGATGATATGCAGTAATGATCGTCTCTTCCACCGAACTCTCTCTCTCTCTTATATATATATATATATATATATATATATATATATATATATATATATATATATCATACCCTTTTCTTTCCCTCTTTTTTACTGCTTTCTCCTCCTTATTTCTTTCGCTTACTCTTTTTAACCCCTTTTTCTTACTCAGTCCCACTACTTTTACACTTGTTTCTATCTCCTGAATCCTTTCGCTTTCTCCTCATTCATTTAAACTCCTTTTGCTTACTCCTCCCCACTCCTTTTGCTTACTCCTCCCCACTCCTTTTCTTTACTCCTCCCCACTCCTTTTGCTTACTCCTCCCCACTCCTTTTCTTTACTCCTCCCCACTCCTTTTGCTTACTCCTCCCCACTCCTTTTGCTTACTCCTCCCCACTCCTTTTCTTTACTCCTCCCCACTCCTTTTGCTTACTCCTCCCCACTCCTTTTCTTTACTCCTCCCCACTCCTTTTGCTTACTCCTCCCAACTCCTTTTCTTTACTCCTCCCCACTCCTTTTGCTTACTCCTCCCAACTCCTTTTCTTTACTCCTCCCCACTCCTTTTGCTTACTCCTCCCAACTCCTTTTGCTTACTCCTCCCCACTCCTTTTGCTTACTCCTCCCCACTCCTTTTCTTTACTCCTCCCCACTGCTTTTGCTTACTCCTCCCCACTCCTTTTCTTTACTCCTCCCCACTCCTTTTGCTTACTCCTCCCAACTCCTTTTGCTTACTCCTCCCCACTCCTTTTGCTTACTCCTCCCCACTCCTTTTCTTTACTCCTCCCCACTCCTTTTGCTTACTCCTCCCCACTCCTTTTCTTTACTCCTCCCCACTCCTTTTGCTTACTCCTCCCCACTCCTTTTCTTTACTCCTCCCCACTCCTTTTGCTTACTCCTCCCAACTCCTTTTGCTTACTCCTCCCCACTCCTTTTGCTTACTCCTCCTCATTTCTTTTTGCTTACTCCTCCCCACTCCTTTTGCTTACTCCTCCTCATTTCTTTTTGCTTACTCCTCCCCACTCCTTTTGCTTACTCCTCCCAACTCCTTTTGCTTACTCCTCCCCACTCCTTTTGCTTACTCCTCCCCACTCCTTTTGCTTACTCCTCCCCACTCCTTTTGCTTACTCTTCCTTATTACTTTTTGCTTACTCTTCCTCACTCCTTTTGCTTACTCCTCCCAACTCCTTTTGCTTACTCCTCCTCACTTCTTTTTGCTTACTCCTCCCCACTCCTTATGCTTTCTCCTCCTCACTCCTTATGCTCCTGTCTCCTACTCCATTTCTTCTATCTGATCTCCATTTTTATTGTGACTTCAGCCAACTGAAAAATTGCTAGTCTTATATATACAAAAAAACTCAACACAACACCATCAATGAATACTTGAACATGTAAAGAACCTGAAGCACGAGAACTTTTGCCAAAATGATATTGAAATACATAAACATTTTAGAAACATGATATTGAAATACATAAACATTTTTTAAAAATGATATTGAAATACATAAACATTTTAGAAAAATGATATTGAAATACATAAACATTTTTTTAAAATGTTATTGAAATACATAAACATTTTTTAAAAATGTTATTGAAATACATAAACATTTTTACAAAATGATATTGAAATACATAAACATTTTTAAAAATGATATTGAAATACATAAACATTTTTAAAAAATGATATAGAAATACATAAACATTTTTTTTAAATGGTATTGAAATACATAAACATTTTTAAAAAATGTTATTGAAATACATAAACATTTTAGAAAAATGATATTGAAATACATAAACATTTTAGAAAAATGATATTGAAATACATAAACATTTTTAAAAAATGATATTGAAATACATAAACATTTTTTTAAAATGTTATTGAAATACATAAACATTTTTTAAAAATGTTATTGAAATACATAAACATTTTTACAAAATGATATTGAAATACATAAACATTTTTACAAAATGATATTGAAATACATAAACATTTTTTAAAAATGATATTGAAATACATAAACATTTTAAAAAAATGTTATTGAAATACATAAACATTTTTAAAAAATGATATTGAAATACATAAACATTTTTTTAAAATGATATAGAAATACATAAACATTTTAAAAAAATGATATTGAAATACATAAACATTTTTAAAAAATGATATTGAAATGCATAAACATTTTTAAAAAATGATATAGAAATACATAAACATTTTTTTAAATAATATTGAAATGCATAAACATTTTTTTAAAATGATATTAAAATACATAAACATTTTTTTAAAATGATATTGAAATACATAAACATTTTTAAAAAATGATATAGAAATACATAAACATTTTTAAAAAATAATATTGAAATGCATAAACATCTTTTAAATGATATTTAAATACATAAACATTTTTTAAAAATGATATTGAAATACATAAACATTTAAAAAATGTTATTGAAATACATAAACATTTTTTAAATGATATTGAAATACATAAACATTTAAAAAATGATATTGAAATACATAAACATTTAAAAAATGATATTGAAATATATAAACATTTTTAAAAAATGATATTGAAATACATAAACATTTTTTAAAAATGATATTGAAATACATAAACATTTTTAAAAAATGATATTGAAATATATAAACATTTTTAAAAAATGATATTAAAATACATAAACATTTTTTTAAAATGATATTGAAATACATAAACATTTTTTTTAAATGATATTGAAATACATAAACATTTTTTAAAAAATGATATTGAAATACATAAACATTTTTTTAAATGATATTGAAATACATAAACATTTTTTTAAAATGATATTGAAATACATAAACATTTTTTTAAAAATGATATTGAAATACATAAACATTTTCTAAAAATGATATTGAAATGCATAAACATTTTAAAAAAATGATATAGAAATACATAAACATTTTTTTAAATAATATTGAAATGCATAAACATTTTTTTTAAATGATATTGAAATACATAAACATTTTTTAAAAATGATATTGAAATACATAAACATTTTTAAAAAATGATATAGAAATACATAAACATTTTAAAAAAATAATATTGAAATGCATAAACATCTTTTAAATGATATTTAAATACATAAACATTTTTAAAAAATGATATTGAAATACATAAACATTTTTTAAATGATATTGAAATACATAAACATTTAAAAAATGATATTGAAATACATAAACATTTAAAAAATGATATTGAAATATGTAAACATTTTTTAAAAATGATATTGAAATACATAAACATTTTTTTTAAATGATATTGAAATACATAAACATTTAAAAAAAATGATATTGAAATATATAAACATTTTTAAAAAATGATATTAAAATACATAAACATTTTTAAAAAATGATATTGAAATACATAAACATTTTTTAAAAATGATATTGAAATATATGAACATTTTTAAAAAATGATATTGAAATATATGAACATTTTTAAAAAATGATATTGAAATTCATAAACATTTTACAAAAGATGATATTAAAATACATAAACATTAAAAAACTAATGTTTCGGCATCAAATGACCCACGAAACTAAGCGATCCATGGGGACAAAACCCCCTTAAAACTTTAAATACGTGTATCAGATTTGAATAAAATCTAAACCATATGTATACGATTATTTCAGTAAGTTTTCCAACATTTTAGCCTTTTCCGACTATATTAGGGGAGGGGGAACGGGAGAGGGGGAGGGGCAGTAAAAGCAAAAAAAGTAATATGGTGTTATGAGTATAGAATCCAATTGACACTTACCACAACATTGCATTATCACAACAGCTACTTCCCATTGATTTTTCGCTGGCAACAACCATTGGTCTTCTCTGGGATTTGGGTGGCAATAAGCCTTTACAAGTTCTCAGCACTCTCTACGCCCTTCCAGTGGAGGTCTGATTAGTGCTCTACCTCCTCAGTCTTTCCACTCTCCTTGACTCGTCACAACTATTTTGTGTGGTATCAGCACAGGCTGGTGCCATCACGTTTTCGAGGGAGTGGGGGAAGTTTACAAAATCAAAAATATGGAACGCTTCACGAATTTGCGTGTCATCCTTGCGCAGGGGCCATACTAGTAGTAGTCGTCGTTGTCATCATCATCATCATTATTATTTTTTATATACTATAAAATCAAATTGACACTTACCGGCATAACAGGCTTCAATATTCCATATGCAAATATTGCTTGAATGAAGCAATATTTATATAATGAATTATCCACTTGTGGACTAACAGCCAATCAGAGCTCAGATAATAGACTTGCCCGTCTTGGCATAGTGGAACATTCCAGCTTTCATATAAACCGGCTTTTTAGTGTTCTTTCAGTTCTTTTATTCATTTTGTTTCTCAACTGGTCACACAGTTGAGCACTAAAAACCAAAGTCTATAGTGGGGAGGTATAATGTGTCGCATGTCACCATCAAATGAAACAGATATTTGTTATCGAATGCAAACCAACAAATCATAACACCACAATTACATCATACATCATGCCCTCGCACCTCCTGTTACTGGGGAACTTCATCCCCAATCGTCTTCATAGAGTGTGTTCTTGCTAGAATTAAAGGTTCACAACAACCAAAGAAAAGAAGAAAAGAAGAATAGAAGAATTTGGAGAAGGACCATTTATTAAGCTGTTGGCGTTGCCTCCTCTTCTGCTAGCAGTGGATGGGGGGGGTGACATTCCAGGGCTATGGAAATTCTATAATGAGCATAGTGAAGAAGTACATGGTAGTGATCCTCATTCGATCCCGAGCAACGTCGGTTTTACTGCTCGTAATTTATATATGAAAAGTTAAATTACTGACGTAACTCTGCGATTTTATATGAATATTAGTGCGAAAGTTGGTGGAGCATAATTTTTGTTTTTAGGTAGGGTGTATACTAGTTGGTTGATTAACTCTGTTCGTTTGTGACGAACAAATATGGGACTGTACCAGTAAGGTTTCATTACGTTTTGAGATCTTGTAATGGTGATTTAAATCAGCCATGTGAATTCAAATTTCTTCTTAACCACCAAGTCCGCACTTCCTGCAAATAACGTCAGCCGCCTGATTGATTTTGAAGAGCCAGTATTTGAGCTTTGGATGGTGCTCCGAATAGAGTCAGCCAATAGAAAGTTGCTCCCTCCAGTTGAAGGATGCCTCTAGGTGGTGTCTGACTTTCTCTCTACTTGTGCCGTAGATTTCTCGTATTCTTGTGCGTGTGTTCGGGTGGCTGTCCTCAGATTGCCGCTTTCGCTGAGTTGTAGTGCCAGATAGTATCAGCCTGTTCTTGCCAAGAGCCTCCCCCTCCTTTTCTATTTATCTTCCTCCCACAAGGTAAGATGTGACACAAGGTCGGGAAAGTGGGAAAAAAAACCAGCGCTCGAGAATTTGAGCACTCTGGCCATTTAAAAATTGCCTAGGCATTCCCCGGTAGGGGCACCCCAGGCGATTAGCAATAAACTAACCCTTTCTCAAAGGGTGAGAAGGCAAAGCCTGGGAGGGTGCACCTCCTAGAACTGCACAGGATGGACAACCAATAGACCGGCGTAAATTTAGACCCGAAGGCCCGGACAATACCGGTTTATTAGGCGGGGTAAAAAACCCTGACTGAGCCTCCCCCTCCTTATTCCTGGATTAATACATCTATAATTACATTAACATGGTTATCCTAAGATCGTCAAAGTTTCTGGTGCGGCATTCACCCCTAGAGAGTTGAGCTGGCTTCCTTCTAGGGAATTGTTAGGTAGAACAGATTTCCATACAGAAAAAATAGCATTTTAAGGGGAAATAACTCTTTGCCCTTCATTTATCTCCCTTGATGAAAACAGCATTTTGAAAAGCAGGAATAACAAAATGGGAAACGTTCGCTCAGCGACAGACAATTAAATACTTCTTCGTTTTAAAGTAATTTATTTTTCAGTTGTATTTATATAATAAATAAGTATTATTGTTGATCTACACCAGAGGCGGGCAACCTTTTCAGAGTGAGGGCCAGATGAGACTTTTGGAAGAAGATCGCAGGCCGCAGTGAAAAACGAAATCTCAGAATTACTATATTTTGTTTAGATGAATAAATTGTACAAAAATTGCATTGAACACTCTACAAATCTGATATTTTTTTCTCAAGAGACTTCTGTATGTGATGTTATAAAAGGCGCCGACGAAGAGTCATTTTGGAATCATAAAAAATAATGACGGGGGAAGTAGCAAATTGATCCAGCATTCGTTTTGACACACCTCACATAAGTTCCCTATTTTATGCCCTTTATTCGTCTCTCGTTTCCTCTTTGCCTCTCTCTTTCTCTTTTTCTATTTTCATCTCAGGCCAAGGATTTAAAATTAATAGTTAAAGAAAAATGAAATATACATACATCATCGCTCGCTGATATTCATACATTTTTATCCCACTGTAAATCTCAATTGAAACCTACTTTTAAGTCTATGTCACAAAATGATATGAGTTTTACCGGGAGGTCCGCAGGCTGGATTGCAATAATAAAGTATAGCAGGGTGGCGGACCGGACGCTAAGCCTTCACCGGCCGGATGTGGCCCACAAGCCGTAAGTTACCCGCCCCTGATCTACACAGAATCGTTTTGATCAGATAATGGACTTGCCCGTATTGGCATAGTGAAACATTCCAGCTTTCATATAAACCGGCTTTTTATTGTTCTTTCAGTTCTTTTATTTATTTTGTTATTCAACTGGTCACACAGATGAGCTCTAAGTAACAAATTCTATAAATACAAATTATGAATTTTCATCTTCAAAAATTCTGAAACATGTAAAGATATATTTCACTTTATAACTCAAACCACAAATCAACACAAATTATGTCTTTTAGTTTAGTTTCTATGGAAGTCGGTTGCGGTTTTATTTTAGCATCATATTTTAATCTTTGCTTCTCACTCTATGAGAAGATCTATAATATTTTGACCTTTTCGTGGTGGACATTTATGATTAGTATTCTTAATTTTATTACATCCGCTATCCAACGTTTATATTTGAAAACTATTGCGTGGAACGAATAACACAGATTGCACCATTAATACATATTCAATAATATTAAAAACTTAGAATTGTTTTTTATCAGAATGGTTGACTGGATTCGGCATTAAGAGTTCTGTTAGAAATTCCGTACACATTCCAGAGTTCAACAAGATGCATCTGACTAATGTCGGAGGTTACATCAGCCGAAACGTTGTGAGAATGACATCCTCCAAGATGAGAACAGTCGTCTGAATAATACTATGGAATCAAATTGACACTTACCGGCATAACAGGCTTCAATATTCCATATGCAAATATTGCTTGAATGAAGCAATATTTATATAATGAAGTATCCACTTGTGAACTAACAGCCAATCAGAGCTCAAATAATGGACTTGCCCGTCTTGGCATAGTGAAACATTCCAGCTTTCATATAAACCAGCTTTTTAGTGTTCTTTCAGTTCTTTTATTTATTTTGTTAGGCAACGGGTTACACAGTTGAGCACTAAGTACTAAATTACATTTAGACAATCATTCCATCTCGTTAGCCTTGATCCTCAAGTACTGCTGTGCGAATCTGGCTAATAGTAGATGACATCTCCACTGTCCACTTACCCAAAGGACAAGCTCGAAAACAAGTGGTTTGCATCAACACCTTCAAAAAGAAACGATAAGGAGACTAACTTTAATTTATATATTAGATGTACACTATTAATGGCAGATGTGTCAATATATATATATATATATATATATATATATATATTTATATATATATAATAATAATAAATATTTGTTATTGTTTATTATCTATGTACATATACGTTTCGTCCTTTTTTAATCGGGACTCATCAGCATAGAGATATGATTATTCACTACCGGTCATGCGATTCGAAACCCGGATCACAGGTATTTTTCAACTCAAATCCGACGTCTTTAACCACTCAGCCAATTTTAAATAGCGAATAAACGGTGATAATTTTAACACTTTATCGGCGGGATTAACGTCCAGAGCGTTCTACTTCTTTTAAGGGAAGTAACGATGCATTTTAAAGCTAGTGACGTCAAGCTGTGTTAATACTACACTTACAGTGCTCTACTTTTTCGAGGAGCGACAAATAATAATAAATATTTGTTATTGTTTATTATCTATGTACATATACGTTTCGTCCTTTTTTAATCGGGACTCATCAGCATAGAGATATGACTATTCACTACAGGTCATGCGATTCGAAACCCGGATCACAGGTATTTTTCAACTCAAATCCGACGTCTTTAACCACTCGGCCAATTTTAAATAGCGAATAAACGGTGATAATTTTAACACTTTATCGGCGGGATTAACGTCCAGAGCGTTTTACTTCTTTTAAGAGAAGGAACGATATATATATATATATATATATATATATCGTTCCTATATATATATTGACATTGACACACCTTCCCCTTTCATCTGAAGATTCTAGAAACTATTTACATTGTCTTTGTAAACAAAAAGAAAATCTTCTTGGACTTAATGTAGTTTCTATTTGATTCAAATTTTTTTTTCACCCTTTCCCTCGCTATAATACCCATAGCATTTTTTCTCTCTTAATCTTAATCTGGTTCTAGCTCTGTTGAGTGAGGTTCGAAACTGGTCAGCTTGCCTTTTCATTCTCTTATCTTTTAATTTCATTATGTTTAAAAATAAATATGCTCTGTATATAGCAATCATTAAGTTTTGTACCACCAAAAAAAAAAGAAAATATTTAAATATACATGTAGAATTTGGTATATTCGGACTTCTTCAGGTGCACTTTGTCAAACTCAGGAATCTTTCTGTCGAACTCGGGAATTAATGTGTGCGCATGATGATATACCTGTGTGATTACCGTATGATTTTAACTTGGGATTAATTAGAGTCCTTATTTAATTGCCTCTTCGCGAGGACATTTTTTTTTTTAACTTAGTTCATCCCAAACAAGGCAAGTTGCCACTGTAGGCATAAAAGGGGTTACTGAGAATTAGGGTGAAAGTTTGGGGGGGTTCATCCTAAGGTGGGAGCTGTGCAGCGAGATGCTTGTTCTACATCAGTTTTTAATTTTTGCATGTCGGTACAGTCGGAAGAAACAGGGAGCAGGGAGGGAGTTCCAAAGGCCGGAAGCTAGAGGAAATAAGCTATTAGAGTAGAAAGCTCTTCAGCATATGGGGACCTCCACAGTGAATGGATGGGATTTAGTTGATTGTTAGATTGCTCACAAGGTCGGTTTTTAATGTGGAGAGTATCCAGCTCCCCAAAAGGAGTATTCTGGATTGGGACAAAAATAAAAATTGCCTCGGTCTAAAAGCATCTCTTCCCCTACTGACCGAGGACAGAACAGATAGCTCACTCTTATCCTAATCTGAACAATGGAATTATTTAGAGTCATGAAAGAGTTTAGATCTAAATGAATAAATGCAGAAACTTTTCCCATTCATCCAAATTTATATCAAAACGCATCACGCTTTTTGTAATTCAATGATTCAAAGATTATTTGGAAATATTCTCTATGTAGTGATCGGCAAATACCAAAACACAGTTATGCCTATACTTCATTTGCATATTGATTTTCTTATCTATATAACATCTATTTTCACACAGTTTTCACCAAAAGAAGTTTATGATGTTTTTTACATGTAATTACTAGTTGGAGTCATGGTATGCTAGAGAACAGGGTCTTATCTATCGCAGACGTATCATGAGCCTCTCCACAACACATCTGTCCGATCAGTATCAAGCATTATGTAAGAGGCGAATAGGACGAGGAATGATATGTACTAAACACAAAAGTGTCATAATCTGAAGTGCGTGAGTTCAATCTCGGTGCAGGGCAATACATTTTTATTTTCAATAATGCCCCAAAATAAATCCGATCTCGACTGAAGCAATTTTTTTTTTGTCTTATCCAGACTACTTCCCTTTGGGGACTTGGATATTTCCTATGTTAAAAACCGACCTTATGTGAGGGCAAGTATTGATTTACTCCTCTCCAGGAGTTAGGCACAAGGCCAGTTTTATCTTACTCCCACAAGTAAGATGTGACCCAAGGTCGGGTCGGGAAAGTGCGGTTTAAAAATTGCCTGGACAGCCCCGTCGGCATTCCCCGGTAGGGACGCCTCAGGCAGTAAGCAATAAACTTACTCCTCCCCAAAGAAGGGAGGCGAAGCCTGGACCTCCTAGAACTGCACAGGACAGACCCATAGACCGGCGTAAATCCAGCCCCGAAGGCCAAGACAATACCAGTCTATGGGGTGCAGTATCCATCGGAACAGATACTACACTTTGATCTTAGCCAAAAGGCCAAGAACACAGTAAATAGGGACTATTATACCCATAGTTGTGGTAGATGTTGTGCTTTCAGTGGTTTCCTTCTCCTAGACGAGTTGCCCTACATAGGCTTGCAAGTCTACCATATTATTTCATCCACAGCTGAGGGGAGGCGAAATGGGTTCATACCTTTTCAAAGAGTATTAGAAAAAGTGATGTGATAGGTTTGATAGAACATGTCACAACCAGCATGTGGTCCATATCCGTAACCACTGCACTACTGCCATTTCGGCGCAATGATAAAAAAAAACAGACTTTAGGGAAGGAACCAATTCTGAAATGGAAGACTCACATCAAATACGTTGCTAAAGTCGCTGGAAAAATGGCTGGATCATTCCATCGCTCCAGAAAGTACCTGGTTCCTGATGCAATCCTCTACCTGTATAAGAGTCAGATTCAGCCCAAGATGGGGAGGTACTGTTGCCACATCTGTGAAGGTGCTGCTCAGAGGACTTTTTCTTTCCTTGACAGAGTACAAAATTGACTTCAAAATCTAATGGGGGATGTCCTCTTTACTTCCCTACAGCCTCTTTCCCACAGAAGAGACGTTGCTAGTCTTTCTCTGCTCTATCGTTATTTCCATGGAAGATGCTCGACTGAGCTCTAATCTCTAGTTCCCTCCTGTAAAACATTCACAGCAAAAACTCATCCAGCTACAACCACTGTAAAATAAAAATTTCTTTCCTTCCTCCGTGTACCTAAAGCTAAATGGAACATCAAAGAACTGCCCGTCTGTAGAACGCAATACCACAGGGTTGCTTTCCAGCTGACTACAGCATGGTCGTTTTCAAGTCCAATGTTAATGAATTCTTGTTAAGCTTTCCTCTTAAATAATCAAATTCTATCCAGATCCATCCATCGTTTGTCTCACTATCCACCTAGCACAGTCCTTGAGTGGCCTTTGGCCCTTGATGAGCGGGGACTCGTCAGTAAAGAAAAACAAAAAAAACACTTCACAACCAGCCCGCAGTCCGTATCGGTAACCACTGCACCACTGTCATTTCAACACAATGAAAAAAAAATGGATAGACTTGAGAGAAGGGGGAAGGGAGTTATAGCTTCTATTTAGTAAAACCGCTCTGACAGAAGATCCATTCTTATTGTAAATGTCAGCTACATTAACAGACAATTCTGTTTCCGTTTCTTTAAGACGGTCCACCTTTACCCTTAAAAAAATACTTGATTATCTCCCTTGAGAAAATCCAAGTTGGCATCATCTTGACATTTGCACTTTTGTGGCCGTTATTAAATAATACGTAATGACGCTCTAGATTTTGTTTCCCCTTTCCATGGCGGAGTTTACAACGTTCCCTTTTGTCTCGATACGCTCTCGTTTCTTCTCTCTTGAACTCTTGATGAAAGAGGCCAAAACAATTAAATCTTAGACGAAGACAATTCAATTTAATATATTTGATGTACTTTACTATGGATCCATTTCCTTAACTATGAGTTGCTTTTAGCTGGATCATACCCCACAGTGGTTGTAGCAATATTTGGACGTGGATGTGCTAGAATGACGTAGGGAAAACAATCCATTTTGTAACTAGATTAAGTAAAGAGGAATTTTCCACTAGAAGTTAAAATTTAAGTGGACGTGTTCAGGAAGTTGCGTCACTGACAGAAAGTCTCGAGTGACACGTAGTGAAGAAGATAGTGAGATCATTCTGAAAGTCTGAATAGATTCGATGTATTGTTCAGAGCTCTATCGCCACTCTCCCCATCTAGTCATTTCTTGCAGGAATCTAAAAAATATTTTTACTATTGGGTCACTACTTAGCAAGGCTAAGAGCCACTAGAGGATAAGGGTTAATGAGACGGGAATGATTGCCAACAGAAAGATGAGGAACACTATGGGAGTACTAACATCGATCAATGGTATGAAAGGCGAGGAACACTATGGGAGTACTAACATTGATCAATGGTATGAAAGATGAGGAACACTATGGGAGTACTAACATCGATCAATGGTATGAACTGATTTTACTTATAGTCGGTTTTTGACAAGACTTTGTTGACATTGGATTTGAAGACGACAAGGTTGTAATTAGCAGGAAAGCAGTCCTGCGGTAATCTGTTCCACAGACAGGAAGTCTTTGCAATAAAGTTCTGTCTGTGGAAATTCCGCCTGATGCCAAGCACATAGAGGGAGAAAGGAAAGTCCTTTGTGTTGCGGTAGGAAGACGGTTTATTTGTGTGAATGTAAGTAGCACGGAATAAATTAATATAACAACTTTTTCAAGTAATTCTAACACACACGAAATGACTTAAAGTAAATAAATATAACAATAATAAATGAATCGAATTATTTCATAACTTAAAACTTTAAAGTCTATTTGCTGTAGTGTCACTGTGATATTTACTGCAGTAATGCAATACAAAACAATATTACCAGCACTTAAGTCCACACTAGTTTAAGGAGATTTGAAACACCCACGATTTGATAAAGAGGTCTTACCTCGAAATATATTATGGAATACAGTTACACACATTATATCACCGTGTAGAAGTTGTGACGAAATCAAGTAAGATTTGCTAAAAAAAAATTTAGAATAAAAAAATAGCACTTCGTTTTTGTCCTCCTTCTCAACGACGGCATATTTTCATTTCTTGCATTGTGATATCCTTCTACGACCCCACTACATACATATTACACACAATGTTTCAAGCAAACTACATCACCTTATTAGAAGTTTAAGTGTTACTGCTATAAAGCTGGAGATTAGCATAGATCCTATGAGCCTTTTGGTTTAAACATATATCATAAAAATTACATCGATTGTTTAAAATAAATATCAACTTATTCGCAGGGAATCTACGCTTTAGTTTTGGTATCCTTCCTCTGTAGTTTGTCAAGACGAAAACAAATCAGATTGCAAAGCATCTATTGATTTTCGGTCGGATTAGCCATCTTTTGTGTCCATCAATGTCAGTCCTCTGGCTCTTCTGTTCCCAACAATCGTTGCACTTAAATGCTCTCCCCCCCCCACCCCCCAAAAAAAGAAAACAGACCAAAATTACAGATATTTTATGTTAACATTCAGTGATTTTCTAACTTATTTTTTGTACGCAATAGTGTCTGTATTATATTTTTAATCAGCGAACTGATATAATGGATTCTTAACTTGAAACGGTTCAAATGTTAATTTTCAATGACACAATTGAACCATTTTTGTATAATTAGGATTATGCGGACTACTGTTCTGATCTTGAGTGTTTATTCTCACAACGTTTCGGCCGATGTAACCTCCGAATTTCTTCAGGTGTAGTATCTTGTCAAATTCGAGAATCTCCAGAGAATTTCAAACGGAATCCTTTATTTAAGCGACAGGGGTAGCATGCTCTCGTTCCGTCAGCCATGACCGGGTAGAAGTCTTTAGTAAATCGCAGTTTTTTTGTATCGCCTGCACTGAGGATTGAACCTTCAACCTTCAGAAGACTGCACTTAGAACTGCACCTGATGAACTGCATTTATACTCCCGACCAACCTAACTAGCAGCAAAATCGCATCCCTTCTCTGCGCTGGAAAGTTTTCTACTCTGATAGCTTCTTTCCTTGGACCGCTTTCCTTTAGAATTCCCTTCCTGCTCACTGTTTCCCCAACCGTACCAACATTTAGAAAGTTAAATGTAATGTGAACAAACATCTTGCTACCCAACTACCCCACCCAGGTTGCCTCCTTATAAATCTGGCTCCTATTACAGCCCCTGATGCTTCTGTATCATTTCACCTTGTTTGGAGCAAATAATCTTTTTTTTAATTTAATAAAATAAATTTCATGTTACAAAAAATTGTTGCTTAACTTCAGTGATTTTCTTACATATCGATCTTTTGCGCAAACATCTGTCTCCATATATGTGTTCATAGGTATAAAATATATATTTTATATTATTATGTTAATTTCTTTAAAGGATTATTTTAACTAGGTACGTGTTTTATAAATTTAGACTTACATGAGATTTGAACTCGGGTATTGACATCGTAAAAAGTACTGCCTTAGTAATGTGCACTCTGCCTATTCCTTTTTTTGTTAACCAATCACCTGCTTCTATTTGCGTACTAATCGACAAACTCTAAAAACGCCATAACTTTTTAATAGTTTGTGAATGAATTGTTACTGCCAGATTTTCACACATAAAATCTGCGAAGGGAATGTTTTGTTTATAATTCAACCTGAAGTATAAGAAAAAGAAACAAAGCAAAAATGTGTCCTTTTGATCGTTGCTAAATCTGGGGTTTTATTTACTCCTCCCCAGGAGTTAGGCACAAGGCCAGTTTTATCTTACTCTCACAAGTAAGATGTGACCCAAGATCGGGTCGAGAAAGTGGGGGTTAAAAAGCCAGCGCTCGAGAGGTGAGCACTCTGGCCATTTAAAAATTACCTGGGCAGCCCCGTCGGCATTCCCCGGTAGGGGCGCCTCAGACAGTAAGCAATAAACTTACTCCTTCCTAAAGAGGGGAGGCAAAGCCTGGGAGGGTGGACCTCCTAGAACTGCACAGGACAGGCGTGCAGTATCCATCGGAACAGATACTACACTTTGATCTTAGCCAAAAGGCCAAGTATTTGCTAAATCTGGGGTGCTTCAAGTATAATTGATTCCAAAGATTTTAGTAAGGAGCGGGCGGAGACTTATGGGGCGATAATTTTGACGGTCACTTCTTGAAAACTGAAACCACAGAGGCAATTTTCCAGCTTACAAGGAAGCAATATTCTGCAAGGCATTTATTATAGAGTTTGGAGAGGATAGGGGCCAGCTCAGCAGAGCATTTTTCTTATTACTATAGCAGGGTTAATATCTTGTCCGCATGCTTTGGAGGTGTGAAGGTTTTTTTATGATAACCATGCCATGAGAAGTGGTGATGATCAAATCATCTTGTGCGTTTTTTGTCTACGGTGAGAAATTGAGGATGGGGTAGTTTGTGGAGTCCAGGGTGGAGTTTTGGGTAAGCAGTTCAGCCTCATGGAAGTGACTTCATGGTAGTTGGATAGAAGGGGAATTGTTGATTGCCCATTGTTCATTATGCTATTATAGATCTTACGGAAATCACGGGTCCCAGATCAAGAAGCAAAGAATGGTTTTATAAGTTACATTCAAGTTTTGGCTACTTGGGAACTTAATCATTTATGTCAGTAAAACCTTACCAAATTTATTGAAATGAGTCGTCAGTTATTAGTTGTCTAACCAATTCAGTTAGAACTAAATAGAAATCGTAGCCAGAGAGTTGGTATATAAACAGACTGGGATGTTCGATTGTGCTTAGAAGGGCAGGTACATTCTTTGGGTTCTGATTGGTTGCTAATCCATGAGTGGAAATTCTAGTGTATGAATATTGCTTAATTCAAACGAGAGCTTGTCTGTCAACTAGATACCAGTTGGAGCCCTTATCTATGGACAAAGTCTAGAGATTGAAGAAGCCCCGGATGCCATGCTACACAAAAATACTTCTTTTATAGAGAGCTTTGCTCGGCTGCTTTCATTATTTCTTCATTGAATGGTTAGACATTTCCGGATGTTTTCTTTTATTTTGAATCCATCATTACATCTACCAGGGAAGAGGGGAAGACGGCTGCTGCTATCATCACAAGAAGAGAAGAGGAAAACGAACACTTCCGGTTCTGTTATTAAAGCAACAAGACGATGACTACTACTGTCACTATTCTCTCAGCATAAACTAACTTATGTCAGAGATATGACAGCTTTTTCTATCGACGCAGAGGACTATGAACAAATTGCTGGGATTGAAGAAACACTATAGATCTAGATTAGAAGCTAGAAAATTGGTATATAAGCAGGCTGGGATGTTATATTGCGCTTAGATGGACAAGTCCATTCTCTGAGTTCTGATTTGTTGCTAGTTCATGAATGGAAATTTTCTAGTGTAGAAATATTGCTTCACTCAAGCAAGGGCGTGTCTGTCAACTGGATGCCAGTTGGAACCCTTTCCAATTAAGTATCCCCCCCCCTGCACACTTTGTTACAAAAATACCTTCTTTCATTGTTTCTTGGTTGAATGGTTTGACATTTCCAGATGTAAAGGATGATCTATGCTCTAATGAATCTTCTAATTTGCTAAATCAAAAACATATCTTCCTGTTGGCCTTGCATGAAAAAGGAAGATAACATTTCGTAGATTATCGAGAGGAGAAGGTCACGAGAGAAGGTCTGTATCATCCGTGTCTTTATTCACTGGATTAAGCAACGTCAATAGTCTCATTTATTCAGATCATTAAAAATCTTTCATAGAAATAAGTTTTCATAAAGAATTCAACTGCGCATCTAATGAGATCATTTGGTGTTTTCCTTCTCTCTCTCTCTCTTTGTCTCTCTTTCTTTCTCTCTTTCTCTCTCTCTCCCTTTCTTTCTCTCTCTCCCTTTCTTTCTCTCTCTCCCTTTCTTTCTCTCTCTTTCTCACTTTCTCTCTCTTTCTCACTTTCTCTCTCTTTCTCACTTTCTCTCTTTGTCTCTCTCTCTCCCTTTCTTTCTCTCTTTGTCTCTCTCTATCTCTTTCTTTCTCTCTTTATCTCTCTCTCTCTCTCTCTTTCTCTCTCCCTTTCTCTCTCTCAAAAAGAAAAGCTTCTATTGTTCCACTCATTCTCTCTCTCTCTTTGTCTCTCTTTCTTTCTCTCTCTTTCTCTCTCTCTCTCTCTCTCTCAAAAAGAAAAGCTTCTATTGTTCCACTCTCTCTCTCTTTGTCTCTCTCTCTTTGTCTCTCTCTCTCTCTTTCTCTCTCTCTCTCTCTCTCTCAAAAAGAAAAGCTTCTATTGTTCCACCGGTTTAAGTGTCATTTTCATTCAACAAATGTCTTGGTTATTGATTTGAACTACATCCAATGATGAGGTTCAAATTTTGGAAGTTTTGAATAGTGTAAAGTCACCCTTTAGTTGTTATTGCTCCCAGGTCCACTCTGACCGGGAGTGGTAGTGTAGCACACTACAAAGCCACCATTCTTCCATGCATGGAGTATTGTTTCCACATCTGGGCTAGTGCACCAACCACTAGTCTCTCTCTCTTAGACAGAGTCCCAAAAAAGAGCCTCTAATCTAATAGGTCCCACACTGTCTATCAAGCTCCAGCCCTTGTTCCATCGCCGCAATGTTGCATCTCTGTGCTTGTTTGACAAGTACTTCAATGGAATCTTCTCTGGCAAACTTGCTGCACTTGTGCCCTTTCAACGTAAATATCCCGACCAACACGACAATCAGCAAAATTCCCACCCCTTCACTGTAGAGGTCCCCAGATGCCGGAAAGCTTTCTACTCTAATAGCTCCTTTCGTCAAACTGCTTGCCTTTGGAATTCCTTCCCTGCTCCCTGTTTCCACGACTGTACAAACATGCAGAAATTTAAATGTAATGTGAACAAACATCTCGCTGCATAACTCCCCAGTTAGGGTAGCCCCTATAAATCTGGCCCCCAATTCACAACAGCCCTTTACCTCTCAGTGGACGTGTGCCTTGTTTGAGGTTAAAATAAGTACAAAAAATTTTTTTTTTAGTTTACCCTTTAAGGTAGAAAGTAAAAGTCAAAATAAAGGAATAGTAAATTAAACGTATAAAAAGAAAGAAAGAAGAAGGCAACTGAATACGGTTATGCAATAGAAAATTCATGGGGAAAAAGAAAGGGATGAAAATGTGAGAGTCGTATTCAAAGAAAACTAAAAGTAGAAGTGACTAAAATCGTTTGTACACATATGTCTCGGCGCAGACTTCCGGTTGGATTAATAAATGCAGATGTATATTTTTGAGCCAATCAGAAGCCGCTGTGTGAAATTATTATTTGGTATCCACTTCATAGACTCTCGGATGTATATAAAGACAACAATTTAATTGATTATCAGTTGAGTGGTTAAGATTTTGGTCGCGGCTGTTCTGTCCTGTGAATATTTCATACCACTTGTTGACTAAACCTTCCTCTCTAGCTCAGCAAATGAATCCCTTTTGTTTTTCAAAAACACTTATCCTCAACACAAGTATTTCTTTTTCAACCTTTGTAAGCCACCTGTTTTGATGTATATAAAATACTTTTCTATGAACACATTCTTTTCTTGCCCTTTATGTCTGTGTCGAGACAGATCACATTCTTGTTTGTGATCTGTCTCGACTACGTGCTGAAACACTCTATTGATCAGCATGGTGAATATGGCCTAACATTAACGCCAGCAAGAAGCAGATAGCATCCATCAAAAAAGATCACCGATGCCGATTACGCCGATGGTATTACACCGTTAACTGATAACAATTCTAATGCACAAAGGCTACTCCATCTTTTGGAAGAGTCAGCTGCTATGATTGGACTGCATACGAATGCAACGAAAACAGAAAATATCTGCTATCATCCATCAGGTTGAAAAGAAACACTGAACAGAACACTTCTCAAGCAGGTAAATGACTTCGAATATCTGGGCAGCCACATCGCCTCAACAGAAAAAGACGTGCTCGTTAGAATAGCCAAGGCTTGGCAGGCACTTAATCGGCTAAGAGTTATTTGTAAATCAGCACTGTCTGAATAAATAAAAAAAAACTTTTTCAGAGCCGTAGTGGAATCCATACTGCTTTATGGATCACCAGCTTGGACTCTAACAAAAAAACTGGAAATGAAACTAGATGGAACTTACACATGGATGATTCGTGCTGTATTAAACATGCACTGGAAAACGTACCCATCTAATAAACGGTTGTATGGTAACTTGTCTAAAATATGATCAGTAATAAAAGAAAGGAGAATGAAATTCGCTGGACATTGTTATAGAAGCAAAGAAGAGGTTATCAATGATCTGATTTTATGGACGCCAACACACGGAACAGTTAAAGTTGGTCGACCCTCAACTCGAAGACCTTCACAGAGCAATAACGATTAGGGAAGTATGGAGGATTTGGGTCAATATGGTCCGGGCAACCAGCCCGATCTGATAGATAGATTATGTCTGTGTATTTTCCATATAACATTTCTTCGACTCTCTCACTCTTTCTCACCCCCCCCCCCCGTCCAAAGTAGTACCTGTCAGGATCTCATTAATGATTTAAATAGATCGTCTGTAAATAATAAATTTTATCTACAAAATATACACCAATAAACCAACATCTATAAACAATTGTATGCAAATCATATTTTCAGTTTTGGCATAAAATTACATAACAAATATTAATGTTGTGGCCTTGAAGGGCCCGTAATAACTAAGACGAATACAGTAGTAGAATTAACAAAAGTATATTACAGAAAGTATGCGTCCGATTCTGTGGCCATAACTGCCATCAATAGCTGCCACGACGCTTAATCGTAACTGTATTTATTGTGTTTGGATAAGTCCATTTATTCCCAAAATAGGTAGATCAACTTACACCATAACAGTTTGTTTTTTTTGTTTTTTTTAACGTAGTTCACCCCAAACAAGGCAGGCTGCCGCTGTAGATATAAGGGGCTACTGAGAAGAAAGAAAAGGGGAGAAGGTTGGGGGGGGGGGGTGTCAACCTAAACTGGGATCTGCGCAGCGAGATGTCTGTTTACATTAATTTTAAATTTCTGCATGTCAGTACTGTCGGGGAAACAGGGGGCAGGGAGGGAGTTCCAGAGGCCAGCAGCACGAGGAAAGAAGCTATTTGAGTAGAAAGCTCTCCGGCATCTGAAAACCTCCACAGTGAATGAATGAGATTTAGTTCATTGTCGAGTTGGTCTAGTGAATTTATGTCGAGGGGGCACCAGAGTAGCTAATTCATCGGAGCATAATCCATTGAAGTTAACATGCCAACAATCAGAAAACTAAACGGGGGGGGATAAACTGTTGACTATATTGTAAACCATATCACTCCGTAGACAACTTTAAGTCTTGAGAGAGAATGGATACTCCCTCTAAGGATGACTGCACCAGGAGTATATAATGAAGCCAGGGTTGTGCAATCCCAAATGCACGTTTCCTGAACCGGGATTGCTTGAATCCAGTGGCAAGAAGTCCAGAACGAGTGGAAACAATGCCGGGATAAGCATAGAAAAAATGGTGTTATTTTAGAGTTTTCTTTCTCCTAAACTAGTTACACAACCAAGGCTTGAGAGTCTAGTCTACCCTATTAGATAATCCATAGTTGGAGGGAAGATTTATGAATTCATACCTACTTTCAATATATTTGGGATTACCTTCTCTGAGTAGAGCAATACCCTTGGGTCCTGTAAAAAATAAACATGTCTTTCAGTGTTCCACGATCCAAGAAATAAATGCTGATACTTATTCTTGTAGAGAAAGTACTGACACCCCTTTCTTATATAATGAACTATCCCGTATAGCATATCAATGACGACAATGCTATCTTAGTGGAGTATGACAGAGGGCCGGTACAGACGGACCGTTTCTCGTATACATTACAAGCCAATTACCAAACTATATAATGCATTATTCACTTACAGTAATAAGCCATTTTATATCTGTCTGTTGGCCGATCAGGTTATAATTAAATACCTTCGGATAACATTACAAAAAACCTTATCTAGCTAAAATAAAACATTTATTCAAGTTAAATCAAATTGAATTCAATAGTAAGTGTTCAACTGTCTGATCAAATAACACGAGAAAGTCGGCTGGAATATTTCATTATGCTCAGATGAGCAAATCCATTCTCTGAGTTCTGATTGGCTGCCAGTCCATGAGTGGATAATTCAATAAGAAAACTCTCGCTTGAATTAAGCAATATTTACATATCGATTATTGGAGCCATTTATGCCGGTAAGTGTCTTCTTCTTTCGTGTGAATCCGATGATTCTGGTGTTGGTATTAGTTTCTCCGATGTTTTTCTAGTTAGGAATCTTTCTGGAAAGATATCGGATACTTACGGGAAGGACCATGAGAAGGTCGTCAACATCCGACTGGATTCGGACTTGGAACATCCAGGTCTACAGTCCGTGTTGATATCCACTTAACCACCGTCACCCCCCCCCCCCAGTAAGTGTCAATTTGATTCTACAAAGTTGTCGTCGTCATCATCATCATGGTCATCGTCATCGTCATCATCATCATCATCATCATCATCATCATCATCATCATCATCATCATCGGTTTAATGTCCTTTTTACATGTTGGCATGATGATGCCTATCCTCTCATTGGAATGAAAAGAAAAGGGAAAAATGGCTCAGCAACAAAAACCTACTGCAATAGCTTCGACACATGAACAATATTGTCATAACTGATCTCACAACAGTACTCGAGGAGTACGATGGTAGTACGAGTATAGCCGGGTCGTTCCCCATATACATTACATGCTAGTTACCCTAACCTATTGCATTGTTCACTTGCAATAATGAAAAACTTTTTACCGTTCTAGTTATCATGAAATACTTTCAGATAACATTTCAAAATCTAAAAGGCAGACATGTTAATGCCACCCTAACACCATATTCTGCAGATTGTATTGATTTTTATTTGTGTGTGTTTATCGTCTTTACTTATTCATATCCCAGACCTGATTTGGCTTCACTTCGTATTGATACTTTGTTTTGACTTGGACACATTCCAGGTGTTTTAATTAATTATTTGCTTACCTGTCCTCTTGAACAAATAAACATTTCATTCGATATTCAAGAAAAGTGTGCACTATTATACGCACCTGTTTTTTGTTTTTTTGTTGTTGTTTTTTTTTTTATCTCGTTTACATCACAGGATTTTCGCATCCATTTGTCGTTTTATTTTTTATATCGACCACCTCGCTCGTCGGATGGCTGTCAGAAAAATAAAGCAAGAACAACGTGTTTGCATAAAATATTCATTCGTAGCCGAATATTTCGACCACTTTCGAGGTAATCAAAGTTCTGTTTCATCTATAAACTATAATATATCTTCCGTCAAAAATGACGAAAAAAAAAAAAAAATTATGCTTCGCCAGTGTTTTCACCCGCTATTTATCTAGATATATTACTAAGATATATAAAATCATAGAATGACGTTAGTAATTTAAATTTTCATAAATTATTATCATTTCTGATGACCTAAACAACAAAAAAAAACACCCAACGTTCACTTTTTATTATAGAGTGGAGGATTTTTTTCAGAATTCATTTCAGGCGGCGGGATAAGTCTCAGATGATCGTCTGACTTTCTATTTGCTTTCTCGCTTCCCCTCACAACTTGAAATAGTTTCGTCCGGGGCGGGGGGGGGGGGGGCTAGATAAAAGATATGTGTTTTGCTAGCTAATTTTTGCTTGATAGGGTGGAAGTAAATATACCAATAGAAATATACAAATAAATACGCATTTGTCTTTATTATAGAGTGGAGGATATATAAACTTACTTACAAACACCTATTGTTACTGCTGATTTAATAATATTAGACTTGGCTTGTATTAAAGAGAGTTAGAGAAACATACAAGTTATAGATTATTGGAGTCATCTCTAACGATCATAATCTGATTTTAATAAATAGATGGTTATAAGTCTAGATCAGAGATCAGAGGTTGCCCGTGGGCCACATCCGGCCCGCCACCTTGCTATGCTTTATTATTGCAATCCGGCCTGCGGACCTCCCAGTAAAACTCATATCATTTTGTGACATAGACGTAAAAGTAGGTTTCAATTAAGATTTACAGTGGGATAAAAATGTATAAATATCAGCGAGCGATGATGCATGTATATTTCATTTTTCTTTAACTATTAATTTCAAATCCTTGGCCTGAGATAAAAATAGAGAAAGAGAAAGAAAGAAGCAAAGAGGAAACGAGAGACGAGGAAAGGGCATGAAACAGAGAACCTATGTGAGGTGTGTCAAAACGAATGCTGGATGAACTTGCTACTTCCCCGTCATTATTTTTTATGGTTCCAAAATGTCTCTTCGTCGGCGCCTTTTATAACATCACATACAGAAGTCTCTTGAGAAAAAATATCAGATTTGTAGAGTGTTCAATGCAATTTTTGTACAATTTATTCATGTAAACAAAATATAGTAATTCTGAGATTTCGTTTTTCACTCCGGCCCGCGATCTCCTTCCAAAAGTCTCATCCGACCCTCACTCTGAAAAGGTTGCCCGCCCATGGTCTAGATAGTGTGCATAAATATTATAATATCAGGGGTATCCGGCGTTGCCCGGGAGTGAAAATGGTTCTTATATATTCGGGAAGATGAAAGCAAAATTTGTAAAATATAGACTTGTTATTTTGAAAACAGAAAAGTGAAAAAGTCAACATGTTTTATTCTATTATTCGTATAGTTCATTTTTTTCCTATTTTACTAATGAGTCAACACATATCTGCTTACCTTAACGGGTGTGTACCCGGGTTTCGTCTTCGTTGTTTGGTGTGTCTCGGGCTTCTGAACGATAATGCATGGACGCTGACTGGTTTTAAAAGTTTATTTAAACATAAACAATAGATCGATTGCTTGTGTACAGGAGAAAGAGAGAAGGACTAGAGAAAGATATCGTCAAACCATTTGGGGCTACTGCGCTCCCCGGACATGGCCCACTAGATTTCGGAGTCGGTTTTGTACTCTATCAAGGCAGGAAAGGGTGCTTTGTGCGGCACCTCCCTGGATGTGGCAACAGTACCTCCCTATCTTAGGACGTTCCATAAGTTGAAGGAAAACAGACTTGAAGCCTGTTAACCTTTTACATTCCGTTCAATCAGTGAACATAGTTTTCTTCTTTTTTGTGTCATTTCTGTGGTACACATGTATATTTTTCCGGAATGAGAATGATCCATTGGTTTTCATCTGGAATTGACCGTATCTCCGCTCTTGGCGTCTTAGAATTCGCTACCACTTCCAACTTTTCAATTCCCCATAAAATTTGACACACAAAAAATGATTTTACAATTGTATCAGACTTTGTTTTCAGTTGCCTCCCCTGACAGAGAGATATGGAAGCAGCACAGATTTAGTAGTGATTATATTTACATTATTTTAAAACAAGATAAAAATATCTGCAGGACTCTGATGATTTCAAATATGCCTGCAGCTTTGCTCTTGGATCGACCATTAAAAATTGATGTTCAGATACATACGCTACTTTACATTATATATATATATATATATATATATATATATTTGTGTAATTAGGCAGCATTCCTTCTCTCATGCATGTTTGGTTAAACAGTAGCGCCAGCTTCTGTTTATTTATTTTTCGATTCGTTTTTTCGATTCGTCGCACGACCGATTTGGTATTGTCGTCCATGTTGTATAAAAAATCGCCATATTTTCGCGAACGTTTTCAACCGACGTCGGTCATCTTCAGGCGGATGAATGAGTATGCAAAATAAAAGATTGGTGAATTTATTAAGAAGACGTTTTTTTTTAAAAAGAGGGGGGCGAAGGTATGTTGAAGTGGTATCGAAATGTTTTTTAAAAACGTCTTCTTAATGACATGGCATGAAGCCACTTTATGTAAGGAACTAACAAGAACTTCCCTCCCCACGTGGGCAAAGTTAAAAATGAGATCAGTTTTTAATGTGGGTAAAATTCAACTCCCCAAAACGAGGCACTCTGAATTTGAGACAGGAATAAAAATTGTTTTATTCAACAAAGACTGCTTCTTCTCTGATAGAAGACAGAATAGATACTGCACCCTAATCCCTGCCTTTTACTTGTAGGTTATTTGTGTTTTAGTTAGGAACTCCTTGCAATGATAAAACAACGAATAAATAACGATAAAGCAGCGGTGGTAAATGTAATAATATTTTATTTAGAGAAAAATGTTTTTGCCTGTTTTGTGTGCGCAGTTGCGTTGAATTAGTGTGAGAGTTTGTGTGTCATTGTCTCTCATGGTTGTCTGTCGCCTTCTCTTTCCATCCGACTGTTTTTCGATTGTCGCACCCTCACGAACGTTTGCATTGAGTTAAATAAAGAAGTGGCCAGCATATCGGCAACGAGTTGCATTCACTGCCGGTATATGAACCACAGACTTTTGATCAGGTAAAATCAGTAAAAATTCCGATTGAAAAATACTGTTCAGTTCGTTGCAATCTTTTTCGAAGTCTACCGTCTGGCTGCCGACAGGGTTTTTTGGGTTTTTTTTTGGTTTTTTTTTTTTACCGGACGCCAAGTCAGTTCTGGTGGTTGTTACACAAAATCGTGTATAAGAAACCACCCTCTAAGGTGTGAAAGCATTGTGAACAGCGACTTTTAATCACAAAGTCGTCCAGCGAACTTTACGGACGCGTTGTGTATTCGCAATTCATTGATTTTCCTGCCACCTTTTTTAGGAGTTTGTGTTAGTTTATTTACTCTCACAGATCTTTTGTGAGACTTATAAGCGTTGCCTTATTTCTTGGTGGTCGGGAAGTAGGTGCTTGTTATCGCTAATTTGTTTTTTATCTTTCGCTGTAGGAAAAGATTAAATCAATTTAGTTGAATGAAAATTGTGAGATTTTTTTAAAGAACACTACCTGATAAACCTCGTTGTGCACGTTTTTTTTTTTTTAAATAAAGACTACCTGCTTCAAATTTGGTAGTATCTTAAGTCAATTATACGAAACTAGCGCATACACTTCATCAAAAGCCAACGAAATAAAAAATAATAATTATGCTTCGCAAGTGTTCGCACTACTATTCATATAAAATCATAGGATTACGTTAGTAAGTTAATTTTTCATATATGAATTATTGTTGTCATTTCTGATGATCTAAAGAATGGCATGACGTATGAAAGATTTTTTAAAATTGAAATATAATTCAGTTGCTTCCAGAATTTTAGCTTCGAAATTCTTGAGAAATGGAGATGTTTACCTCTAACCCCCCCCCCCCCCAGGTGCTAAGGAGTATATAATATAGTACACATTAGATGCTTACCTCTACCCCCGCCCCCAGGTGCTAAGAAGTATATAATATAGTACACATTAGATGTTTACCTCTACCTCCCCCCAGGTGCTAAGGAGTATATAATATAGTACACATTAGATGCTTACCTCTACCTCCCCCCAGGTGCTAAGGAGTATATAATATAGTACACATTAGATGCTTACCTCTACCTCCCCCCAGGTGCTAAGGAGTATATAATATAGTACACATTAGATGCTTACCTCTACCTCCCCCCAGGTGCTAAGGAGTATATAATATAGTACACATTAGATGTTTACCTCTACCTCCCCCAGGTGCTAAGGAGTATATAATATAGTACACATTAGATGCTTACCTCTACCTCCCCCAGGTGCTAAGGAGTGTATAATATAGTACACATTAGATGCTTACCTCTACCTCCCCCAGGTACTAAGGAGTATATAATATAGTACACATTAGATGTTTACCTCTACCTCCCCCAGGTACTAAGGAGTATATAATATAGTACACATTAGATGCTTACCTCTACCTCCCCCAGGTGCTAAGGAGTATATAATATAGTACACATTAGATGCTTACCTCTACCTCCCCCAGGTGCTAAGGAGTATATAATATAGTACACATTAGATGCTTACCTCTACCTCCCCCCAGGTGCTAAGGAGTATATAATATAGTACACATTAGATGCTTACCTTTACCTCCCCCCAGGTGCTAAGGAGTATATAATATAGTACACATTAGATGCTTACCTCTACCTCCCCCAGGTGCTAAGGAGTATATAATATAGTACACATTAGATGCTTACCTCTACCTCCCCCCAGGTGCTAAGAAGTATATAATATAGTACACATTAGATGCTTACCTCTACCTCCCCCTGTTTTGTTGAATAGAGAGTATTTGTGTTTTAATTAATACATTTAAAAATCAGCTAAATGTAATTAAACTGTGTCTAGAGGCTACTATTACTTTTTAACTTTCTGAAGTGATGTTTTTTTTAATTGATGTTGCATAACACTATAGAATAGCCATGCGGTGATTCACATTTATTGTAATGAAAGAAGTAACGATGTATTAACTAAGATCTCGATCTATGTATTACCGGATTCAACCAGCGTTTGAATTGACGGTGGACAGTTTTTTGCAAGAATCAGCGGTGGACAGTTTTTTGCAAGAATCAGCGGTGGACAGTATTTTGCAGGAGTCAGTGGTAGACAGTATTTTGCAGGAGTCAGTGGTGGACAGTATTTTGCAAGATTCAACAGTGGGTAGTGGACACGTTTTAATAAAAGTCGGCAGTGGACAATTTTTTTGCAAATGTAGGGAGTTAAGTCTTTTTGGAAACGTCGGGATTTTTAACCGTGTTTCCTGAATCGGGAGTCAGATTTTTTCAGCTGACTCCTCAGAAATCAGCAAGTTTTACAGAATTCTAGAATTGGGGTCAGGAGTTGATGTGTGTGTGTTTTTTTTTTTGTTGTTGTTTGTTTTGATTCTTCAGATTATTTTCAGTCAACTATTCTTCTCTGTAAGAAAGTATATAACATAGTAGCCATTTGATATCATATAACAATATCGATATCATCAGATAAAAAAAAATGTCTGCCATTTTCATCAGAGACGTTTTGCATGCTGAACTTAAGATTAGTATCAAAAGTGATAATTACAGATCAAAATGCAAAATGGTGGCAGAGATCAAATCGCAAAGTCGCAAGAAAAAGAATCTTTTGTCATGAAACGATGTACTGTATTCATTTTTTTGTTTTTTTATTGATTAACTTGTCATCAAATGGATGAAGCATTTACTCACTTGATTGAGATTCTAATGACAGCTATTTTTGGTGAAGCATTTTTTTTTTTTTTTGAAGACTTCCAGGAATGAATTGTCATGCATTTCTTTTGTTATTTGAATCGCTCTCTAGATTTTTTTGTCTTTAAAGTTTAAGCAGGTGAAGAATATATTTTTTTGTCTTAAAGTTTAAGCAGGTGAAGAATATATATGCATATCATTTTCTGTACACCTAAAATATATGTGTACGTGTTTCTATGTAAATATAATTTCTGTCTACATTTTCCTTTATGCAATTGTATGTAGGCTTAAGTGTGTGTGTGTGTATATATATATATATGATGGACTCTCCCGTCGATTTCGACGTATGAGTGCCCCGCCAGGGAATTTGTAATTGTAAGGGCTGCGCAATCCCCAACAACCGCTCTCCTGAGTCGGCATTGCTTGATTCCAATGGTAAGTAGTAATACAAGACGACTGGAAACAATGCCGAGATAAGCAGAGAGCACACATACAGCACCTGGTATTCCCAAATGGTCACTCATTTAGTACTGGCCAGGCTAGACGCCGCTTAACTTTGGTGATCTAACGGAAACCGGTGTGTCAACGTGATTGTGCCATATATATATATATATATATATATATATATATATATATATATATATATATATATATATGGCACAATCACAATATATATATATATGGCACAATCACAATATATATATATATGGCACAATCACAATATATATATATATATATATATATATATATATATATATATATATATATATATATATATATATATATATATACATATATATATATATATATATATATATATATATATATTAATAATAATAATGGCGAGGTAGCCATAATTACCAAAGACGGAGAGGCGAGAAATAAATTATTCCTTCCTTACTTTAGTAAAGCGGTTAAAATATAAGCGTTTACAAGCTGATGAGTCGGCCATCGGTGACCATTTATTGGAGTGCCATTTATGCACTGAGGGATACGGATGAGGCATTTACTGTCTTGCACAGGGCTCGCTCGAAGAATCACCTTAAGATTCTCGAAGCGGTCGCCATCAACCTACGTAAACCGTCTCTGTGCAAGCAGAAAGAATATACCCACAGTTTGGAACTGATGGGTACATAATATTTTTTTTCTTCCACTCATTCGATAATCCATGAATTTAATTCGCTTTTTCAAACATTTTATTTTAGTCGACGTGAGATCTTGAAAATGTGTCGACTCGAAAGACGTCTCGATTTCACCACCATTTTTTTTTTCTCCTCCATTCTAATTTTTTTATATTTTAACTGCTTTACTAAAGGAAGGAAGGAAGGAAGGAAGGAAGGAAGGAATAATTTATTTCTTGCTTTAGTATTATAGGCCTCTCCGTCCTTGGTAATTATGGCTACCACGCCATTATTATTAAAATCAATTTAAAAAATGTTGTACCTATAAAAACATATATATATATATATATATATATGATTATTTTTATTTATACAGACATGCACAAAATCTGCGACACTGACATGTCGATGTTATCGATCAACACATAGTAGTAATGAAAATAAGCGTCGATACGCTGATAGGTAATAATAAAATGTTTTCTCAGTTGAAGGCATTTTTAAAAATGACATACAATTTTGTTTAAGAAATCGATACGATGCCAAGATTTTTTTTGAAAAATATTTTATTATTACCTATCAGCGTATCGACGCTTATTTTCATTACTACGAGGTGTTGATCGATAACATCGACATGTCAGTGTCGCAGATTTTGTGCATGTCTGTATAATGTATCGATGCTTATTTTCACTACTACGATGTGTACTACCATTACACGGTCTCAACACTACACTGTTTTCATATTACAACAAGGAGAACGTCGCCGTTAGGGAGTACGCTCGGCGTGGAGAAATATTTAAAAATAAATATATACAACAATGTCGGATTCTTATTTTCATTGAAAAACGGACGGATGTCCGTCCGAATTATTTGATTTATTATATATATATATATATTTTAATCTTGGCATCTTATCGATTTCTTAAACAAAATTGTATTTCATATATATATATATATATATATATATATATGTGTGTGTATGTATGTGTGTTTACGACGATTGACTATCGAGCCTGCTCCGTATAATAGGATTAAATTCTCACCGACTTATGTAATTATTCATGGTGGCCGCATCGGTTAAGTGTCGGGATTTGAGTTAAACGTGACTTTTGTTCCGGAGTTCGAATCGGGCGACCGGTTTGAATAATTATCTCTACACTGATGATTCAGTAAGGATGAAACGTATACGTATGTAGATAATTATATATATATATATATATATATATATATATATTATTAAAACTAACCGACAATTTTTGTCTGGCTATTTTAGTGTTGATCCCTTCAATTTTCCGGATTAAAATCTTAATCTCGGAAGGAAATTGGCTGATGAAACTGCCATAGTGTAAATGTTGGTCCAGAGTACTTTCTGACCCGTCTGGGTCCATCGTCAGTGGAATAATGACAAACAGGTAAAGACCTGGAGTGAGGTTTATAATTAATTATGGCGGGAAAATTTAACTATGTTTATTAGGTATTATAAGCATTTAAGTATATTAGTGCTAGTGTTAAAATTAATCTTGTTAATAGCAGGTTTTTTAGTTTTAATGAGTAGAGCTTCTAGTATGTGGAGTTTTTGAGTATTAGTATTATGTTCTAGGATTTTAGTATTGTCTACGAGAAGTTGTCGGATTTGAGAGCGGGGACAGGAATGTTCATTAGTAAGGTGTCTAGCTATAGCACTATTATCGGATAGATGCATGGTCAACCTCCTGGGCAGAGTCATGGTGGTCGAGCCAATATATACGTGTTCTTGTTGGTTGTCGGAGACACAGTCTCCCAAAGGACATTTAAACTCGTATACAAGGCCCGTCCTATCCAAGACTCTAATCGAGGGAGAAGAATTATTTGTAATAATAAGATTAGTAGTTTTAGTTTATTGTAGTAAATAATTAGTTTAACTTTTTTATTTGGGTCGGTGGGAAGTACGTTTTTATTAATAATATTTTTTAAGACCTGTTCATCTGTTTTATAGTTATGGTGAAATTGGTTACGGTAAAATAGTTTGATAGTCTTGTTGAGTGGAGAAATGGATTCATTGTTCTTGTTATTATTATTACTGTTACTAGCATTATTTTTAAATAGTTTAATTTGTTGGTCTATAATATAATTAGGGAAACCATTATTTACAAGGGTTTGTTTTATATTTTTAAGTTCATTTTGAAAGAGAATAGGGGAGGAAGAGATTAATTTAGCTCGCGTTAGTAGGTTTTTAATAATGGCTATTTTATATTTAAAGGGGCATTCACTAACGAAGTTAAGAGTACAGGGGTTTTTGTTAGTAGGTTTTTTATATGTAGATGTTACAAATTCATTATGATTTGTGTCTATTAAGACGTCTAAGAAAGGGAGTTTTTTATCGATGTTAAGTTCATAAGTGAAGTCTAAAACGGAATTATTTTTGAAAGTATCTTTTAATATATTAATCTCGTTTATATTATTTGTTAGTATTAGAATGTCATCTACGTATCTTAAATATATTAGTGGTTTATTAATAATGCTAAACACTTTAGTTTCCAAGTTGGACATGTAAAAGTTTGCGAATGTTGGACCTAGCGCAGACCCCATAGCGACACCATCTTTTTGTATGTATATATGGCCGCGATGATCGTAGAAAGGGACTTCAGTCGTACAAGCCAATAAGATTTTTCGTAAAGTGTTAGGGTTAATTTTAAGTGGGCGGTTA
>OY744535.1:29898461-29923461 GCA_963556195.1 Sepiola atlantica
ATGACCAAAAACTTGATTAAGCAAGCTTTAAAATGGCACCAGTTTCATTTTTCTACCTGGAATAGTTCATGAGATATACGCATTTGTAATGTTCCCAAGACTTTTGAAACACCCTGTATATTATACATATATATATATTATATATATATATATATTATGCATATATATATATTATACATATATATATATATTATACATATATATATTATATATATATTATACATATATCATACATATATATATTATACATACATATATTATACATATATTATACATATATATATTATACATATATATATATTATATATATATAATACATATATATATATTATATATATATATATATATAGTATACATATATATATATTATACATATATATATATATTATATATATATATATATATAGTATACATATATATATATTATACATATATATATATATTATATATATATATTATATATATACATATATATATATTATATATATACATATATGTATATATGTATGTATATATATATTATTTCCGGTGTAGTTTTGGCAGAGAAGTTGTACAATCAATCCAGTGAATGTTACAGTATTATGGTTAATGCTAAATAACAAATAGAGCTGTACATTTTTTATAAAATTATATGTAATTGTGCAAACATATTTTTTCTTGGCCTTTTGGCTAAGATCAAAGTGTAGTATCGATTCTGATTGATACTGCACCCCATACTGTTGTAGTCTTGGCCTACGGGTCTTGATTTACGCCGGTCAATGGGTCTGTCCTGTGCAGTTCTGGAAGGTCCACCTTCCCAGGCTTTAAGTTTATTGCTTACTGCCTGAGACGCCCCTATCGGGGAATTCCGACGGGGCTGTCCAGGCAATTTTTAAACTCCACTTTCCCGACAAGACCTTGGGTCACATCTTACTTGTGGGAGTAAGATAAAAACTGGCCTTGTGCCTAACTCCTGGAGAGGAGTAAATCAATACTCACCCATCTATTATGTGTAAGTGTATCGCGTGGCTGATAACAATATCGAACACGTGGGGATGATAGCAGGATCGAACAAAGAAAGTCACCCACAATTTGAGGAAGATTCATTCACCAATCTCTGGCTGGATGGAAAGTACACAACTTGTACCTAACTTCTGGAGAGGAGTAAATCAATACATTCATGTTTCAACCCATCGAATATTTGGGGATCTACAAAATCAAAATGGAATAAAAGTAAAAGTCTCTTGAAATTTGCAAGTACAAAAATTAACAGACGAGAAAACAGGTGACTCTAAGTAATAACTCGATTGACGACACAACTTCCTCCCCCCCCCCCCGTACCCTCAAATCATATACGTGTCATGATCTTCGTCGGATTAGAAACATATGGAAAAAGTGGAAGGTAAATGAAATTTACACGTGTCATTTATAACTTAGTCTTCGCATCGGGTTATTCATCTGTGCCAACAAATATTCTATTAAAAACCAAAGAAACCCCAAGATACAAATAAACCACAAAAGAATAGGAAGTAGATATCGCATTACGTATTTCTATTTTTTATCTTTAAGGGTCTGCAAAATAGGTTATCTCCCATATTAACTAGTTCAACGAACTACTATACCCATACACTCTATCCAACACTCTCCTCCTCCTCTTCCTTCTTCTCCTCCTCCTACATCAAGTCTTACCAATTTCTCTCCAAATATATAAATATAATCTATATATATATAAAATAGTAACTGATCTTTGCGTCTTATGTTCACCCAGACCGCTGGACAGAATTGCTTGAAAATTGGCATGTGGATTACTGACCTCTCAGTGAAGGTCATAGGCTATATAAGAAATATATCACTTCAACGCTGGGGGTCCCAAGGCGGCACAACCTCCCCACTGAAAACTGTTTTCCCTTTCATTCAAATAAAATTTAAACCCTAGGTAAATGACCAAAAATGATGCCTCTTCCTTAAATTTCAGCAAATTTTAATAATATTAAGAGGATCCCTGGGGAAACAAGCCCCCCCCCCACACACACACACACACTGAAATTTAAACCATAGGTCCACCGAAAATTCAAATAGGTCCAATTTCAATTAAATGTATTAAATAAGAATGATTTACACACACACACACACACACACACACATATATATATATATATATATATATATATATATATATATATATATATGAAGCAAGAGCTAGCAGGCGAAGCCAGCTAGTTATTTATAAATAAATATTTTCAAATTGACCCATATACACATGTACGTCATGCCACTCTGCAATCATCAGTATGGGAGGAGACAATCCTTGCCTGTCGCACAATTCGAACTTCAATACCAACGTCATCTTTGACTCAGTAGTCGGAGCGCTAACCGTTGCAGCCAACACGCATTGTTGTGGAAATGGGAGAGTAAATTAACGTCTAAATGCCAAATTCAGTGGGCATATTAGCAAGCTGTCAAACAGAATTCAATAGGCAGGGCCTATATATATGAATTTTACAGAAGTTTAGATCACATGATACCAATGATTTCATGAACAAACTTAACTCCTATAAGATTCAAAAGTAAATAGTATGCTCTCATAGATTAATCGGGCACTCTATTGGATTTATTTTCACAAAGCAGAACCAACAAATGCACACACACACACACACACACACACACACATATATATATATATATATATATATATATATATATATATATATATATATTTTTTTTTTTTTCTCTTTTCACTTTATTTTATTTTATTTTATATATTATATTTTATATTAATATTTTTTTTTGACATTATTATTTTTTTATTTTTTTTTATTTTGATTTAGATTCTTCACGGCCCCAACCACGTGACTTTCCACATTTAAATTTTAAATTTCTTTTCTTTTTTCTCCATTTCATTCTTTCCAAATATGATCTAACTTTTTCCTGATGAGATCTCACTTTATAATAGCTGTTGATCGATAACATCGACATGCCAGTGTCGCAGATTTTGTACATGTCTGTATAAATAAAAATAATCACACATATATATATATATATATATATAACATATGTCACTAATAATATTTCGATTAGCCATATTTTTTTTTTTAACATAGTTCATCTCAAACAAGGCAGGCCGCCACTGTAGACATAAGGGGCTACTGAGAAAAAAGAAAAGTGGAGAAGGTTGGCGGGGTCAACCTAAATTGCGTATAAACTGGTGATTTCAGAAGCTATGGAACACTAAGCCCGTTTGACTTAGGGTTAGGGTTTACTTCATTCGTTAGTAAATGGTGTAATAGATTATGCCATTTAATCTGGTAATGTTGTCTTCTGAACATTTGATAATATTGTTATTGTCATGCATTGAATTTTTCACATGACCTCATTAACCTCATTTTAAAGTCATTATTTCTGGAATGCTATGAAGACAGATACAAACTGAAGAAATGGAAAATTCTCAAATACGTGACAATCCAAAGTTTAAACGACGTAATTCTAAGAAAAAATAAAAGAAATAGAACATTTTCACAATGGAAATTATAAAGAAAAGAATTCTGTGGCATTTGCAGATTTCATAAAATTCGTAAACAAATGAAGTCTTTCCTTAATTCTGTGACGTCAGGAATAACGGTAGAAAAAGTGTTGTGAATTTTAAGGGAGCCTGACTTGCCTTCAAGAAAGGTTAGGAAGATGTCAAATGAGTTTATTAGATACTTTGCGTAACTCTTTGTAAAAGCTTCTTTTTATGAAATATTTTTAATCATCTGAACAGATATTACACTTTGATCCTAGCTAGAAGGCCGAGAAGTGACCAAGAATCTATATAATTAAATTGTCGTCTTTCTTCTTCTTTTTGTATAAATCAGGATTTTTTTTTATGGAATCGCTCCAGACAAGGTATGAAGCCACTTGATGTAAGGAGCTTAAAAAAATAGTATTTCAAGGTCAAAAATTAGCCAACAATAAGTGTTAGATGGATAGATTCCGACCCAGAAAACTACAATTCTTCCCCCTTTGTCAGAAACATTGTTCATGGAATTTGAGTACTAAAGGACAAAATAAGGGAAGCGAAAGGGTTCATGGATCTTCATGTGAAACTAACCCTTTTCAAATGTGAAACATTTAGTAAAAAAAAGTAAATTATGATTCTACTGTCAGCATTCTTGCAGGAAGGACCACATAATGGTTGCCAACGTCCCTCAGTGAAAGTGGTATTATGGAATCGACTGGATTGTGAGGACTAAAGGACAAAATAAGGGAAGCGAGAGTTACGAGGCTGTCGAAAGTGAACCCAGCAGTCATTTTCTACTCTCCTGAATTTTGTTTTTAATCTGTTTGATTCTGTTGTTGGCATTGGTTTCCCTGATTCTTTTTTAGAATCAGGTACTCACAGCAGGGACCACGTGAAGGTTGACAATATCCACAGTGAACGTGTTGTTATGTGTCTGACAGGATACGAACATGGTATGCAGATTCGTGTCTGTGCGGGCATCCACTTCACCAGAACCACCTTCCGAACTCTTTCTGTAATTATGTGATGTCAAGAATGAGGATAGAAAAAGCGCTGTCAATTTTGAGATAGCATTGTTGAATCAAATATTCACAGGACAGAACAGCCGTGACCAAAATCTTCCCTACTCAACTGAAGATCCATTAAATTTTTGTCTGTATATATGCTCGAGAGTCTCTGTAGTGGATCCCAAAATCCCAAAATAATAACTTGATAATTTGATAATTTCACACAGACGCTTCTGATTGGCTCAAAAATATATCTGTATTTATTATTTATACCGGAAGTCTGCGGCAAGCCATATGCGCACAAACGATTTTAGGCAGTTTTATTTTGTACTTCAAAGGGTAATGAGTGGACCTGGAAGCAATGACAACTAAGGGGTTAATTTACATTCCTAAAACCTTCCAAAATGTGAACTCATCATTGGATGTATTTCAAATCTATAATCAATACATTTGTAGAATCAACAAGTGTAGCTTTTTCTGTAATTATGGGGTACTAATGATAACGGTAGAAAATGTGTTAATTTTGAGAAAGAGGGAGAGAAAGAAAGAGACAAAGATAGAAAGAAAGAGAGAGAAAGAGAGAAAGAAAGAGAGAGAGAAATAAAGAGAGAGAAAGAGATAAAGAAAGTGAGAAAGAGAGCGATAGAGAGAGAGAGAGACAGAAAGATATAGAGAAGGAGAGAGACAGATAGATAGAGAGAGAGACAGAAAGATATATATATATATAGAGAGAGAAAGAGATAGAAAGAGAGAGCATGACTTGTCTAAAGGAAGACGCTAAATGATCTCATTAGATGCGCAGTTGAATTCTTTATGAAAACTTATTTCTATGAAAGATTTTTAATGATCTGAATAAATGAGACTATTGACGTTGCTTAATCCAGTGAATAAAGACACGGATGATGCAGATCTTCTCTCGTGACCTTCTCCTCTCGATAATCTACGAAATGTTATCTTCCTTTTTCATGCAAAGCCAAAAGGAAGATATGTTTTTGATTTAGCAAATTAGAAGATTCATTAGAGCATAGATCATCCTTTTCATCTAGAAATGTCAAACCATTCAACCAAGAAACAATGAAAGAAGGTATTTTTGTAACAAAGTGTGCAGGGGGGCGGGGGGGGCTTCTCGGATCCATATGGTTTGTCTGTAGTCAAAAATGATACTTAATTGGAAAGGGCTCCAACTGGCATCCAGTTGACAGACACGCCCTTGCTTGAGTGAAGCAATATTTCTACACTAGAAAATTTCCATTCATGAACTAGCAACCAATCAGAACTCAGAGAATGGAATTATCAACCTAAGCACAATATAACATCCCAGCCTGCTTATATACCAATTTTCTAGCTTCTAATCTAGATCTTTAGTGTTTCTTCGATCCCAGCAATTTGTTCGTAGTCCTCTTCGTCGACAGAAAAAAGTTGTCATATCTCTGACATAAGTTAGTTTATGCTGAGAGAATAGTGACAGTAGTAGTCATCGTCTTGTTGCTTTAATAGCAGAACCGGAAGTTGTTCGTTTTCCTCTTCTCTTCTTGTGATGATAGCAGCAGCCGTCTTCCTCTCTTCCCTGGTAGATGTAATAATGGATTCAAAATAAAAGAAAACTCTTTATTACAATTAATTTTTGTTTGCTCATTCGTGCTGATATGTACATGATAGAAAATAATGTAATTGTTTATCTAATTGCGAAAATAGATTGGAAAATGGTGGAAGCAGCTTACGTCATTGATCAAAAGATATGACGTAATGTTTTTCCCGATGTCTCATGTTCTTTGTTGTTTGATTTTTAATGGAATTTTACACTTTCTGTACCTGAGCTACGATTACCCCCCCCCCTCACAATTTATGATATTTGATTCCTACTTTGTAAATAACAATATGTTAACTTTTGTAGTAGTTACATAATTATGATCTATTTTTCTTTTGCGCTAACATTTTCTCACTCGCGGAGTGATTGATACGTTGTTCGGCAAGAACACGTTTGGGCGTAGGAGGCAACTTCCGCTCAAACCTTTTTCCGGCTCTCTAAAAAGCAGTCAGAGTTTAAGCGTCGAGTGGACAAGATGTCATATTGCTTTCTCGCCTCTAGCCATGACTCGAGCGAGAGGCGAGATGAAAGACCCGATCGTAGAAGAAGTTTGTTCTTTTAAACAAACTATGGTAACCTGTTTCTCTTCATACCCGCAAATTTTAGCGTGACAAACCCAAAAAAATGTCATTTCAAAGCAACCTTCACCATCATATAACGCCACTCCTCTCTACATTTTTACGTATTTAATATAACTCAAAAGCAGAAATTCTAGAAAAATAATGTAACCCGTTGGTCAACCATTGATCTCGGATTAGATTGTTTGAATAAGGAAAAAGTAAGTGTGTAAAGCTAGTTTTTTTTAAATTATTTTTTAACATAGTTCACCCCAGACAAGACAGGCCGCCACTGTAGATGTAAGGAGCTACTGAGAAGAAAGAAAAGGGAGAAGGTTGGGGAGGGGGGGGGTAGTAAACCTAAATTGGGATGTGTGCAGCGAGATGTCTGTCCACATTAGTTTTAAATTTCTGCATGTCAGTACCGTCAGGGAAACAGGGGGCAGTTAAATATGAAAACTAAAAAGACAAAAGACCAAACTCCAAAATGAGTCACTTTCTGATAGTAACCAAGCTCAACTCAGGTCGAATATTGATTTACTCCTCTCCAGGAGTTAGGCACAAGGCCAGTTTTTATCTTACTCCCACAAGTAAGATGTGACCCAAGGTCGGGTCGGGAAAGTGGGGTTTGAAAAATTGCCTGGGCAGCCTCGTCGGCATTCCCCGGTAGGGGCGCCTCAGGCAGTAAGGAATAAACTTACTCCTCCCCAAAGAGGGGAGGCGAAGCCTGGAAGAGTGGACCTCCTAGAACTGTACAGGACCGTCCCATAGACCGGCGTAAATCAAGCCCCGAAGGCCAAGACAATACCAGTCTATGGGGTGCAGTATCCATCGGAACAGATACTACACTTTGATCTAAGCCAAAAGGCCAAGAACCCTTTGAGTCTTTTATTTACTCCTCTCCAGGAGTTAGGCACAAGGCCAGTTTTATCTTACTCCCACAAGTAAGATGTGACCCAAGCTCGGGTCAGAAAGTGGGGTTTGAAAAGAGGGGAGGCAAAGCTTGGGAGGGTGCACCTCCTAGAACTGCACAGGACCAGACAACCCCCAATAGACCGGCGTAAATCCAGACCCAAAGGCCCGGACGATACTGGTTTATTTATCAATGACGATAAGGGTGTTTATTTATTTCTGTGTACATCATGAATAGCAAGCTAAATGACTAAATGTTTTGTTTCTTTCTTTGTACTTTTATTCACCCTAGACATAGCGCATTGCCACTGAGACGTAAGGGGCTACTGCGATTAGGGGGCTAGATTTATAGGGAGCATGCTAAGTGGGGAGTTGTACAGCAAGATGTTTGTTCACATAACATTTAAATTTTTGCATGTTGGTACAGTCAGAGAAACAGGGAGCAGAGAGGAAATTCCAAAATCTAGCAGTCTGAGGAAAGAAGCAAGCTATTAGAGTATAAGTCTTTCCAGCATCTGGGGGCATCTACAGTGAAAGGGTGGGATTTTGCTGCTAGTCGCATTGGGCGGGGATATGTACGTTGAGGGGGGGGGGCAAATGCAGTAAGTTAGGTAAAGCATATTCCGTGGAAGTACTTGTAAAACAAGTACAGGGATGCAACATTGTGGCGATGGGACAGGGGCTGGAGCTTGGTAGACAATGTGGGACCTATTAGGTTAGAGACTCTGGTTTGGACCCTGTCCAAGAGGGAGAGACTAGTGGTTGGTGCACCAGCCCAAATGTGGTAACAATACTCCATGCATGACGAATGCTGGCTTTGTAGAGATATAAGATACTGACAAGTGTGAAAAGTTTTCTAGCCCGGGAGAGGGAGCCCACCTTCTTTGCAGCAGACTTGACAGTATCTTCTATGTATTTATTCCAAATTCATGTTGCCTGTGAATGTTAGGCCGGAGAGGAGTCTGAACGTTAATTTCAAGCATCATCTAACAAGATGACTGGATTCGTCATTGAAAAGGTTGATGTGCCGTAAAACTAACACAGAAATAAATCAACAAACGCAACTCTTTTTCGGTCTAACAACTTTTCTTACACCTAGATCAACTACTTGAAAAAGTTTCTTTCTTGGCAAATTACTATTATGTTGACGAACAAGATGACCTGTCCACCATATAAAAAAAAGTGTGACATTACAAGAAATTCGATGGAAGGCATTTCACTCAACGTGAGTATTTATTTACCTCCTCTCCAGGAGGTTAGGCACAAGGCCAGTTTTATCTTACTCCCACAAGGTAAGATGTGACGCAAGGTCGGGTCGGGAAAGTGGGACTTGAAAAGCCAGCGCTCGAGAGGTGAGTACTCTGGCCATTAAAAATTGCCTGGGCAGCCCCGTCGGCATTCTCCGGTAGGGGCGCCTCAGGCAGTAAGCAATAAACTTACTCCTCCCCAAAGAGGGGGAGCAAAGCCTGGGAGGGTGGACCTCCTAGAACTGCACAGGACAGACCCATAGACCGGCATAAATCAAGCCCCGAAGGCCAAGACAATACCAGTTTATGGGGTGTAGTATCCATCGGAACAGATACTACACTTTGATCTTAGCCAAAAGGGAGTACCTCTGTGTCAGAGATAGGGTTGGGGGCAATAATATGATTGGGATATGCGTTAGGCTTTTTGTATTAAAATGCCTTAGTTTTCTTTGTGTATATAGTCAATGTTACACAGCCATAAAACAATGATACATGCACACATGTGTATATCTATCTTTCTATATAGTTAGGTATGCATATATGTTTATAGATTTGTACGTACAGGATTCACTCCTAAACTAATTAACCGATCATTATGAAGTTTTGAACACTGCTGCTGGGCATAAGGGGTCGCCCTTATTTTAGGATGATATTTTATTGAATAGCATTAGTGTCTTTGATAAACGGCATCTCTAATTGATCATGTGATGGTTATTAAAAGTGTGGTCATCCGTTACCCAGTACCAGAAACGTCTTTCTGGTCAACCATACCTTGATGACTGGTACAAAAACACCTTGCCGACCGGTTCGACTGCCAGGTAAGTTTTGAACGCATGCCTGCTCAAGTGATTGCCAGTCAAGCCAGTGCAAAAAGCATCTCACTGTCTGGTCAACTGCCAGGAAAGCTCTGACCACCCGCCTGCACAAAGTGTTTACCTGTTGACTCAATACTAAAACTGGTTTGTTGACCGGTTGACCAGAAATATCTCGTCAACTGGTAGCTAGCATAATCACGTTGACGCACCAGTTCTTATTCGATCACCGAAGTTAAGCAATATTGAGCCTGGTCAGTACCAGGTGAGTGACCATTTGGGAATACCACGTGTTATATGGGGGAGAATGTTGACACCTTCCTGCAAGAACTGTAAAACTCTGCCCTGACCGGAACATATATGCGACTGGGGATCACTTGTAAATTTAATATTCCCTAGAAACTTCCTCCTTCAGAGGAAAGCTGGCTAAACCCGCCTAGGATGAATGCCGCTTTGTTTCGTTTTTTTTTTTTTACAGTGCTACCTAGGGGTGTGTGATTAGCTTAATAGATACCGTCACATACTATGGAATCTGCGATGCAGAGTTCAAATCCTATCTGATACAAATTGACTTACACTGTATTGATGAACATCTGCTTTGAAGTCATCAGATTTAAATATTTCCTTTCCAGCAGCTCTCTTAATCGTTCTTTCCATTCTCGTTTCTTCAAAAGTCAGTATATTTTATATATGGATGTTATTCTCACAACGTTTCGGCCGATGTGACCTCCGGCCTTCTTTAAGTGCATCTTGTTAAATTCGGGAATCTTTATGTCAAACTTTAGAATCTATACGGAATTTCAAATGGGACGCTTTATTTAATCCATTTACTTAATTTAATAATATTTACTTGGGGGTGCGTGATTGGCCTAATAGATACCGTCACTAACCATAGAATCTGCTATGCTGAGTTCGAATCCCATTGGATCTATTGTGTTCAATTTTATACACCAATATCGTTGGGAAAGGTATGAACCCACGATTTTCCCCTCCAGCTATAGGTAAAATAGTGACTTGCCTTCAACTAATTGTATACAACTAATCATTGACGATAGGCATTGTGTTGTAGCATTAAATGACTCAAAAAGCTCTATTAATCATTCAATCGATTCTCCTTTCTTCAAAAGATACATCTTATATATGGATATTATTCTCACAACGTTTCGGCCGATGTGACCTCCGGCCTTCTTTAAGTGCATCTTGTCGAATTCGGGAATCTTTATGGCAAACTTGAGAATCTGTACGGAATTTAAAACGGTACCCTTTATTTAATCTACGGGGGTGGATTGTTCTCGTTCTGTCAGCCATGACCGGGTGGAAGTCTTAAGTAATGATGGAGGTTACATCGGCTGAAACGTTGTGATAATAACATCCAAGATGAGAATAGTAGTCTTGAATAATACGAATTATTAATCTTCATCTAAAATAATTCCTTGTTTTAATTATTTTTCTTTTTCACTTCTTGCGTCGACTCCATAACGCGTCTGGATATTCCAGACTCTAGGGAGCGTCATAACAAAAGGAAGAGTTACGATTTATCAAAGTGTAGTATCTGTTCCGATGGATACTGCACCCCATAGACTGGTATCGTCTTGGCCTTAGGGCAGGGGCGGGCAACCGCCAGCCCGCGGGCCACATCCGGCCCGCGAAGGCTTAGCGTCCGGCCCCCTACCCTGCTAAGCTTTATTACTGCAATCCGGCCCGCGGACCTCCCAGTAAAACTCATATCATTTTGTGACATAGAGGTAAAAGTAGGTTTTAATTACGATTTACAGTGGGATAAAAATGTATAAATATCAGTTATCTGTTGTCTACCTCAACAATCGAGTCAGACATGGAAATATTTCTTCATGGCCAACAGCACCAGCAGTCTCCTTGATTTATAGAGTGTTCAATGCAATTTTTGTACAATTTATTCATGTAAACAAAATATAGTAATTCTGAGATTTCGTTTTTCACTCCGGCCCGCGATCTCCTTCCAAAAGTCTCATCTGGCCCTCACTCTGAAAAGGTTGACGCCCCTGCCTTAGAGGCTTGATTCCGCCGGTCTATGGGTTTGTCCTGTGCAGTTCTAGGAGGTCCACCCTCCCAGGATTTGCCTCCCCTCTTTGGGGAGGAGTAAGTTTATTGCTTACTGCCTACCGAGGAATGCCGACGATGACTGGTAAGAGTTATTTCCCTTCCATTTTGGAATTTTTAAACGCATTTAAAAATTAATTTAAACAAACATTTCTTTCATTTTTAGGTGGATTAGGAATACAAGCATCACTTCTGGTTAATTTTGTTTCGGGTGGACGTTAAGAGTTAATGTGTTTATTAAACATTTTTCGGTCTTTGAAACCAGTATGTAGGCATTTGTAAGTAAAAATCACTCCCAGATTCACTCTAACTCTGAGTGGTGGTCCCTGTTATGGTCAAATCCATGGGTTAAACAGATTCTGTTTCATGGTATGACACATTCATATACATCAGAAAGCAAACACAATGAACAAATATTTAAAGATATTAAGTATTAAATTTAGTGGCCAGAGCTCAGCTGTCTGACCAGTTGAGGTCAACTAGAAAACTGAGATAGAAGTCTAGACAATTGGTTTATAAGCAAACTGGGACGTACCATTATGCTTAGATGAGCAAGTCAATTCTCTGGATTCTGATTGGTTGCTAGTCCATGAGTGGATAATCTTAATATAAATTTTTTTTTTCATTCAAGCAAGGGTTTTCTAAATCAACAATTTGGAGCCTTTTTATGGCCGCAAGTGTCAGTTTGATTCTACTGGAACTATAAACTCATTTGTCGAAATGGCTGTATTTGTTATTCGATAGCTATAAAAGGGTTGATGTGCCGTAAAACTAAAACGCAAATAAACAGCAAATGAGACTCTTTTTTTTTTCGCATTACCAACTTTTCTTGCACCTTGATAAAGTTCTTGAAAATGTCTGGGGGTTTGTTTTTTTTTGCTAACCTACCATTATGTTGACGAAAAAGAGCACCTGTCCACTATCAGAAGTGCGAAATTACAGGAGAATTGATGGATGAGATTTCTCTCAGAAGTGAGAGACCACCATTAAATGGTTACGGTAAGGGTTAACAATTTAAAATATGTGATCGTTCGAAAGTTGTGTACATGTGTAGTTCAGGGTTAGGGTTAACTGTTTAGAATATGTGATCGTTCGAAAGTTGTGTACATGTGTAGTTCAGGGTTAGGGTTAACTGTTTAGAATATGTGATCGTTCGAAAGTTGTGTACATGTGTAGTTCAGGGTTAGGGTTAACTGTTTAGAATATGTGATCGTTCGAAAGTTGTGTACATTTGTAGTTCAGGGTTAGGGTTAACTGTTTAGAATATGTGATCGTTCGAAAGTTGTGTACATTTGTAGTTCAGGGTTAGGGTTAACTGTTTAAAATATGTGATCGTTCGAAAGTTGTGTACATGTGTAGTTCAGGGTTAGGGTTAACTATTTAAAATATGTGATCGTTCGAAAGTTGTGTACATGTGTAGTTCAGGGTTAGGGTTAACTGTTTAGAATATGTGATCGTTCGAAAGTTGTGTACATGTGTAGTTCAGGGTTAGGGTTACCTGTTTAGAATATGTGATCGTTCGAAAGTTGTGTACATGTGTAGTTCAGGGTTAGGGTTAACTGTTTAGAATATGTGATCGTTCGAAAGTTGTGTACATGTGTAGTTCAGGGTTAGGGTTACCTGTTTAGAATATGTGATCGTTCGAAAGTTGTGTACATTTGTAGTTCAGGGTTAGGGTTAACTGTTTAAAATATGTGATCGTTCGAAAGTTGTGTACATGTGTAGTTCAGGGTTAGGGTTAACTGTTTAGAATATGTGATCGTTCGAAAGTTGTGTACATTTGTAGTTCAGGGTTAGGGTTAACTGTTTAAAATATTTGATCGTTCGAAAGTTGTGTACATGTGTAGTTCAGGGTTAGGGTTAACTGTTTAAAATATGTGATCGTTCGAAAGTTGTGTACATGTGTAGTTCAGGGTTAGGGTTAACTGTTTAGAATATGTGATCGTTCGAAAGTTGTGTACATGTGTAGTTCAGGGTTAGGGTTAACTGTTTAGAATATGTGATCGTTCGAAAGTTGTGTACATTTGTAGTTCAGGGTTACGGTTAACTGTTTAAAATATGTGATCGTTCGAAAGTTGTGTACATGTGTAGTTCAGGGTTAGGGTTAACTGTTTAGAATATGTGATCGTTCGAAAGTTGTGTACATGTGTAGTTCAGGGTTAGGGTTAACTGTTTAGAATATGTGATCGTTCGAAAGTTGTGTACATGTGTAGTTCAGGGTTAGGGTTAACTGTTTAGAATATGTGATCGTTCGAAAGTTGTGTACATGTGTAGTTCAGGGTTAGGGTTAACTGTTTAAAATATGTGATTGTTCGAAAGTTGTGTACATGTGTAGTTCAGGGTTAGGGTTAACTGTTTAGAATATGTGATCGTTCGAAAGTTGTGTACATGTGTAGTTCAGGGTTAGGGTTAACTGTTTAGAATATGTGGTCGTTCGAAAGTTGTGTACATGTGTAGTTCAGGGTTAGGGTTAACTGTTTAGAATATGTGATCGTTCGAAAGTTGTGTACATTTGTAGTTCAGGGTTAGGGTTAACTGGTTTAAATATGTGATCGTTCGAAAGTTGTGTACATGTGTAGTTCAGGGTTAGGGTTAACTGTTTAGAATATGTGATCGTTCGAAAGTTGTGTACATTTGTAGTTCAGGGTTAGGGTTAATTGTTTAGAATATGTGATCGTTCGAAAGTTGTGTACATGTGTAGTTCAGGGTTAGGGTTACCTGTTTAGAATATGTGATCGTTCGAAAGTTGTGTACATTTGTAGTTCAGGGTTAGGGTTAACTGTTTAAAATATGTGATCGTTCGAAAGTTGTGTACATTTGTAGTTCAGGGTTAGGGTTAACTGTTTAAAATATGTGATCGTTCGAAAGTTGTGTACATGTGTAGTTCAGGGTTAGGGTTACCTGTTTAGAATATGTGATCGTTCGAAAGTTGTGTACATGTGTAGTTCAAGGTTAGGGTTAACTGTTTAGAATATGTGATCGTTCGAAAGTTGTGTACATTTGTAGTTCAGGGTTAGGGTTAACTGTTTAAAATATGTGATCGTTCGAAAGTTGTGTACATGTGTAGTTCAGGGTTAGGGTTAACTGTTTAGAATATGTGATCGTTCGAAAGTTGTGTACATGTGTAGTTCAGGGTTAGGGTTAACTGTTTAGAATATGTGATCGTTCGAAAGTTGTGTACATGTGTAGTTCAGGGTTAGGGTTAACTGTTTAAAATATGTGATCGTTCGATAGTTGTGTACATGTGTAGTTCAGGGTTAGGGTTAACTGTTTAGAATATGTGATCGTTCGAAAGTTGTGTACATTTGTAGTTCAGGGTTAGGGTTAACTGTTTAGAATATGTGATCGTTCGAAAGTTGTGTACATGTGTAGTTCAGGGTTAGGGTTAACTGTTTAGAATATGTGATCGTTCGAAAGTTGTGTACATGTGTAGTTCAGGGTTAGGGTTAACTGTTTAGAATATGTGATCGTTCGAAAGTTGTGTACATGTGTAGTTCAGGGTTAGGGTTAACTGTTTAGAATATGTGATCGTTCGAAAGTTGTGTACATTTGTAGTTCAGGGTTAGGGTTAACTGTTTAAAATATGTGATCGTTCGAAAGTTGTGTACATGTGTAGTTCAGGGTTAGGGTTAACTGTTTAGAATATGTGATCGTTCGAAAGTTGTGTACATTTGTTGTTCAGGGTTAGGGTTAACTGTTTAAAATATGTGATCGTTCGAAAGTTGTGTACATGTGTAGTTCAGGGTTAGGGTTAACTGTTTAGAATATGTGATCGTTCGAAAGTTGTGTACATTTGTAGTTCAGGGTTAGGGTTAACTGTTTAAAATATGTGATCGTTCGAAAGTTGTGTACATTTGTAGTTCAGGGTTAGGGTTAGGGTTAACTGTTTAGAATATGTGATCGTTCAAAAGTTGTGTACATGTGTAGTTCAGGGTTAGGGTTAACTGTTTAAAATATGTGATCGTTCGAAAGTTGTGTACATTTGTAGTTCAGGGTTAGGGTTAGGGTTAACTGCTTAGAATATGTAATCGTTCAAAAGTTGTGTACATGTGTAGTTCAGGGTTAGGGTTAACTGTTTAGAATATGTGATCGTTCTAGTGTTCAAAAGTTGTGTACATTTGTAGTCATCAGATTCCTGAGCCATGAAACAATGATGCGCACTTCCACATACATTCCTACTCTTTGTTGTCGCCTCCTCTTTCATTTGATTACCCTCTGCCTCACACTTCCTCTTCTTGATACCAAGATGAAACAGATGTAAACATCACTAAAAAAAAACTAATGCGCACTGTGACAATTGTAACATTATTTTGAGATTCAAATAGTTTCGCAAAATTTCTTGTATTTTAGTGTGAATATTTTACTGTACTGTCTCCGGGATGCGTATGTTTCGTAGAAACGTTCAAACCTCGGACAGTTAGCATAAACTCTTATCGATAATGAAAACATTGAGGCAGTGTACATTTTAGACACAGGTTTATTGATCATCGACAAAGGTAAAACACATAAATACAAAATGAAGACGTAGCAAAGACGAGGAGTTTACTAAAATCTAAAAAGAGCCGTAAGCTTAAAAAAATGTTTCCTTTTCAGTCGTATACATGTTATACTTTGAGTGGACAAATATTTTTTCAAAGTTATCAAAACATCTTTTTTTGTCATTTTATTCACAAGTTTTTTGTTTTTTTTCTTGTTTCAGCTGAAGGTGTCCTACTGATTGATGGACCCAGGGACCAGGGTGTCCAGGTGAAATCTAATGCGACTTTCTTCTGCAAAGTCTACGACACCAATTCAACCGGGCCAAATGAATGGGAACCTTTTATGATCAGCTGGACTTTTCAGCCTTTGGTTGGAAACCCGGAGACAATTATGGAGGTAGAAATTCACAAGATGGAGTTCATACAGCATACAAACTCTAACACTAATAAATACAGCACGTCGAATGGCTACGAGCTACATATAAACTCGGTTAATTTTTCCGATGCTGGGAATTATACTTGTACTCTGAATGTCTCTCAGGAAATGGCCAGGGCATCTCTTTCTGTTCTGGGTGAGTTGAATTTATTCATTTTTATAAAATACTAACTATCCCGACCCGGCATTACCCGTGATGCAGTGAAACCATTTTAGTTTTTTAATTCTTATTTGTTTGAACATTTTTAAAAACTTATACAGAAAAAGAAATAAAATTTTAGTTGTAAGGGAAACAACTCTTTTTATATTCTTCAATTATAAGTATGATTTTTGCTGATTCTGTCATAATTGAAAAATGCTTCCATATTACGAGTTGTCCAGGTGGGACTGTATAATTTTTTTAAAATAAACTGGTGCGAAGTATGTTATTATATAGTACCAATAAGATGGTACAACAATAATGACCTAGTTTGATAAGTCAGCTTAAATGCTATTCAGGTCCAACTTTTAAAATCTTACAAGATAACTTGATGTGTTAGATAAAATACATATCTAAATAAGGCCGCTCAGGTAGCACAATCCTACCAGGGTCAACTTAAAAAAAAAAAAATATTGATGTTTTTTTTTTCTCCAAATTCTTGTATTTTTTATGTTTTTTCTTCCAGAAATGAATAAAATTGTGAAAAAATGTTTTATTTTTCAGTATTGAAAATCCTACAAAACGTTTAATTTTTTTTTATGTGTTGGGCTAATCATAGTTACTCCCCTTGACTTATTACAGATATCCGTTGTTTAATTAGGATTTTAATTCAGTTTTTACGACAACGAAAATGGATGTTTTTCAGATGCATCTATTCAATCTGCACGTTAAATGATGAAAATACTATTTAAAATTTAAGTGTGACAGACAAACGGACAAGCAAAAGAATATATATATATACAGGGTGATTCATAAGTCACTTCACTTAGCTATTTAAAATGTCATTTACAATTGAAGAGCGAATTTTTATTGTTATTCATATGGCCAAATTTGATGAATCTCCCACACTTGTTGAAAGGCAATGGAAACGTGATGTGAACAGAAAGCCTCCTTCGCACAACACCATAATAAATCAAATATGCTACAAAGAGTCGTAAATTCCTTGCAAAAAAGAATGGAGCTATGCATGCAGAACGAAGGTGGAAATTTTGAAAATTTGCTGTAATTTTAAACTCCCATAAATGAATTTGTTGAATAAACTGTCTGTTTTGTATTACCGTATTTTTTAACTTTAAAATTTCAAAAATAAATAGCTAAGTGACTTATGAATCACGCTGTATATATATATATATATATATATATATATACATAATAAAAAATAAATAAATAATAAAAATAAATAAACAAACAAACGAACAAATAGAATGAAATATAGTATAACAACACAAAGTAAACATACAATAATAATCAACTCAACCATAACCCCCTCTCTTTTCCTTCATTCACTCTTCAAGATATTTATAAAAACAATAACTCAAGTATTCTAATTCATAATTAACATACCTACGCTTGAGGACGACCAAGAAGGTCGAAAGTGCTAGAAAAATGACCGAATTACGAACAATCGGCGAAATATTATATAGGACTGCCGCCTGAAACACGAAAGATAGCTCGACGCCTCGAAAACCTTAAAATGAAGTTATGCAAACGCGAAAATTCTGTGTTGTTCAACAAAGCTTGTTTAGGTAATAACTTGCTGCCTAAATATATATATATATATATATATATATATATATATATATATATATATAGTCTCGGAAGTTTCTCAACCATTAAAACTATATTAAAAAATAAAAAATTAAAAAAAAACAACTTTTAGTCCCAAGTCTTTCAGTGGAAAATCACTCATGTAATTTATTTTTTTACAGTTATTATATTAGTTTGTTTCTAACACTATTTTAAGGGATCATCAGTTGTTTACCATGAAAAATTGTTTCGGGAATTTATATATATATAAAGATAAATGAAAGAAGAGAGATAAACATGTACGAATGACAAATTTATTTCAACTTCGATTGTTCAATGCAAGGTATACTCGGTAAAAAATGTTTATTATTCTTTCCTTAAGCCAAGGCTTTTCAAAGATTGAAATCTTATCATCAGAGGAATTACATAGATAGATAAGTTGGCAGTGGAAAAGCCAAAATTCAAAATTTGAAAAAATATTAAGTAATGGAGAGTGAGAATGTGCGTGTAAAAAGATATGGGGTCTGTCCAGTTGGTAAATGTCCGTTGATAAGGTGTCCAGTGAAAAGAGATTTAAAGATGGAAAAGAAGAGTTTTCGTGAAGGCAGCATTGAAAAGATTCAAGAATAAACTAAATCCAATAGAAAGATGTTTAGTTCACTATAGGTTCTATTTACTAAAAGTATACTTTTAGTTTAATATTTTATTTCATATATATATATATATAAATATATATAATGCACAATCACGTTGACACACCGGTTCCCGTTAGATCAGCGAAGTTAAGCGGCGTCGAGCCTGGCCAGTACTAAATGGGTGACCATTTGGGAATACCAGGTGCTGTATGAGCTCTCTGCTTATATTGGCATTGTTTCCAGTCGTCTTGTATTACTACTTGCCATTGGAATCAAGCAATGCTGACTCAGGAGAGCGGTTGTTGGGGATTGCACAACCCTTGCAATTACAAATTCACGCGCGGGCAGCCCCTGGTGGGGCACTCATACGTCGAAATCGACGGGAGAGTCCATCATCATATATATATATATATATATATAATTATATATATATATATATATATATATATGGTGGCAGTCTACTCGTTTTCGAGTATGACCACTTTTTGCATATTAATGTGATTAAGGCGAAGATATAGCTTTTTATGCTTACTAGACTTTTACAGACAATACAACAGATGTACCGAGCGTTGTGTTTGATTAAGTATTTGTTGGTGATTCACCAAGCCGGCACATTACATGGTTATCAGATTGCAAACTTAGCATGTCAGCTGTAGTTACCACACCCACACACACCGCCGTAGGTCTGAAGAGGTTTATGATGCAGCGAGCTGCACACATAGTTGTAATTTATTTACCTCCTCGCCAGGAGGTTAGGCACAAGGCCAGTTGTATCTTACTCCCACAAAGTAAGATGTGACCTAAGGTCGGGTCAGGAAAGTGGGACTTGAAAAGCCAGCGCCCGAGAAGGTGAGCACTCTGGCCATTAAAAGTTGCCTGGGCAGCCCCGTCGGCATTCCTCGGTAGGGGCGCCTCAGGCAGTAAGCAATAAACTTACTCCTCCCCAAAGAGGGGAGGCAAAGCCTGGGAGGGTGGACCTCCTAAAACTGCACAGGACAAACCCATAGACCGGCGGAATCAAACCTCGAAGGCCAAGACGATACCAGTCTATGGGGTGCAGTATCCATCGGAACAGATACTACACTTTGATCTTAGCCAAAAGAGAAAAATAATTGGTATCTACATGAAGATCACATACTCAAAAAATACCAGTACAGCAACAGGATTATAATGACCAACGCTTGTGTGACATGATGACCACTCTCTGAGTATCGGTAACTATGAACCCAGTGACAGACAAAAATTCTGATGATCAGTCACTTCAACTAATATATATATATATATATATATATATATATGTATGTATGTATGTATGTACATATATATACCAATATTAATTTCGGTAAATATTAAATCATTTTTACCTACATACGCCGGCGTTTCAAGCTTTCACTCTCATCGGTGTAGGGAATGATAATCTCAGACGGTCGCAAGATTCGAACCCGGTTACAAAATCACTCTAGACTCCGCAAGCAAGCGCCATAACCAAACGGCCACGAGACATTACCACGTCAAGAAAGGGAATTTAAGTTCTATTTATGCGAAGGAGGTGCATCTAGAAAGGCTGTCTAGAGTATTCGACGAACGTTGTCGGAACATGTCTACGTGACAGTCTATTTTTAACTTCCACGAACAGGGTTCAACTTCATTCTCTTAAATGGGCTAATAAAAATATATATATATATATATATATATATATATATATATATAAGAAAAATAAGATAATAAAATAATTTATTGTTCACCTAAAAGTCAGCAACTACACAAGACACACCCACGAAGTTGATATATTCTGTTTCAACATTGCCTCAGACAGAATATGGACACAGTTGTCTGCTTGTGTGTGTGTGTGTGTGTGTGTGTGTGTGTGTGCGTCAACATGCTATGGTTGAAATTCTGACCAATGCAGATATGTAGTATCAAATGAAATACATATATTTTTCCCAAAACAAAACAAAAAGACATGAGATAAAAAAAACTAAAAAAACAAAAATTGAATAATCCAACACCTGAGACCAGTGATCGTATTACAAAGTTTTAGAAACTGGTATTTAATCGGGTTTACTGAAATCGATAAAGAAAATTAAAATAATCAGATTTTTTTTTATTTTCGTTTTTATTTATTTTTTTTTTTACTGAGCTCATTTAGAATATGTGTAAGAATGAAAATCAGTTAAAATAGGGGATGCTCTCTAAAAACAAAAATCGAACAGAATCGCTAATAAATTCACAATCTTTTCTACAATCCAACTATATTTCGTACCAATAAGCTTGAGTCTATACTTTACTTGCCCACCAAGTTTCATTCATGAATATCCAACAGCCTAACCATGGAACAGTCAGTACTAGTTTACATGATACCAGTAGCAGGTTAGAAAGCAGAGCAGACCAGACCAGACCAGACCAGACCTGATATCAACAAAAATATTATAATTTAGGTTTTTCCATCCTCAAATGTTTATAATGAACTATAATTCTTTCAGACTTTGTGTGAGTAGAACAGAATGACGTCATACAATCACCTTCCATTCCGTTTGCGAAATAATCAATAAACTTGCACATAGACATAAAACAATACCAGTAAATCTACAAGAATCCATTTCCGTTTCTTCATAAACCAGGCAGCCATTTTAAATTTTTTGGTAATAGTTGGGAAAAAAAGAATTAATTACTTTGTGACTCTTCAAAATTTGCAAGCATTTCAACTGTTGAACAGAAAGCCATTTTTGTCTTTACAATTTTTAGCAAATTTTCATGTATTGAAAGATTGCAAATTTTGGAAGCTATTTACATCCATTAAATTAAAGAAATTAAAAACAGCATTACATTAACAAAATTATTTATAGTTTTATGACAATTTTATTCAATTAATAATTTAGTGGATAAATGATATCGTAATTCTTCTTCTTTGCGTGTCTTTGAAGTGTCATGTGGTCATACAACAGTTTCCCACTTTTCTACGCAGTTCTTTGCATTATTGTTGTACTCTGCAAGATCTTTCAAACTGCACCGGTTGGGTAGTAGAGGGTAGACAAGGCAGTGTTGCATCGTATGGTCCTCCTCTCCACATTCGCAGATGGTTTGGTCAGTTTTGTAGCCCCATCTACTCATAGCAACTTTTGATCGCCCCATTTCCATTCTCAGGCGGTTGAGTGTTTTCCATTGAAGCCAGGGTGCTTCTGAACCGGGAGGGAGGGCATCAGAATGGATAATTCTCATGCCAGTAACATGGGGTGAGGCATTCTCTGGCCGTCTTGTTCACAGGTGTAGTCTGGTCTCTTCCTGAGATGTTGTTAGAGGTTCGACAAGGCTGAGGAAGCTTCTTATTTAAGCTAACAACACAACAAAGCAAATACACATAAATAAATATGATGAGCACAAAGCAAAGACCATGCAGAGGAAGAAATGGACCAGAAAGGAAATTAGACAAAGAATGGAATTCTATTACATAATGTTCATGTAAAAAAAGCCAGAGTGCTTCTGAACCGAGAGGGAGGAATTCTTATGTCAGTAGTCTGGTCTCTTCCTGGGATGTTGTTAGGGGTTCGACGTGACTGAGGAAGCTTCTCCTTGACTTCAGTCGTTGGACCGTTGGTTCATGCCTATGTAGGAGATGGCGTTCATCACTGATAGCCTTTGTGATCTCTACTCGGCTGGCAACTTCCCATCTCACATCTAAAGTAAGTAACACTTATTTATTGTTCACGAATAGTTCTCTATCACTGACCCCGACAGCATGTGTTCTTTCTAATTGTATTTGGGACCATAATGTATTCCTTCTTTAACACTTATGTCTGTTGTTCTTACCTTGTATATTATATACACCTTACATGTTTCGTATCCACCTTTTACGTTTGTCCTTTGTGATACCGTAATAATTATAACTTTAATAATAATTAAATTTAATAATAATTATAACTTTAATAATAATTAACTTTAACTATAAAAATCCCATTAAAAATAATAAATTGCTAAAAAAAAATAATAAATGATGTAGTTTAATAGAAATAAAAAAAAAAAAGAGACAAAAATGAAAGTAAAAAAGACTCCGGTTCCGACAATGCCGGATACGTATAGCTCGTATGGCGATAATCGGTGTCTGCTAGCTGAACCATTTTCCAGAAACTCAAGTTAAACGGCAATATATATATGAATTTATATCAAAGAAAATGCAGAAAAATATAATTTAAACTTTAAAATAAAAAAAAATGTGCATCACTACAATGTAATGAAGTTGACAACCCGTTAATAATAAAACTTTTATGCAAATTAGATGTCAAACGATAATGAAATATTGTTACGTTGGATTTCAAGAAATACAGGAATCAGCGAAAACGATCACGCTGAAAAGGCGGACGTCTGTCTTAAGTATAGTTTCTGAAAAAAAAAAACATGTTTCAGATTCCATATAGAGACATAAACATGAAAATAAATAAACATATGCAACAACAAAGGCAGAGATCTTAGATGAGACTTGATTCTGGCATAAAACATAATCAACGGGAATTTAAATTTGCTTTTAAAGGAATTTTTCACTCCAGAGCCAAGTTGCAGCTATCACGGGCACCCACAAAAGATGTAGAACCATCGCTTTCGGCTCAATAGAAGAAAGGCGTCATTCTTCGTCCGTCTTTTTTACTCCATGGAAAAACCTCCCAAAGGAGGTTGTAACGATGACTACCATATCCAGGTTTAAGGCGACCTTGGAAAAACATTTAAACTGTATGTTGATGTAAATATATTCTACGTGTCTTTTTACATGGCTTGTTGCACTTTGATATTTTTTTCAAAATAAATTTGATTTGATTTGATTACAAATTCTTTGTGGAAAATTCTAAAGGAATCATGGCTATCAAAATGCATATCGCATCTGTCTAATTTGATAGTCTGGTCACGAGGAGATAAAAAAATATCACATCTGAATAAAACAATGAAAAACTAAAATAATTCATAAATTAACTTTGAAATTCTACAAACATTTTCCTTAATTTTGATTCGTTGCTATTTGCTTTGAAGAGATCTCAGATGAGCAGGTTCATCTTGGATAATCAAGGCAAGAATGAGATGTGAAGAATTCTTTCATTGAACTCTCTCATCTGTAATCACCAGAAAATCGCAGAGGGAAGAATCAACAAAAAGGAATCATTTCTTTGAGCCATTCTTTAAGACTGGATGAATGTATGGAAGGTCAGAAACGACAAAAATGTGATGATGGTAATAATTAATTACAGGCTGGAGACAAAATTGATAGCGCTATATTTGTCCCAACCGATGGGATTCAATATATCTACTGATGTCAAACATTAAACAATCGATTCTTCACATTCTTGTTTTAGTGCCAAGAATTTGGCTTGTTTATCAATGACCCATCTTTTCCTTGGTCAAAGATTCCTTAGAAATAATCTCTTTGATTCGGTTAATTGCTAATTCTTCCAATTCTCTTGGATAGGTCATCGATAATATTTCCCTAATCGCTTTGCGGCTAGATATTGCCAGAATTAGGTCTGTGATTTCGTTTACCGATACATTTATTTTGATGTCCCAGAGTTTATTTTTTCTAGCATCAAAACCTTATGCAACTTCTCATAAAATATGGGGCATCTAAATGCTAGGAAGTCATGGGCCAAATTCAATTTGAAGATAATCATTTCTTTAAAATTGAATTTTTTGTAACAGTATGATTAAAGTAAATCCTATCACATAGAATATAGAGGTTGCAGGTGGTCGCATGGAATATAGAGAATGCAGGCGGTCGTATGGGTTCGAATGCCGTTCGTAGATTCCGTCTAGAATCATGAGACAAACGCTCAGGGCCACATATATATATATATATATATATATATATATATATATATATATATATATATATATATATATAGTCTAAAGAAGCTTTGAGTCATTTTAAACAAAAAAAAAAAAAAAAAAAAAGTAAAATGCAGTTTAAATTCCCGGAGAAACTAACTAAATCCAAGATATTGCAGACTTAACATTAAATAAAAAAAATAAAAAGGGGGGTTTAAGTATCTAAGAGTTAAACAAAAACAG
>OY744535.1:29928461-29935961 GCA_963556195.1 Sepiola atlantica
TTTAACAGTACATTGTAGATGGCAAACGCAGACCCCATAATGTTATAGCAAAAACCCATAATACAAAATATCACGATCGAATTTCTTGCAAGGTTTTACTCAAAAAAAGTTGTTTCGTATTAGTATAGGTTTTTAAATCTTTAATTTAACTCTAGTGACGCCAGGTGAAATCACAGGAAAATTTAAATGGTGTCATGAAATTCTTTGAAAAAAATTAACCTTTATTGGAATTTTCTGGTTAGACTACTTAGTTAGTAGTAGTAATGCTCTGCTGGTTAGTAATGACAGAAGTTCCCTGAACTTACTCCATCAACTCCTAAATCTTGCTATAACACCAGACCCAATATCACCAAAGTAACAAAACTTCTAAACAACCTCAATGGCTTTGCCATCTAATTATACTTTATCCACATCTGAGTTCTCATCCGTCTCCATTGTCTTACACTTCTTGCACACAAACTGGTTATCATCTATCAACCTATTAGTAATTTCACTGCACAATAAGAAAAGCTAAAAATATTTCCATCCGTTAAAATTTTTTTACTAATCCGCTGGGAGCCTGCTTTCACATTATATAATGATGTAATAGAGACTGCGATAGGAATATTTGCTGACAGCACCACGCTCTACTCTCATCATGTGATCTTTTGACCTTTTGGCTAAGATCAGAGTGTAGTATCTGTTCCGATGGATACTGCACCCCATAGACTGGTATTGTCTTGGCCTTCAGGGCTTGATTTACGCCGGTCTATGGGTCTGTCCTGTTCAGTTCTATTAAGGTCCACCCTCCCAGGCTTCGCCTCCCCTCTTTGGGGAGGAGTAAGTTTATTGCTTACTGCCTGAGGCGTCCCTACCGGGGAATGCCGACAGGGCTGCCCAGGCAATTTTTAAACCCCACTTTCCCGACCCGACCTTGGGTCACATCTTACTTGTGGGAGTAAGATAAAAACTGGCCTTGTGTCTAACTCCTGGAGAGGAGTAAATCAATACTCTCATCATGTGGGCAAAACCGATGTGCACATATCTAAGGCAATGGCTGAATCCTTAGAAAATGACCTCCAGTCTGTAGTGGATTGGGGTAAAAAATGGTTGGTAACTTTTAATGCCGCAAAGACAAAGCTACTTTCCTTCAATAACTACAAGAAACCTCTTCAACCACCGATTGTCATGGCAAATAACACCCTACCTGAGAGTTCATCATTCAAACTTCTCAGCCTAACTTTCACAGATAACATGAATTGGAATAAATACATTAAAGACATTGCCAGGGCTGCTGCAGAGAAGGTGGGCTCCCTCTTCCGTGCTAGTAAACTTCTCACACCTGACATTATCCTATATCTCTACAAAGCCACCATCTGCCCATGCATGGAGTATTGTTGCCACATCTGGGCTGGTGAATCATCCACTAGTCTCTCTCTGTTAGACAAGGTCCAAAAAAGAGTCGCCAACTTAATAGGTCCCTCACTATTCACTAAGCTCCAGCCCCTGTCCCATCACCGCAATGTTGCTTCCTTGTGCCTGTTTTACGAGTACTTCAATAGTTTGTGCTCTGATGAGCTTGCTGCTCTGGTGCCCCCACAACGTAAATTCACTAGACCAACCTGACAATCTGCCAAACTCTATCCATTCACTGTGGACGTCCCCAGATGCCGAAGAGCTTTCTACTCCAAAAGCTTCTTTCCTCGTGCTGCTGAACTCTGTAACTCCCTCCCTGCTCCCTGTTTTCCTGATGGTACTGACATGCAGAAATTTAAAACTAATGTAAACAGACATCTCAATGCACAGTTCCCAATTTAGGTTGACCCCCCCCCCCCAAAAAAAAAACTGTCACCCTTTTTCTCAGTAGCCCCTTATGTCTACAGTGGCGGCCTGCCTTGTTTGAGGTGAACTACGACGGTGTTTAGCAGTTTAAGCAACACACACACACACACACCTCATGTCAAATAAGCATTACTCAACACAACTCATGAGAGAAAAATACACACGAAGGGAATTGTTCTAACACAATCAGCAAAAGACCGCCATTTTCATCCGAAATATTCTGGACTCAACTCGATTGTCGTAAAAAACTTTTAAATCCTCTAGTTCCTTCTGATGTTTGTAAATAAATGTATATAATTTAATTTGTACGAATTGAATTGTTGATTTATTTAATCAATCTACAACAGCACGAAGCTCACCGCAAATCTCAGGAATTGGCAAGAAGTAAACTCAAATCTAACCAAAATGTCTTTGCAGTTTTCTTTCATTTATTTTAGGATTTGTTCTTTGCAGTTTTTTCTTAGACCAAAGAAAAAGAGCGATGTCTTAAAAACAAACATTTATTTGTTAGTATCTTAAAATAGGTAGGTCTTATTAAGTTTTTACAACTTAATAAAATGTCCCTATTTTTAAATTCTAATTCCTTAAAAAAGAAAAATCCATACTAATATGAAATGAGTTTGTCTGTCTGTCCGTCTGTTTTTTAGTCTCATGCCTTAAAATTTTTTAGATGAGGATTGATAATTTGGATTATTTGGATTATTCGAACTACTGTTCTCATTTTGTATGTTATTCTCACAACGTTTCAGTCGATGTCACCTCCAACCTTCTTCAGGTGTATCTTGTCAAACAAGGGACTGTGGCACTATGGATAAAAGTGCTAAATATAATCAGTTCTACGTGACAGTCGTCTGAAAGTTGAAGGTCCAATCCTCAGTACGGACAATATTAAAAATACAATTACAAATTGCTGAAGACTTTTACCCGGTCATCGCTTATGGAACACGAGCAAGCTACCCCTGATGGAGTAAATAAAGAGTTCCATTCCCGAGTTCGACAAGATGCACCTGAAGATTGGTGGTTACATCGGCCGAAACGTTGTGAGAAACACTTCCAAGCTGAGAAGAGTAATCAAAATAATTCAAATAATACGAAAATGAATTAAGAAGGCATTTTGGGGAACTATCAAATAAAGTATCTACGTTCGAAGTGATAGCCTTCTGGAGGTTTCAGGTTCAATCCTCAGTGTGGGTGATAATTAAAATACAATTACTAATTGCTTTAGACTTCTACCCAGTCATGGCTGACGAAACGAGAACAAACTATCACGGTGGATTAAATAAAACGTTCCGTTCAAAATTTCAAACAGATTCCCGAATTCGACAAGATTCACCTGAAGAAGGTCGATGGTTACATCGGCCGAAATGTTGTGAGAATCACATCCAAGATGATAACAGTTGTCATAATAATTACTTTTAATCTATTGCACATACAGACTGTAAATTTGTTAAAAATGTTTGCCTACCAATGCAGTTAATGTGAAACGTTCTTGCAACGTTTGTAGAATTGCAACTTAGTTTGGGAGTTGTAATGAACTGCAAAGGGCTTGAATTTGGATGAACTGCAAATGGCTTGAACTTGGATGAACTGCAAATGGCTTGAACTTGGATGAACTGCAAATGGCTTGAACTTGGATGAACTGCAAATGGCTTGAACTTGGATGAACTGCAAATGGCTTGAACTTTGATGAACTGCAAATGGCTTGAACTTTGATGAACTGCAAATGGCTTGAACTTTGATGAACTGCAAATGGCTGGAATTTGGATGAACTGCAAATGGCACTTCTGTGATGATTTTCTGTAGTCGTAGTCCACCACATTTACCTGTCGGTAAGCTAAAGGGGGGTCAACTTAAATAAGTATAAGAACAGTGGCTCATCCTTTAAAACATTCCAGTGCATATGCCAAGTAATCGAACATTTCATAAGAATAATATCCTAAAACTATAGACTTGATATATATATATATATATATATATATATATATATATATATATACACACATGTACAAACATCTTCTTTGCTGTTCATGGATGTTTGCCACGAATGCAGACCTACAATATTATTATTGTAAAAACCCTAATACCAAATTAATACCATTGTTGGCTGAGAATCATCAGCATTATCTCTTTTGAACTTATATTCGAGTTATCCCCCTTGAGGTATTCTGACCAACGTTCGGGAATGAACTCTCTTATGCGGAAGTTAAAAAAAAACGTTTCACACATGTGCCGAATTCAACAGGAGTCTCTCTCGCTTTTCTGGCTAGTCCATTCTTTGCATAGCTTTCAAAAACCCTGACACCGTTTCCATCAGGCACCTATCTTGGTAGCAATCGAATAGACTTTCAGAACACAACAACGAAGTAAGTGACAATTACTTATGCATTATTCACGTATATTCTCTATCTACGACCCTGGAAACACATGTGTATTTAGTTAGGACTTTAATGTATTCCTTCTTTGGTACTAATGTATGTTGTTCTTTCTTTTTCTAGTATGTTGTGTACCACCTTACATGTTCTTTAAACACTTTTACATTTGTTTTCGACAACCTTTTTGATATGAGAATGTGTATGTAATGCACACAACACACAAAATAGCGACAGCTTGCACGGCAAACATGGCTACTCTAGTGCCCCTCGACGTAAATTCACTAGATCAACTCAACAATCAACTAAATCCCATTCATTCACTGTGGAGGTCCCCAGATGCTGGAGAGCCTTCTACTCAAATAGCTTCTTTCCTCGTACTGCTGGCCTCTGGAACTCCATCCCTGCCCCCTGTTTCCCCGACAGTACAGACATGCAGAAATTTAAAACTAATGTAAACAGACATCTCGCTGCGCAGATGTCAATTTAGGTTGGCGCCCCCCCCCCACCCCCAACCTCTCGCCTTTTCTTTTTTCTCAGTAGCCCCTTACGTCTACAGAGGCGGCCTGCCTTGTTTGGGGTGAACTATGTTGAAAAAAAAATGTGCCTTGCTATAAATGTAAAAGCTGAGATATCTAAAATTCGTTAGCTTTACACCATCGTTGAATTCCTCGTTAAACAAAACGCAAGAAAAATTGTTTTATCTTAGTAGAGAGCTTTGTTTTCGATTGACAGACGGACATAGAGAGACACTAGAATTAGGATAGATAATTGCTTTGTTAAATGTAATCTACAGGGATAGTCCCCCTTGAAAGTGACATCTTCTTGGTCTTTTGGCTAAGATCAAAGTGTAGTATCTGTTCCGATGGATACTGCACGCCTGTCCTGAGCAGTTCTAGGAGGTCCACCCTCCCAGGCTTTGCCTCCCCTCTTTGGGGAGGAGTAAGTTTATTGCTTACTGTCTGAGGCGCCCCTACCGGGGAATGCCGACGGGGCTGCCCAGGCAATTTTTAAATGGCCAGAGTGCTCACCTCTCGAGCGCTGGCTTTTAACCCCACTTGCTCGACCCGATCTTGGGTCACATCTTACTTGTGGGAGTAAGATAAAACTGGCCTTGTGCCTAACTCCGCGAGGAGTAAATAAACATCTTCTTGGTCTTTTGGCAAAGATCAAAGTGTAGTATCTGTTCTGATGGATACTGCACTCCTGTCCTGTGCAGTTCTAGGAGGTCCACCCTCCCAGGCTTTGCCTCCCCTCTTTGGGGAGGAGTAAGTTTATTGTTTACTGTCTGAGGCGCCCCTACCGGGGAATGCCGACGGGGCTGCCCAGGCAATTTTTAAAATGGCCAGAGTGCTCACCTCTCGAGCGCTGGCTTTTCAAACTCCACTTTCTCGACCCGATCTTGAGTCACATCTTACTTGTGGGAGTAAGATAAAACTGGCCTTGTGCCTAACTCCTGGAGAGGAGTAAATAAAACTTAATGGGGGACAGACAGAGACACTAAAAGTCGAATAGATTATTGCTTTACTCAATTTAATCTACAGGAGTAATCTCCCTTGAAAGTGACATTTTGTCTAAATACAGCAACTTCCTATTTCTTGAATGATGAATATAACGAGAGATTAATGAGTTTAAAGAGGTTACAATTAGAGAACGTTTTATGAGGTTAAATGTTATGCTGACTGCAGATAATCAAATCTTGTCATGTAGGCACGCAAGAAAAGGCGATAAATGACTAATTATGTCCTAATAAAAGAAACGGTAAAAGGATGAAGAATAGCGTATGAATAACTATCTGTGAATTGTAATGTTTGGTTTATGGCTTGTACGAGTCCCAGAGTTCCTGATTAACTTTTCATCTGGGTGAGAGAGTGCCAGAAGGTCCATTAAGTGGTGACGGGAAGTGTTGAATTCTCAGGCGTAAATAACTACAGACACTTGCTTCCGGGTGTATGTATCTACAGCGAATTTGAAACCAGTGCCAACAGAGCGTTTCGTGAGAGGCACCAGAGTGTATATCATTTATTAAAGTCTGTTGTTTTGATTCTCGACTTATCCGGATGTTCGTGTGGAGCCGCCTATGTATAGGCAAGATTTATCATATCTCCCTCTCTCACTGTGACAAATTTCCGTGATATTCGAATACGAAGGAGTTAGTATATTTGGAATAAATTCACCCCGTTCCCACACTATTATTAACAAAAAAAGCCGTTTTGTTGTTTAAAACAAATATATTTTTTAAAAAGACAGATCTTTTATTTGGAAGCATTGATAGGTTAAAAATATTGAAATTGAAAATAGAAGCCCTTTTCAATGCAAGTTTTTTTGTTGCTTTTTTTTTCACTTCAATCTTAAATTTTTGGGAATGAAAATCCATCTTCAAAGATGTGAAAAAAAAGGGGGTGGTACTTACTGATTGTGTGCTCAGCGTTTGGGGGATATGTGGCCAACATGAGTTACAAAGAAGGAATGACTTTTATAGTCAGGAATGAGTGGGGAATTGTGGGAGTAATTTCACCTATAAATACGGGTGCAATTCTCCTGTTTTTGTTAACCTTTACAGTTCTATTTTTGATTGATACCAGACCCTGTTGTGTAAGAAAAAAAAAAAGAAAGTGATACATACCGTTGCTGGAGCCAGCCTTCAAGTGGGGGTGGGGAAACACCAACAAGAGCAGAAAATAAGAGGTGATATTTATATGTGTTAAGATGGGGGTGGCAGGTTGTTAGAAACCTATAAAAAGAGGTTCTACCTCTCAGTTGGGTGGTGGTGTTCAGAGTGAACAGGTTCAGTTGATGAGAGTGTTCAGTCCAGTAGATGAGAGCTGAAGTGTTATTGTGTTCCAGAGCTTGGAGGAGACCAGAATTAGTACAGAATTCGACTCACTATAGACCAGACACTGGATCGTTACTCCTGCAGAGAAAACCGTTCTCTGCCCCATTACATATTGTTACCGGACCTATTGGTTGGGTCGCTAAGGGAGTAATTCCTTTTGCAATGTGTTGGGATTAAATCCCTATGTAAGAAAAGATCCACTTCAAAGTCAATACCCTGAAAAGGGGCCGAGGCAGCAGTTGGGGGTGGGTCGCTAAGGGAGCAATTCCTTTTGCAACCCACCCCCAACTGCTGCCTCGGCCCCTTTTCAGGGTATTGACTTTGAAGTGGATCTTTTCTTACATAGGGATTTAATCCCAACGGTTGGCGTGGGTCGCTTAAAGAGAACTCTTTTTGCAACCCCAGCAGCAGCTGCAGACTCCCTTCTGGGTACCGCCTCTGAATATTTTTTCCATCAAAGATGACCAATATTTT
>OY744535.1:29948461-29998461 GCA_963556195.1 Sepiola atlantica
CATCCACATTGAATACTCACACATACACAGAAATCATCACATATACACATACAAATCAACACACATACACATACAAATCAACACACATCCACATTGAATACTCACACATACACAGAAATCATCACATATGCACATACAAATCAACACACATATATATGCAAGTCAACACACATATACAGAAATAATAACAAGTACATATATAAATCAATACACATCTACATTAAATCATCACACACACACACACACGCACACACACACACACAAACACTGAAATCATCATACATACACACATTCAGTTTTTTTTTTAATATTTTTGATTTTACGTTTTTCTAATCTTTACTTCTTTACTATCATTGGTCCCTGTAAGACATTCACAGCAAGAACTCGTTTTCCACCACAACAGAAAAAGAAACTTTCCTTTTTTCCTCTATGTGCCTAGTGTCAGGCAGAATTTCCATGAACAGAGTTTTTTACCAGGAGCTTTCCGTCTGTAGAACACATTACCATGGGACTGCTTCCATGTAGACTGAAACATGGTTGTCTTTAAATCCAATGTGGACGAGTATATATCATACACCGTCCCCATAAGTAACTAAACTTATTTCATCGCATTAATCATATTCAATCCTCTCATAGTAGTCTTCATGTTTTAACTGGCAATCCACCCATTTCATTAACCTTTATCCTCAAGTAGTTTTCGGCCTTGATGAGTAGTTAGTAAAAAAAAAAACGAAAACAAATTGAAATATAAACTAAATTTACAAATTTTTACATAAAAAATGTCTAATTTCCTTGATTTGGTTCGAAAGCTATAATGACCAATGAAATCAATGTAAACATTGTCAAGTGCCGCGAGCTCGAATTAGTTTTACCCAATTAGCTATGCCTTAAAGCTAATGGCAGTTGACGATATCTTTACAAACAAAAAGCCGCTACATTGGCATGTCGATGTTATCGATCATTTGTTATTAGAAACTGAGATCTCATCAGGTAGAAAAGTATGATCTTTCATTGAAAATATAAACATCTAAGTGAAAGAAAATCTTCTCGGACTTAATGTAGTTTCTATTTGATTCACTTTTTCCCCTTCCCCTCGCTATAATATCCATAGCATTAACATTTTTTTTTTTGTTTCTTAATCATAACCTAGATTTAGCTCTGTTGAGCGAGATTCGAAACCGGTTAGCTAGCACCTTCAGTCTTTTTATTTTTAAATTCATCATGTTTAAAAATGAATATGGTCTTTATATAACCATTATATATATATATATATATATACTTAACTTTATAAATATAGCGAAGATACACAGGGTGTTCAAGACAGATTTGATAAAATTTTGATAATTTTACATTTGAGAATCATTTGAAGTATTCAACAGTGGTAAAGTGGATCAGATATTTGCTTCTTTATACTATTGGTCAAAACTACAAAAAAAGGTGTGGCAAGATCCAAGCAAGGCAATGCAACCCTTGGCGAGAGATGAAAGTCACAAAAGTCAACTATTCACTGCCAAGGTCCAAGAGAACCACCTTAAGAAAACGATGAATTTCCTCAAAATACACAGTCGAACCAGAATGCTCTAGTTTTTTTCAGCACCAGTTGCACAATGCACAGAACAACAGGTTGCTAGACTACAATATGCACGAAGTCCTTTGCATTATGAAGACCAAGTTCCTCAACCTGTGATGGTTTTCAGGTGTGTTTTCAGCGAAGGCTACATTATGCTGCCCCATATCTTCAAAAAGGTACTCATACTAAATTCAGATTGCTATATTGAGTTGATGTCCACTGATTTTAAGTGCTGGATGGAGAGGGTTAGGGTGAGGGAAAGGGAGAGGGTTAGGGTGAGGGAAGGGGTTAGGGTGAGGGAAGGGTAAGGGTTAGGCTGATGAAAGGGTAAGGGTTAGGCTGGGGTAAGGGTTAGGCTTAGGCTGAGGGAAGGGGTTAGGCTGAGGGAAGGAGTTAGGGTTAGGGTAAGGGTTAGGCTTAGGCTGAGGGAAGGGGTTAGGCTGAGGGAAGGAGTTAGGGTTAGGCTGAGGGAAGGGTTAGGGTGAGGTAAGGGTTAGGCTGAGGGAAGGGTTAGGGTGAGGTAAGGGTTAGGCTGAGGGAAGGCCATGCATGTATCAACAGTATTTAGCCCCAGTGTCATACCTCCTAGAAAATCCAGAAATGACTGCATGAGAATTTCCATGACTTCACCAGTTCAAACATCTACCTGATTTCAACCCCATAGACTATTGTGTTGAGAGCAAACACCAACCGTACCACCTGCAACACCAAGGATTAGCTGGTTACCAGGATCAAACTGGTGTTCACGCGTTTCTTGAATGTCACCATGAAAGCTGCGTGCTCCAGGTTCAGGTCCCTCCTGGAAGCCGCGGTGGAGTCTCAGAATAGCTTGTTCGCGTTATCTGTATTTAGCAAGAGATTCTCTTCGAGATGCACTTTGAATTTTGAGAATACATCAATTATTAGCCAAGGTATGACGTTTTTTTTCTTTCCTTTCCGAAGAGTGTCAAATATATCTCGAACACCCTGTATATATAGAACTGGTTCGAACCATTCAGCAAAATAAACATGTTTTTAGGCCATCAAAGAAAGAAGAGGGAACAATGAAGCTTTTCCGTTGTCGGCTATATCACAGAGCGTACAGTGTAGCTGAATTAAAACTAATTATAACAGACAATATCGTATGTGCGTTCCCAAATGTAGACATTGGCTTTCATGAAGTTTTAGCATCAAATTGCTCTGCTGAGCGTTCACTTTCTCAGATGAAGCAAAGCAAAAAATTGCCAACAGGCAGTTATGCAACGTCATGCAGTAGAGTTAACAGCCGAAAAAAAAATCGAACACAAAAAAATAGTAGGCAGCAAATAACATTTTTTTTTATTTATTTATTTTTTTTTGGCCTTTTGGCTAAGATCAAAGTGTAGTATCTGTTCCGATGGATACTGCACCCCATAGACTGGTATTGTCTTGGCCTTCGGGGCTTGATTTACGCCGGTCTATGGGTCTGTCCTGTGCAGTTCTAGGAGGTCCACCCTCCCAGGCTTCGCTTCCCCATCTTTGGGAAGAAGTAAGTTTATTGCTTACTGCCTAAGGCGCCCCTACCAGGTAATGCCGATGGGGCTGCCCAGGCAATTTTTAAACCCAACTTTCCCGACCCAATCTTGGGTCACATCTTACATGTGGGAGTAAGATAAAAACTGGCCTTGTGCCTAACTCCTGGAGAGGAGTAAATCAATACTCTGACTTAGCCGAACACGAGTCAATCAAAGATGGCGGTCGATTTTTATGGGAAATGAAATGGGATTGGATACTTTATTTCTAGAATGATGGAAGCAGGTGTGTTGTGTACGATCGGGTCAGAAGAGTTTGCCATTAATAAAACGAGGAGAGAACGTTTTACATATTTATAAAGTGGGAGTCTTTGGAGTGAAACGTGAGTTTCCATCTTGAATTCAAATTATCAGACAAATACGTCACGTAAATGTGCGATGTCTGCGGTTTCATGTAATACATTTTATTTGAGTTAAATGCCGTTATGTCTCTTACCCTCTCCCTAAGCAATAGAAAGTTTATATGCCATTAATTTGCTGAGGCCAAGTCAAAAAGTGTGTCGGTGCCGCCGTCTATGTATATATATATATATATATATATATATATATATATAATTTAGAAGGAATAAACACAGACCGCTCAATTATGCTTGTAAGAAGATAATATATTTATTATGGTTAATAATATACAATGAGAATTCGATTAGTCACATTGATACCGACGGTTACTAAAGGTGGGGGAAATCCGACCCCTTTAGGTCAGGAAAATAATTACAGTTTTATTAAACTGTATATATATATATATATATATATATATATATATATATATATATATGTGTGTGTGCAGGTAATAAATAATTAATAATTACTTATAAATATTATTAAAAGCCCCCTTTACTAAGGCCGGGCACTCTGAGAGAGTTTAATAACAAGCAGTACCACTAACTTCATTGCGAGATCCAACACAGTTTGTTGTTGTAGATCACTTTCGCTGCTCGTTGTAAAATACCCGCCGACTTGGTATTTACAAAGTTAAATTCCTCCTTAATTCTAAGCTAATTTGTGGTGGCCAACAGGAAACGCTCTTGACTGCGAATCAGTAGCGATTTGTGATCGGAGTTCGTGCCCGCCGACCGTCGGAAATTAACTTCATGCACTGAAGATTGCGTTAGCATGAAACATCGATGTATGTAGGTAATAAATAATTAATATTTATATATATATATATATATATAATTATTTTTATTTATACAGACATGTACAAAATCTGCGACACAGGCATGTCGATATTATCAAGCAACAGCTGTTATAAACTGAGATCTCATCAGATATAACAGCTGTTGATCGATAACATCGACATGCCGGTGTTGCAGATTTTGTACATGTCTGTGTAAATGAAAATAATCATATATATAAAAGCTCTATTTGATATTGAGCACTTTTTATAAGCCTGGTTGAAATTCTTTGCATTCCTATCCTGTGGATGTTTACTTTACCTGGATTAATATATATATATATATATATTGTTTTTAAATTCCCGAAACAGTTTTTCATGGTAAACAACTGATGATCCCTTAAATAATGTTAAGACTAGCGTAAATTCTTGGAAGCAAACTAATATAGTGACTGTAAAAAATAAATTGACTTACAAAAAAGTGATTTTCCACCGAACGACTTGAGATAAAATGTTTTATTGTTTTTTTTTTGTTTTTTTTTTTATATAGTTTTAATGGTTGAGAAACTTCCGAGACTCTATATATATATATATATCTATATATATAAAAATGTAAAGTTGGTTTGTTCGTTTCCCATGGAAATATACTTCCACTATACCATTACCACTGAAATTTTTTTATAGCAAATCCTTACATCCGAGCTATGTTTTTATGTTATTAACATAATTTTTACTTTACACATAAAAAAACACTTTTTATTACAATTCGTTCCTACTAAGTTGCACTTCCGGTTTACAATCCGTTTCTGCGAACCTGCATGTCCAACTTCACTTCCGGATTGACCTTCCTCCTCCAGCTGTCACGTATCTACTTCATACGTAAAAAGTGTTTTCCTTATTCGTTGTTTGTTTCCCTAAACAAACGTTTACACTAATACTTACCTAACAAACGTGCGTTAATTTCATTTCCTCTCTACTTCGATGTTTTTAAAACCTGCTTCCTTCCTCATTTTCTTCCCTTTAATCATGCTTCATCTCTAAAAAAAAACAACACTACTTGCATTTCTTACACAACCCTTACTCGCGCGTTATAATTGATTGTTTATTTTAAAACCAGTTACCTTCATAAAATTATTCATTCCTACTGTTTCATTTTTACAGGTAGGATTTAATACATAACCCACGTGCTTTAATTTCATTTCGCATTTACTCATTTTTTAGACTTTAACCATCCTTCAGGTACGATTTAATACTTAACAGACGTCCTTTCATTTCATTTCGTATCTACTTCGTTGTTTTTTAAACCTGCCTTCTTCCTCATTTTCTTACTTTTAACATGCTTCATCTATAAAAAAAAACCATACTTGCATTTCTTCGACAACCCTGAAGCGGGTTATAATTAGTTGTTTTTTTAATCCATTTACCTTTATACAATTATTCTTTCCTACTGTTACATTTATACAGGTAAACATGTCCCCCCCCCCGAAGATCAAACTTAGGTCGTTATACTCGCCGTGCAGAAACAAGGCGTCGATTACTTGCAAATCAAACTCATGAACAACTGGCATCTGCAAACCAACAAGCTAGACAAAGGATGATTCAAGTACGTGCGAATGAATCAGCACAGCGACGTGCAGCCAGACTTGAAGAGGAACGGTTGCGGGTACAACAATCCCGTCAGGCATCTTCAGATCTGCTTCGTTCACAACGTAACGAACGCGAGAGGCTGAGACTAGCAGATCGGCGTCAAACAAGGCTCCATGCTCAACAATCCCTGGATTTGGATCGCCTAGCATTTCATTACAACCCTCATGAGGATTATAGTTTAAGCCACCATGTTCACATAGGCACTATGACTGAAGTGTGTCCCTATTGCAAAGCTCTGAAATTTAAGGGAGAAACTAAAGGATTGTGTTGTGCCGCAGGGAAAATTAAACTACCTCAACTGGCAGATCCACCAGAACCATTAAAAACCGGACAATCTCTTCATCTACACGGAAACGGGAACCACTAAGAATATTGTGTATCCACAAGTATTGGAAAATTAAACCATTCATATTAAATGGCAACTTAAGGAACTGGATCAAAATGAACTCCAAAAGGCCACCTCTTCATTTCAACTAACAGCCACAGCAACGCGTGGCCGGGTACAGCTAGTATGTATATATATATATATATATATATCCATACCTAACTTTATAAATATAGCGAAAATATACAGGGTGTTAAAGACAAATTTGATTTTTTTGGAAAATCTTTCATTTGATTTGAAGTATTTAACAGTGGTAAAGTGCATCAGATATCTGTTTCTTTAGTGATGGTGGGAGCTGGAGAGCATGTACGACTGAAAATCGCCGGAATATTGGAAGAGAGTGATCTGCATTATAAAAAAAGATGACATCATTTTTCGATTGTTTTTTTTAATATTAGTTTTTATTATTTACTTGCAAAATAATGCAACTAGCATTGTAACTAGCATGTTCTTTTATTTTGCATACTCATTCATCCGCCTGAAGATGACCGACGTCGATCGAAAACGTTCGCAAAAATATGGCGATTTTTTATACAACATGGACGACAATACCAAATCGGTCGTGCGACGAATCGAAAAAACGAATCAAAAAATAAATAAACAGAAGCTGGCGTTACTGTTTAACCAAACTTGCATATATATATATATATATATATATATATATATATATATATAATTATAATCAGTGGTGACTGTAGCTTATTAGTGTTTATTCATGCTTGGAAAACTTTATAGATTTTTGTAAATATCGAGATGATTAGAAGCCGGCGGCTTGTGAGTCACGTGCAACTCTTTTTCCTTTTCATATTGGGTTGTGATCTATTTGCTTAATTACCCTTTTAGAAATGATATGTTCACATCTGCTTAGCAGGATTAATGTAAAGACTAGCAGGGCCCCGTGAAAATTCCACGGTTGCCATCTTTATCTACTCTGATAATTTGCTTTAATAATAACATTTCTCTTGAAATAAGAAATGTATGTAAGGGTTAACAATATAAAGAAAAAGTTGTCTCTTCTTCAGAAAAATTTGGTGCTACTAGATCAGACTGTCTGAAGATACCGACTTCCTGACCAAAAATGCATCGAACATTAATGTTATTGGTTTTTTTTTCCTTTCTCTTTGCAAAACTCAATCATGTTCTGCAAAGCCAAAACCAAAACCAAAAACATTTTTCCTCTACAAAACAACCAAACTAAACACCATGAATAAATATTTGAACATATAAACAACTTGAAGCATAAAACTTTTACCAAAATGACCGAATTCTGCATTGAATAACCCGAATAGGGTTGATATGCTGTGAAACAAAACAACCAAACTAAACACCATGAATAAATATTTGACGATATAAAGAACTTGAAGCATAAAAAACTTTTCAACATACTACGACTAATGTTTCGACGTTAAATAACCCGAAAAGGTTTGATATGGCGTAAAACAAAACAACCAAACCAAACTTCCAAAAAATAATAAATGGAATGGACCTTTTAACATTTCGATTTATTTATTGTAACAATGTAACATTTGTTGATTGTAACAATGTAACATTTCATTTGTTGATTGTAACAATGTAGCATTTATCTATTGTAACAATGTAACATTTGTTAATTGTAACAATGTAGCATTTATCTATTGTAACAATGTAACATTTATTGATTGTAACAACGTGACATTTATCTATTGTAACAATGCAAATATTTTAAAATAAATATCCTCTTTTTTCTTACAGTAAAAGTAGTTGTGCGATAAATAACTTTTTTTAATTCATTTATTTAAAATTGTACCAAAATTTAAAAAAAAACAATCTCCTCTATGCAAAGAGGAGATTGTTTTTTTTTAATTTGTTTTTTTTTTAAATTGGTTGTGTTCACGGGACGACATAATTCGACTTTGGAACAATTCATTTAAAAATGGGTATAGTCGACATCTTTGTACCGTAGTTAATTTGCAATTGCGTCATATTTGACGATCTCATTTTTTCAATCAATGTAGAAATTGATAACGTACGTACGAACACGAAATGCCTTAGCATATTGTAATATAGATTACCAGACGAAAACATCATTCTGGTTGTCTTAAATCATCAACTCCTTTTTTGTTGCAATCAGTTCTCGGTTCTAAGAGGTGCACTTTCCCAGGCATTACCACCTCTTTCGGGAGGGTAATGGTTTATTGTGTTCCTTGCTAGTAGCTTGAGGTGTCCTGACTGAGAAATGCCGCCGGATCCGTTCTCAGCTATTTTTGTACCCTTTCAGAGTGTTCCCTCGAGGGAGCTGTAATCCCCGCCCCCCCCCCCCATGTTACACAGACTTGCTGCAGTGGGAAGTGGGTAAATGATTTTTTTTATTATCATATTTTTTACTAACTGGCTTTACCAGCTCGCTTCCACTTTGCAAAAAAACAACATTTTAAATAATAAACATTTCATTCGTAAGTTTTTGTAAACACAAGATGAAAACTTTAGCATTAATTATTGTAAATAGATAAATATTAAGATTTTGATGGTTTTGATACAAATTTATTTATCTTTTGAATAATACCGTAAAGAAATGAAAAGAAAGAAGAAATCAATTTGCCTGAACCATTGTGTGTGTGAGAGAGAGAGAGAAAGCAAGCAGGCACCCTCTCCCCTCTCTGAAATCTTTCTTTTAAGCCAGCGACGTTAGCTTAATTTAAAGGTTTTAGTAATTAATCCTTTTTTAAATTAAATTATTTTAAGTAATTACTGTTTTTATGAACAAAAATATTGCATATATATATACGAAAAATAAGACAATAGAATTACAAATGAATAACACCGAATATTAGTTTATTATGAACTGTTTAAAAAATAGTTATACAAAAAAGGCACACAAATAGTTGTTTTGGGGCCTTTCGTCTCTACATTATATACAGTAGTTCAAAATATTATATTGCATTATTGATTTAAATAACAGTAACCCGTTTTGATGGTAATATGGGAGTGATAAATGAAAAATACATTCGCATTTATTCATTTAGATATATATATATGGTAATATAGGAGTTATAAATGAAAAAAAAAAAACTTTCGCGTTTATTCATTTAGATTATATAGCGATTCTTTACAATAACAGCGCCATTATTATACGCCACATTTTTTCAATTCAAAAATTTCAGATTTGCATTAAATTTTTCATCAGACACCAATCAAGCAAGATTCTCGGAATTTCAATTTCTTCTTAAGACCCCTTAAGCTTAAGTCTTACAACGAGAGAGGAGTGACAACAGTCGACCTCTTATCCAGCCAGACGCCATATAAGACAGCCGTGTAAAGAGAGCACTCATAAGTAACACCTGGGGCGGGGGGGGGGGGTACTAATCAAACGTAATTCTATTGTCTTATTTTTCGTATATATATGCAATATTTTTGTTGATAAAAACAGTAATTTTATTTACCTCCTCTCCAGGAGGTTAGACACAAGGTCAGGTGTGGTTTTGAAAGGCCAGCGCACTAGGATTAACACGCTCTGGCCTACAAAAAATGCCTGGGCAGCCCCGTCGGCATTCTGCAGTAGGGGCGCCTCAGGCGATTAGCAATAAACTAACACCTTCTTAAATAGAAGGTAAAGCCTGGGAGTGTGGACCTCCTGAAACTGAACAGGACCATATTTCAGTCCGACAGCAACAAAGTCAATGTCGGCCTGATTGTCGATGACGTATCCTTGATACACGCTCGTTAGTATGCCATCTTTGTTGCAACAAAGACATAATGACGGTTTAAGTTCATTATTTTAACCGTGGGAAATTCCATGAATTACCGAATTTGAGGACAAGAATTCATCTAGTCTGGTGGAGTATCCAGCTAAGTGATGTTACTTGAGGAAACATTACTTCGAGTACGTGCACCATTCCTCGTATGAGCCAGTGTATAGCAGTGTCGAGGGAATATTATTTGGGCTTCGAATACTATGTTATTTTGAATATTTGGTCAAGGTTTACTTGTAGGGGAAGTATCCGCATGTCAGGTTGTCATGACAAACCCTTGTACAGAGAGACCGAAGACACTCGAGGATGGTGTCTAGTAGGTAATTCAAACTCTCCTATATATTTTTTTTTGTTTCATTTTACTTCAGTCAAAGTTCTCAGAAATCAAGGGGCCACTTCCTGGAGCTAACAGTTGGTCTCTATATGAGATACATAGATATTCGAATATTCTATTAAAGTTCTCCTTTATCTCTCAAACGTTGAGTTAGTAAAGAAGTTAAGAACATTAATTTTAATTTTCTTCTCCCCAATTGACCAGTTGATTATGTTATAGTCTATCTTTCTTTTGGTCTCTTGGTCTTACCGGATTCCAGGACAAGAATTCATCTAGTCTGGTGGAGTATCCAGCTAAGTGCTGTTACTTGAGGAAACATTACTTAGAGTAGGTGCATCATTCCTCGTATGAGCCAGTGTATAGGCGTGTTGAGGGGATCTTATTTGGGCTTCGAATACTATGTTATTTTTAATATTTGGTCAGTGTTTACTTGAAAGGTGAAGTATCCTCATGTCAGGTTGTCCTGACAAACCCTTGTACAGAGAGGCCGAAGACACTCGAGGATTGTGTCTAGTAGGTAATTAAAACTACTAGTATTATTTGTATGTAGAAATAATGAGTGAGCACTCAACTACATTAATAAGAGCATAATATATTTATATATTTATAATATCATACATTTATGTGCTGATTAGCCATCTATACCAGCCGTTTCCAGGGCAATAGGCGTTTGGATACTAGCCATTTATCGGCAGTTGGGCAAACGGCACATCATGATTATAATAACTTAAAATAATTATTACGCTAAATAGTTATGAAGTCAAAAATTCAATCTCATCGAAATGATAATTCTGCAACGAAAGAACTTTTGGAAGTAATGATCGCAATTCAATGGAAGGATTCTAAGTTTCTAATTTATCTTGGAATGCTTTCATTCTGCTTTGAATCATTCAAGAATGTATTACATCTGCAAGAATCATTAATTCTTACAAGGTGAAAGTATCGCAATTTTAACCACGTACAGGCCAAAACCGATACACGTAAAAGACCTCGGGCAATAACTAGACAATAAAGCAAACAGTAAGAGAAAAGAACAAGCTATTTTAAACAACAAATAATTTATTGAAGAAAGAAAAAAAAAGGCAAAATGAGTTCGGCAGAAAGTTCATGACTCAAAGTTCACGTTCATAGACTGAATTTAAGTTCCGATGGACACACGGAAAGGCTGCATAAATAAAGTCCTAATTATGCTGCCCGAAGGCTTATTAACTTTGCTAGGAAAGACATGTCAGAAAAAGAGAAAGACTTACTTGTAAGAATTTTGTTAGTAAAATAAAAAAAATACCAGAAGAATATAGAAAAGTCCTTTTAGTTCGCGCTGATTTGTTTCCCTTTGATTGTTCATTTTTTTCATTAACATCGCATCGTTTCTTCGATCGACTCCTTTTGAGAATAGTGGCACTCTTTCACGTCAACTCTTCATTTGGAGACATCTTTCGAAACACACTTCGTTTTGTCTTTTCTAAAGGCACATTTGCCTTTCAAATTAATATCTTCCTTGCTTCTGTTTTTAGAATTCAGTGGACTTCTCCGTCCAACGTAAATATTCAACCTCGAACACTAGTTGAAACTCCAACTTCTTCGAAGATTTTTACAGGCATGCTCTCTACATGTTCCTGTTTTAACATTCTTGTTTTTAGGACTTTCTCATGTCCGAGTTGTGTCGACCGACCTCTTCACCTCGAGATTGTTTCAGCAACTGATTGAATTTCGCGGTTATTTCAACAGCTTCCGGCGTCAAACGCCCACGCTTCAGACACCCGACGCGTGCCATCAGCAGCAGTCATTCATTACAAGTTCTTATAAAAGGGGGTTTTAGAAGAAGAAGAAAAGAAAAGAAGAAGAAGAAGAAGAAGAAAATAAATTTCTGACAAAAGCTTACGGCAATATCAGTGATAATGCTGGTCTGAAAAGAAAATCTCTGCGATACAAGTCGGCCGTGTTTTTGTATTTCTTGCACTTTTTTTTTCTAGTTTTTTTCCCCCCATTTCTGGTTTCATTCGATTTTAATCAAAAGAAAGCTGAAGAAAAGATGAGAATTGACAAAAAAAAACGCAAGAACAAACAACCACGTTTTTTACTCTTGTGATCAATATTTAAAAACAAAAATTAATCGAACTAAACGTAGGCAAGCTACAAATGAATCGGGGAAGTTTGGGAATGCCGCTTTTGTCAGTCGAAGACATTTATTATTATTATTATTTGTTTGTTATGTCGCATTGGGCATCTCCCATTTAACTATCTTTTTTATTCACTGTTATAAAAATTAAAATCAAAATTAAACTCTTAGTACAGTATCGATATCCAGATACAAATTCTGTCAAATATTTCATTTGACAACTCCCAAAAGTGCCCCCTCAATTTCTCCCTCCTACCACTTTCTCTGAATTCATCCAACCTCATCTTAAACTGATCCACGCTATTGCTGTTCTTAATCTGATCTGGCAACTTATTCCAAAAATATATTAATGTCATTGGAATGGAAGTTCATTGTGGACAGAGGAAAAAATGTAAGAGAAAATCAGAAGAGGTCGTTCCTTTTTGTCACTAACCTGTGATTTTGATTAGTACACGAGTGACAAATAAGACAGACCATCAAGATAGACAAGTGGACAGATATTGATGGAGAGGGGAATGTTGCATATTACATAGTAGTAATAGCTTTTTCTTCGCTAAATGCAAAATGTTGCATATTAATTTGGAGTTGTTATATATAGTTTGTTGAATAAAAAATATTACTACAGATTGAATGGATGCTTCTTAAGAATATCTATTCTTGCTCTTTTCTAATTAAATTTGCCAGAAAGTGATAATGGGTGAGCAAGAAATATGGACCTCTGCTTTTGTTCAATTTCTTTACATTCAATATTTTGTTCAATTTCTTTACATTCAATATTTTGTTCAATTTCTTTACATTCAATATTTTGTTCAATTTCTTTACATTCAATATTTTGTTCAATTTCTTTACATTCAATATTTTGTTCAATTTCTTACATTCAATATTTTGTTCAATTTCTTTACATTCAATATTTTGTTCAATTTCTTACATTCAATATTTTGTTCAATTTCTTTACATTCAATATTTTGTTCAATTTCTTTACATTCAATATTTTGTTCAATTTCTTTACATTCAATATTTTGTTCAATTTCTTTACATTCAATATTTTGTTCAATTTCTTTACATTCAATATTTTGTTCAATTTCTTTACATTCAATATTTTGTTCAATTTCTTTACATTCAATATTTTGTTCAATTTCTTTACATTCAATATTTTGTTCAATTTCTTTACATTCAATATTTTGTTCAATTTCTTTATATTCACATTTTTTTTTCATGTTTTACTTTTTACTACTTGTTTTAATTCTCTTATTCATTCGGGTTTTATTCTTTTTTTATTTTCGTGTTTAATATTTTTACAATTTTTTTATTTTTTATTATATTTTCTTTTTATTATTTTAATTTCTACTTTTTTCTTCATTTTTCTCCCATGTTTTCTCTTCTTATTATTTCAATATTTCTCTGGCTGTTTTTTTTAGTTCACTTTTTCATGCAATCATATTTTTCATTTATTCTGTATGATAAAAAAAAAATGGAGAAATTTTATTTTTGTGTTTAAAAAATGTGTAGCAAATGACACTTGAATATTTTTAGGATATCCACTCCTAAATCAGAAGCCCGATAAATTTTGTCTCCAGCCTGTAATTAATTATTACCATCATCACATTTTTGTCGTTTCTGACCTTCCATACATTCATCCAGTCTTAAAGAATGGCTCAAAGAAATGATTTCTTTTTGTTGATTCTTCCCTCTGCGATTTTCTGGTGATTACAGATGAGAGAATCCAATGAAAGAATTCTTCACATCTCATTCTTGCCTTGATTATCCAAGATGAACCTGCTCATCTGAGATCTCTTCAAAGCAAATAGCAACGAATCAAAATTAAGGAAAATGTTTGTAGAATTTCAAAGTTAATTTATGAATTATTTTAGTTTTTCATTCAGATGTGATTTTTTATCTCCTCGTGACCAGACTATCAAATTAGACAGATGCGATATGCATTTTGATAGCCATAATTTCTTTAGAATTTTCCACAAAGAATTTGTAATCAAATCAAATCAAATCAAATTTATTTTGAAAAAAATATCAAAGTGCAACAAGCCATGCAAAGAGACACGTAGAAGATATTTACATCCACATACAGTCTAAATGTTTTTCCAAGGTCGCCTTAAACCTGGATATGGTAGTCATCGTTACATCCTCCTCTGGGAGGTTTTTCCATGGAGTAAGAAAGACGGACGAAGAATGACGCTTTTCTTCTATTGAGCCGAAAACGATGGTTCTACATCTTTTGTGAGTGCCTGTGAGAGCTGCAACTTGGCTCTGGTGTGAAAAATTGCTTGAAAAGCAAATTTAAATTCCCGTTGATTATGTTTTATGTCAGAATCAAGTCTCCTTGCATCCTCCGCTGCTTAAATGAAAACAGATTCTTTAATGGACCAAGTGTATTTTCAGTACCCCGGTCAATATTTACTTGCTTCCCATTGCAGAAAACTGTGGCACAAGGCCAGAAGTTAGGGAAAACCAGCTACCCCCAAGGAAGAAGCACTCTAATCAGATACAAAAAAACTTGAAACAGACTCGTCAGCATTCTGTACTAGGGGTGCCTCAAGCGATCGGCAATAAACGAACTCTCCTCCAGAAGGAGAACATAATGCCTAGGAGGATACCCCCTAGGACTATACCTAACTATACCACATTCCAACAAAGAAAAGTTTGATGGTTCGAATCAGCCCCTGTTGTCAGAATGATGCCAAATTTTGCCTTAGCTGGTATAACAACTGATGTAGTAACCCAGTTATGGTAACAACTGAAAGGAACGGGTTTAGCATTACACCATATTTGACGACAATAAAAGAATACCACTGATTTTTATCAGTGGACATGCTATCTTCAATACAGCAATAGGGTTTTTTAGGAGGCATAATATGGGTGCAACCTCTCATTTGAAAATTCAAATATTTCAGATTTGCATCGAATTTGATTCATAGTCATTAGACACCAATTAAGCAAGATTCCCTGAATTTCAATTTCTTCTTAAAACCCCTTAAGCCTTAAATTTTAAACATTTTATAGAATCAAAATCATGTAATGGACTTTGTTCAAAATTAGAATAAGGATTCTAGACATAAGTTTAGTATTATTATATGTTGATTTTAATCTTTGTAAGAGGACATAAAAGTGGTGCAAAAATGTTGTTTGAGGAATTCGTTTTACTCGTCCTCAGACGGGTCTTCTTTGAGTATGAAATAAACTTTAATTAACTTTAATGGCATTGGTAGAAATATTTTTTTCATTTCATGTGTGTAATCTCCAAAATTATTTGATTTAAGTCCCTTGTTTCTGTTTTTTTTTTTTTTTACCTCTGTTCAGCCATCTTGAATTCGAATATCAAATTAACTCAGCAACCATTTTGATTTGCTTGATATGAAAAAAAAAAACAAAAAAAAACATTTTTATCAACTTCTTCATTAATACTGATAAAATTTGCCAAGAATGTGAGTGCACATGTATATTTATTTTTTACTAACTTAAAAAAAAAGTTGCTTGTTATATATATTTTAATCGATTATGAGCTAGCTATCTATATAAAAAAAATTCAGTACTCAATTTGAAACCTTTTCTACGGTATTACAGGTGTATACAATTGAAGCTCAGTGTGTTGCATAGCCCTCCTCTTGGGACGCGGCGGTTCTCGTTCTGTATACTCGCACCCACTACGGGCCGTGGCTTTACTCATCTCGTATACTCGTCCCTGAAAGGGCCGTGGCAGTTCACATTTAATACTCGTCATTCTTTAAAACATCAAAAATCACATAGTTCATATATTCTTTGCATACCTTAGATTTCTCCCTCGCCGTGTAGAGCGTCGTGTCGTCTTGTGGATGAATTCTTTCTTCCTTCCTTCCTGCCGTGCACCACGCCGTCCATTGTCTGAAACAAAACTCCACAATCGACTCCGTCATTCACTACGTCGAGAAAGAGAGAGAGAGAGCAATCACTACTTTATTGTAGTTAGTTAACAATTATTTTCTTAACCGTTCATAGAGAGGGGGGGAAAGGATATCTCTCGCTTGTATTTTCTTAGGGAAATATTTCCCTTTATCTTTTGTAAATTACATTTCAACAATCACGTCTCATCGGTTTGCTTCCAAAACCCAGAGTGACGAAACTCGCTTCTCACGAAGAGCGAGTGACGTCACGGATCTCTGTGTTTCCCACGCAAGGCCTATGACGTCACAGAGCCTCTCGCAGGTGCACACCAACCCTTGATCCGGGGTCTCGTCACACGGTGAACTTGTCACGTCTGTCCACCCCGCGTTAATTTGCACAAGTCAAACCAACGATTTCCAACAGATACATCCATTCCCATAGGGCCATTATCCAACAAGTGTTGCTTTATTGTATCTTAGTACACTCCAACATTAAAGTCCAACTTGAAATAGACTAGTAATTTATACCTTGAATCTGGCCTACCTAATAAGTTACTTATGATCATGTTGTATAGTTCTTTAATTAGGGCTATTGTTAGGTGTTTTTCGCCTCTTGAAGCCAAGTGTTATCTTGATATGTTTCTCGGACCATTCATGGAAGAATGACATGAAAAACATAAATTATACATTTTATTTACTTACTAGCTATATCTGTAGCGGTCATAAACAGACCTATTTTCTCCCTCTGAAAAAAGTCCCCATGGAGTGAGCTGGTCACACACTGACCAATCAGCCTACAGGGCGCATTGATTCCTTCTGTCGGCTGAAGAACTACTTCAGCCCCTTTGGGAAACCCTTCTTTTACTCTCTCTCTCCTGCCCCTGTCCACTGGACGCTCACAGCAAACACTATCTTCACCTGAAGATAGTTGCTGATACACCTCAGGCAGCTTTAAAAAGTCTTAATTTCTTTTTCCTCTCTCGGACACTGTCCAAGTTTCTTTCTACCTATACCAAACGTGAATAAACACTTTTTTTGCAGAGAGACCCGGCAAGCAACGAGGAAACCTCTCTCTCTCTCAATAATCTTACGATAAAATTACTCCTCTCTCTCTCTCTGAATTATCTTATTACAAGATTAGCCTCTCTCTCGCTCTCTCTCGCCCCTGTCCATTGAACGTGCGACCAAAGACTATCTTCACCTGAAGATAGTTGCTGACAGATCTCCGGCAGCTCTAAGAACTTCCTACTTTCCTCTTCCTCTCTCGGACACTGTCCAAGTTTCTTTCTACCTATACCAAATGGTACAGGTAACCTTTGTGAATAAACCCTTTTCGTTGTTGTTATAAAGAGGTGTTGTTAATTCATTACGTGTTTGAAACCTTAGAGAGGGACAACGTCTCCCTTCTTTACATATCTACACGACGTTGCCCGGCAGTATAGGGAGATCTGTGCAGAACAGGAGACTCATGTTACCTGTGAATGTTAAACCGAGGAGTTTGAACGTTGGACTCTAAGGTAGGGTGTTATTTGCCATGACAATCGGTGGTTGAAGAGGTTTCTTGTAGTTATTGAATGAAAGGAGCTTTGTCTTTGCAGCATTAAATGATACCATCCATTTATGACCCCATTCCACTACAGACTGGAGGTCACTTTCTAAGGATTCAGCCATTGCCTTGGATATGTACGCGTCCGTTTTACCCACATGACGAGAGTAGAGCATAGTGTCGTCAGCAAATATAACTATCTCAGGCTCATTAGGGAGCTCGTTTATGAAAATCAGGAACAGTAAATTACTTAGTCCGGCCCAGACGACTGCTAATATAAAACATTTTTAAATAATCATCTGAAAATGAAAATCAGCAAGGGGATAACTCATATTTTTATACTAATTTTGTTCATAACTTACTTAGGCCGAAAAGCCACGCGAGGATAAGAGGTAATAAAAATTTCAGTTGGATGATAGAACAGTACTATGAAAGTATTGAGAAATATGTTGATTGATTAACAGGACGACTCCACAGATATTTGTTGACATTGAACTTGAAAACGACCATGTTGTAATATGTAGGGAAGCATTCCTGTGGTAACGTGTTCCACAGTTGGGAAGTTCTCGGAAAGAAACTTTATTCATGGAAGTTCTGTTTGATTTTAGGTACACAGATTTAGATTGAATATAATAGGAGTTGTCTACCTTTATGTGCAAACAAATCAAAATTTGAAACTAAAATAACTTCAACGCCTACCGAGCAACGCCGGGTAGGAGGTGCAGCTAATAAATACATAAAATATATAGTTTATAATTGAACTGTTTTTCTCGTCCGTCTTCCATGAATGTTCCAGCTGCTTGTCAGGGAAAAGTATCCAGACGACGTCTTAGCTTCAAGAGGCGAACAACGCCTAACAATAGCCGTAATTAAAGAGCTATACAACACAATCATAAGAAACCTACTAGGAAGGACATTTTTTATTTATCTTTCTCCCACAAGGTAAGATGTGACACAAGGTCGGGAAAGTGGGATTTGAAAAGCCAGTGCCCGAGAAGGTGAGCACTCTGGCCTACAAAAAATGGCTGGACAGCCCCGTCGGCATTACCCGGTAGGGGCGCCTCAAACAGTAAGCAATAAACTTACTCCTCCCCAAAGAGGGGAGGCAAAGCCCGGGAGGTTGGACCTCCTAGAACTGCAGAGGACAAACCCACAAACCGGCGGAATCAAGACCCGAAGGCCAAGACCGCAACGGTCTATGGAGTGTAGTATCCATCAGAACAGATACTACACTTTGATCCTGGCTAAAGAGCCAGGAAGGACATATGTATTTATTTACTCCTCTCCAGGAGTTAGGCACAAGGCCAGTTTTATCCTACTCCCACAGGTAAGATTTAACCCAAGGTCGGGTCGGGAAAGTGGGATTTGAAAAGCCAGCGACTGAGTGGTGAGCACTCTGGCCATTAAAAATTGCCTGGGCAGCCCCGTCGACATTCCCCGGTAGGGACGCCTCAGGAGGCGAAGCCTGGGAGGGTGGACCTTCTAGAACTGCACAGGACAGACCCATAGACCGGCGTAAATCAAGCCCTGAAGGCCAAGACAATACCAGTCTATGGGGTGCAGTATCCATCGGAACAGATACTACACTTTGATCCTGGCTAAAGAGCCAGGAAGGACATATGTATGTAAGCGGCAGATTTCAAGTTGCAACTAAGGAGTGACTTTACATTCCCTAAAGCTTACAAATTAGGTGATATGATTGGCCCAGTGAATAGCAGGGCAACCTATGGAATCGCTTAAAATAAACGGGAGGTTCCACTGTTCCATAACACGTGCGGACGAGCAGCCATTGTTATGCCGTTGTTTTGGTTGTTTTGTTTTACGGCATATCAACCCTTTTCGGGTTATTTAATGCCGAACCCGGTCATTTTGGTAAAAGATTTTATGTTCTTTATATCTTCAAATGTTTATACATGGTGTTTTGTTTGGTTGTTTTGTTTTACGGCATATCAACCCTTTTCGGGTTATTTAATGCCGAACCCGGTCATTTTGGTAACAGTTTTTATGCTTTAAGTTCTATATATCTTCAAATATTTATTCATGGTGTTTGGTTGTTTTGTAGAATAAAATTGTTGTTTTGGGTTTTGTTTTTGGCTTTGCAGAACATGATTGAGTTTTGTAAAAGGAAAAGAAAACAACAATAACATCAATGTTTGGTGCATTTTTGATCAAGAAGCCAGTATCTTCAGACAGCCTGATCTGGTAGCACCAGACGTTATTCAGCATCTTGAAAAGAGGGATACTACTTCTCTGTTTTGAAAAATGTCTCATTTGGCAATCTTTAAGAAATGTACAAGATATGAATGGCCTCTATCTGTCTCTCTCTCTCTCTTTCTCTCTCTCTCTCTTTCTCTTTCTCTCTCTCTCTCTCTCTCTTTCTCTCTCTCTCTCTCTCTTTCTCTCTCTTTCTCTCTCTCTCTCTTTCTCTCTCTCTCTCTCTTTCTCTCTCTCTCTCTTTCTCTCTCTTTCTCTCTCTCTCTCTTTCTCTCTCTCTCTCTCTGAGAGAGAATGGCCACGCCAGTTCTAAGTCTTCTGTCATGAATTCACGTAGTTGAGTAAGCAGATTCATTCATTCCTGAATTGTCTGTCATGCAAATTACCGCAATGCTTGTCAAGTTGCTGACATGTAATACCTCAGCAAGTAAATGACTCGCCGGACATACAAACCATAACCAGCCATTTCGCCATTTCTCAGAGTTTCGGCTGCTTTTGACAAGTCTATTTACTCTGCTGGTTTTGGAGAAGTAATGGCCGTCATTTGTCGCAACAATTGAAATCAGTCTTATCCTGGGAACCGTTAACAGAACTCTGCAGGTGGAATAACAAACCGGCTTGCCTACAATAGAATAAACATGGAGAGCTTGAAAAAGTTACACAATAACAAAAAAAATGATGGTCAAATTTACCCCACCACCCACCCCATCTATCTCATTTATTTTATGAAAAATAATGTTTTATTCAAATATATATAAGTTAACTTTTTTTCATCATCATCATCGTCGTCATATTCGGTTTAATGTCAGTTTTACATGTTACCTGGCCAGAAATAAGTTAGTCTAAAAGTCAATTTCTAAAAGCTGTCCAACACATGCCAGCATGTAAAACAGACGTTAACCCGATGACTATGATGATGATGATGATGATGATGATGACATAATTCCAATAGACATCATCATCATCATCATAGTCGGTTTAACGTTCATTTTACGTGTTAAAGTGATGATGATGATGATGATGATGATGACATAATTCCAATAGACATCATCATCATCATCATAGTCGGTTTAACGTTCATTTTACGTGTTAAAGTGATGATGATGATGATGATGATGATGATGATGATGATGATGATGCAAGAAATTCATTGACTTTTTTGTTACTAATTAATGAAAAACTATAAAAACGTTAAAATGTTTTTGTTTTTTCAAACCAAAAAGATTTTTATAAAATGTAAACGTGTTTATAGTTGTTCGTTTGTTTCACTTGTTCGCAATTAGAATAATAATAGTAAAGAAATGAATATTATTTTGCTTTGAAGAAATGTATTGTGGAAAAAACTAAAAACATTCTTTGACCTTCAATTGTCAAAATCTTACAACTTCTCTACGAAATAAGATTTTTTGGTTCATTGTTTATAGCAAACTGTTCATTGTTTATAGCAAACTGTTCATTGTTTATAGCAAACTGTTCATTGTTCACAGCAAACTGTTCATTGTTTATAGAAAACTGTTCATTGTTTATAGCAAACTGTTCATTGTTCACAGCAAACTGTTCATTGTTTATAGCAAACTGTTCATTGTTTACAGCAAACTGTTCTTTTTTTATAGCAAACTGTTCTTTTTTTATAGCAAACTGTTCATTGTTTATAGCAAACTGTTCATCGTTTATAGCAAACTGTTCATTGTTTATAGCAAACTGTTCATTGTTTATAGCAAACTGTTCATTGTTTACAGCAAACTGTTCATTGTTTACAGCAAACTGGTCATTGTTTACAGCAAACTGTTCATTGTTTACAGCAAACTGTTCTTTTTTTATAGCAAACTGTTCTTTTTTTATAGCAAACTGTTCATCGTTTATAGCAAACTGTTCATTGTTTATAGCAAACTGTTCATTGTTTATAGCAAACTGTTCATTGTTTACAGCAAACTGTTCATTGTTTATAGCAAACTGTTCATTGTTTACAGCAAACTGTTCATTGTTTATAGCAAACTGTTCATTGTTTACAGCAAACTGTCGCATAAGCTTCGGAATTGAGACCATTTTTTTTTGCCTCACTATAAATTACTAAAAGTTATTAAACAATTTATGTTGCTATTTTTTTAATATTATTTTATTCAATTGAATGCAAATTAGAGACTTCTTTGACTACGGTGGGTTGTACGTTCGACACGTAGTATACTTGAAGACATGATCTTAAAAAGAAAGGAAAAAATTCTCAGAAAAGGTTTCCTGACAGGAGACAGATCCAATTCAAGACAAAGATCTCAATGTCTCATTCTCATTCCTGAAAAAAATATACATGCGCACCAGAGAAACGACCGATAAAACTATAGTAATCACTTATTGAATGACACGTAAAAGGTTAACAGGCTTTAATTAAGTCAAACCCTCTACAAGACATTTGTTATTGCGACTAGAGAACACGAAGCATCGAGTATGAATTTGATTCTATCGTGCAAAGAAACTTAATGCTTTTCTATTGTACCATTTCTGGGAAAGGAAAACAGCAAAAGAAGGGTTTTTTATAGTTCCCTTCATTTTGAGGAATCTTTCACCCGAGTGCCAAGTCTTCGTCTCCACAGGACTCAACAAAAGATGTACCAAAATTTAAGTTGAATTCTGTTATGAGATATTAATTATAAAGATTTACTTAAGCTACAAAGTAAGTTCCGATTAATTTCGTTGAGTCCTCTAAATTGTCTTGATGTTTACAGCCCGCTGTATTTGGCATAAATATAACTTAATTCATCCGTATCACATGACAATTTCCTATAGCCTAGAATATAGACTCTATGACACTCGTCCGTGCCTTGTGACATTCTTAAATTATAATCCCCTTCTACACTGATGAGAGCATAAGCTCGAAACGGCGTCGTCTGTAGGTAAATAAAATTTAGTATTAATTTATGCATATTATATAAATATATATATATATATATATATATATATATATATATATATATATATATATATATATTCACACGTATCGACCTGTTTATGTGATTTATTTCCTTTTGTTGGGTGATTCAGATGTACCATAGGCGCTTTAGTCTCATTAGCAAAAAGGCCGCATTCTCTGTCCATGTTTCTGCTACCAGAGGAGGTAGTGATTATGCCTACCATATCCAGGTTTAAAGCCTCCTTCGACAAACATTCAGACGTACACTTCTTCTAACTGTCCTTTGACAAGGTTTGTTGCATTTTGCTATATTTTTCCAATAAATTTGATTTGATTTGAAAACATTTTAAGAATTTTATATTTTGGGGGGTAAATTAACCAACCCCCACAAATTTGTATAACTAACTTATATTTCAGAATTTTTTAGATAAGGATTGATAATTTATAGTATTCGGACTACTGTTCTCATCTTTGATATTATTTTCACAACGTTTCGGCTGATGTAACCTCCAATCTTCTTTAGGTGCATCTTGTTGAACTCGGGAATCTGTATGCAATTTCAAATGGAAATCTTTATTTAATCTATGGGGTAGTTTGTTCTTGTTCCGTCAGCCACGGCCGGGTAGAAGTCTTAAGTGATCTGCAATTTTATCTTTAGTATCGCCCACACTAAGGATTGAACCTTCAACCTCCAGAAGACTGTCACTTAGAACTGATTGTTACTTAGCACTTATAGCCGTTGTGCCACGGGTCCTTGTGAGCCTAGATGAGAACGGTAATCCAAATAATACAAATAGTACAAGTGATCAATTCTCATCTAAAAAAAAAAAACTCGAAACATAATAACTAAAAACTCAGAAAGAAAATGAAATTGCAAATTCTTACTTTCTCAGTGAAGATTGAATCCTCATTCTAAGAACGTCAATCTTTGGCATTACGCAATTAAAAGTTAATTAAGGTAATTAAGTTTTTCGGATTTTTACTATATACAGTTTATTTTTTATTTTTCTAAGCACCAAAATGAGTTTAGGATAAAAAAACTCACCGATAATCTACAAATGCATTTATTTAGTCATGATCATGGGCAATAATGGAGGATACGTCTTTTGAGTTTTGGCTACAAATACGTGAGAGAACTCAAAGGAAAAGATGCTAGACCATCATGTAACAATGTAAATATAAATTTCCGATCATATCATTGGTCAATCATATATGGAAAAGTTCTACTCTTAACTTACAGCTAACCCTAAAAAAATATTTTTTGTCAAACGATTAGTGAAACCGTATACGCATCAAGCGTTGTCATGCATTACCACTTGTTTTCTAGTAAAATTCAGTTTGTCAGGAATTTTTTTTTTTTCTCAGGTGTTGCGTGGAAATTTTTATAAAAAAAAAAAAAACATTCTGAAAGTGCGTTGGCAAATTATCCTAATGTACGATGTAAAAATGGGTAATTTATTTAAAAAAATGGCGCCTTCTTATTCAATGATCCTTTAAGGGATGAACTAAAGCTATAAAATATTTAATTAAAAAACGCTAGCGAATACAGTGAATTTGTTAGATACGTAACATTGAAATTTATTCTTTGTTTATTCCCAGCCCCGTGGACTAAATTAATAATTTATTTAATAATATTACCCATGAAAAATCAACAGCATAATGCATCATAAATAAATTCCAATGTTAACTATATAACAAGTTAGGTAGTCCCACTTCTGAGGCACAGATTCGGATGATGTATTAGTCTCAGTTATCACTTTGTAGTTTTCTTTGCTTATTCCCAGCCTCGTGGACTAAATTGCTAATTTATTTAATGATATTAGCATTTTTTGTACTAATGAGTCACCGCTTATCAAGTCCCAAATGCCACTGGAGGATAAAGGGTTAAGGAAATTGTGAGGTGGATGGTGAGACAACACCTTGAGGATTTGAGATAATGGTTGAAACTGGGTAGGATTTGAACTTGAGAGCGACCATGTTGTAGTCAGCTGGAAATCAGCCCTGTGGTGTTGTGTTCCCCAGACGGGTAGTTCTTCGAAAGAAACTTTGCTCATGGATGTACGCAAACGTGATTATCAACAAAAATCGCAGTGTAATATATAATATGTATTAGATTAGATGAAACATTGAAGAGCTTATAAACATTCTGAAGTGTGAAACCAAATCTTCAATTGTTAAACCTTCTTTATTGGCTGATCTAAACAACGTTTCTGCGAGTGAGATCTTCCTCAGGGTCTAATATAATGAGCAGTGGTGTGAGCCAATTTATGAACAAATAAAAGCTTAAGTGAAAGCAAATTGCTTTCACTTATTCATAAATTGGCTCGCACCACTCAGCATAATATACCTTGAGGAAGATCACACTGACCGAAGCGTTGAACCATTTGAATATTTTGTTTTTCTATATAATATAACCCCCCTCTCTCTCTCTCTCTCTCTATATATATATATATATATATAGAGAGAGAGAGATATAGATATATATAGATAGAGAGAGAGATAGAAAGATATATATATATATATATATATATATATATATATATATATAAATTATTTATATATAATTATATATAATTATTTATAAATAAATTTTATTTTTAAAATAAACCCATATACACATGTGTTACATGCCAAACCTGCAATCGTCAGTATGGGAGGAGACAATAGCTGCCGGTCAGACAGTTCGAACCCCGATACGAAAGTCATGTTGGACTCAGTAGCCGAGGCGCGTACCAATGCTCCAACACACATTTTCTAGAAATGGGAAGTAAATTAACATCTAAATAGCAACAATTGAATATTTTCAATGTAACACCAATAAAATCATGGAAACATGACACCAAACAAATATAAAAGCCGTGGGGCTCAGAAAAAAAGATCTGGGCATCGTGATCGGCAGGGGCTCATTTAATATTCAACATGGGAGACCCGGTCAGCATCCTGCGAATGTTGGCTTCAGGTAACAGAATACAACAGACAAAATACAGACAAGTAAATATAATTAGCACAAACGAAAGACGAAAAAGAAATAAATGAACTACAAATGAACTTAGACGAGAATTCATACATTAGATCGATTGCTCTTTCTGCTTCTCGTAAAGTCGGTTCTCTCTATCGCTCCAAACACTTTCTCACACCTGAGGCTATTCTCTATCTCTACAAATCTAATATCAGACAATGTTGTAATATTTGGATTGGTGAATCTCTGTCCTATTTGAAGGCTCTTGATAAGATCCAAAAACGTATCTGTAATTTGATTGGCCCCACCCACCCTTTCTTCATCTCTGCATCCTCTCTTTCACAGACATGATGTTGCTAGTCTCAGTCTTTTCTATAAATACTATTGTAACATGTGTTCTTCAGAATTGTCGTATCTATTCTCTGCTTCTTTTGTTCCAGCTCGTTTGACTCGTTGGTCTAATGGTCTCCATCAATTCGCTGTTTTGATACCTCATTGTAATACAACTTCCTATTTCAGTAACTTCTTTCCAAGAACTGCAGGCTTGTGGAACTCTCTTCCTGCTGACTGTTTTCCTCTTACCTATAGCCTTTTTTTTTTCATGCCTAAGGCCAATAGGCATCTCGTGTATTTGCGATAATCATATTTTGTTCTTGTTAGCTACTTACATTAAATGGCTTCATGTCTTGTCTGGAGCGATTTCCATAAAAAAAGACACTCGTATTAGTGTCACTTATTTAAATCCATTTTTTATATTCGACGCTTCTACTTTAACTGTCACTGCTTGTTTAGTATTATTGAAATAAGAATAGTGACCCTTTTGGGGGAGCAGCAGTGCCCCACATTTAAAAGCATTGCGCCAGGCATTCTTTGTGCTCTTGCAGGGAGACATGTAAAATCGAAAAGGTGTTATTGTGGCAGTAAGCATGGCGAATGCAATTCAGGATTGTTATAACTTCAGGGGGTCACCGGCTGCTATCGAAATGACAACTTAAATATTAACAATCGAAACGACCGGCTGCCGGATTAAAGGTCAAATGAACCTGTCACCTGAGGCTGTTGAATGGAGAACGGGAATTACTAGTTTTTCTCTCTATATCTCTTTCTTCTTCGTGTATATTTTGTCTCTTTCCTTCTCTTTCAGACCTTCCATTCTTTCTCTTTCTCTCTCTCTCTCTCTCGTTTTTATCACTGCGAGAGAAGATATTAACAGTTTAGGTTGTCGACTTTGTAACTACAGCCGACTCCGAGTTTGTATGTTCTTTTTGGAAGTTGAAATGTGCTCAATTATATTTTTCTCTATATAAGTATAGTTGTCGCTCTTTTCATGCAGCGTTCAATTTCAGCACATAGGCTTCCTCAGCCAGATAATTAATTGTCTGAAGAGAATTAATGATGCCTAAACCCCGATCTAAGACCTGTCAAGCTAGACGACTGATCAGCCCTTTTATTGTGTGTCTGTCGCTTACCCCGTGGACTCTGGCAAGTGGGTCCCGTCTCCAGGATAGTATCACAATGATACCTAGGATACGACTCAGGTATAAATCCACAGAACAGCCAGGAGTCCTCCACTAAGCGATAGTACCACATTGTTAGACTGGGCTAGTGTTTAGGAGTGATGGAGTAACGGGATATGACATTGGAGTCATCTTTAAATACGAAAGTCTGAGTTTCATTAATAAATATTATTAGACTGGGGTAGTGTTCAGGAAAGATGGAGAAAGATTTGTGACAATTTGGGCCATCCATAACTGTAAAAGTGTGATATTTATAAATAAACGTGTGTCGGACGTTTTCTCTTTAAACACCTGAAGATTTGACAGCTTCATTGAATCATGTCTCCAGCAACGAAATCTTCACAAAAACGTATCCAGCCATTTTGACTCCTTCTTCCACATTTATGGATAGAAAGCTCGATTAAATATGACAAGCCTTATTTTCTAGCACGGATTCTATCTCTTGGTGTTGCTGCACAGAATCCATTTCCACTTGGATCCTTATTTTTATTAAGAGGTTTTTTTATATAACATGTTCAATTTGAGCACAGGGAGGAGCAGGTGCTATTATTCTTGCAAGAGTTAGGAGTGGATGGAGTAAGTTCAGGGAACTTCTGCCATTACTAACCAGCAGAGTGTTACCACTATCGACCAAGAGAAGACCCTATCGGGCATGTGTACGCAATGTGATGATGTATGGAAGTGAAACCTGGCCAGTGAGGGTTGACGACATGCGTTGCATGGAGAGAAATGATATGAGAATGATACAATGGATGTGTAATGTGAGTCTTAAAGACAGGTTTGATCTGATGACCTCAGGGGAATATTAAATCCTCATAGTATAGAGAGATGTGTCCAGAATAGGGGTCAGTAGGTAGATGTAGAACAGTTGAAGTAGCAGGGCCAGTTGGAAGGGAAAGACCACTAGAAACATGGGAGAAAGTGATAAGGAAAGATTTGCGAGAAAACGGGATAAATAAAGACCTAACCAGATATAGGTTAGTTTGGAAGTCGATTTCTAAAAGCCGTCCAACACATGCCAGCATTTAAAACGGATGTGACGATGATGATGGCGACAGCTATTATTATTCTAAATGTGATCAAAGTTTGTTTCTCTAAGACTTGTATTTCAATAACACAAAATACATGCTCAGTTCTGGGATTGAGTTATATTTGAAAAAAGAAATTTGTTATAATTAGCTGTAATTAGTAATTAACCAAACAAGTCACCCATTTCTCTATGTATTTATCTCGTCTCCTTTCCCTCAATGTTGAGTCAACCACTATCTAATATTTCTTGATTTTTCTGTGTGCATTTAGAGAAAGAGTGACTCTTTTTTTTTCAGTGTTGCTATCTAATTTACATGGCAGGGGAAGGCCAAGGAAAACATGGCAAGAAATGATAAGGATGGAGTTGAGTGAAAGACAGATAAATAAAGAGATAAGTTAGTTTAGAAGTCAATTTTCTAATGCATGCCAATATTTAAAACGGGCACTAAACTGATGATGATGATGAGGAGGAGGAGGAGGAGGAATTTGTGTGGAGCCTCTATTATATCTTTGTGAACTCAGGCTGTGACCTATAGTCTTCACTTGAGGAAACTATCTATCAAGTGTCTACATTCGTTGCAAATTGAGATCTCTCTGTTTTCCTTCTTCACACGTCCATGCATTTATATAACTTGACGTTTCAATGTGTCGTGTCAATCATGCTAACAGCTCTGAGGAAATTCTCCGCTTAAGGTCAAGTTGGGTGCAAAGCATTGTCTAACATTTGAAGAGTCGGTGTAAATTAGGTTTTCCATGATGGAATTGAATTACAGAATGAATTGGTCAGTAATTGTCGCTAACTTTGTCAATATTTAGGACAACAATTTCCACTTTCTCCAGTTTCGGCACTGCGCTATAATTTGTCTATATATTATATATATATATATATATATAAATAAATGACTATGTTTCTATCGAGCAGCCCAAAGTATGAGAAAAATGTTGTTTATCAATGATTATTTCAGAAATAATGAGAAAATTCAAATTTTATTTTTTGGAAATCGCTCCAGACAAGGCATGAAGCCATTTGATGTAAGGAGCTAAAAAAAAAAATTACTACTTCAAGGTCAAAAACTAGCCAACGATAAATATTAGATGGATAGATTTCGATCCAGAAAACAGCAAATCTTCCCCCTTTGTCAGAAACATCTCTCATAGAATGTGAGGACTGAAGGACAAGATAAAGGGAAGCGAGAGTTACGAGGCTGCCGAAAGTAAACCCAATGTCCACTTTCGACTCTTCTAATTAAGTGAACTATAACGGTAAGCGAAATGAGTATCCGTTCTACATTATAATTAAAGTTGGCTGTGATAGAAGATCCACTCCATAGCAGAATAAAGTAGACAACAGAAGAAGGTCAATCGAAATACTTCTTATTTTTGGCTGTTCTGAAAAGGAATTACAAGCAGAGTCAATCTTTACAAAAGGGCCGGCACGCATCGTGGTAGATGTTATCCTATCCTCCTAGTATGACCTCAAAATTCCATCTGGTTAAGCAAGAAAAACCAGACAGCATGGGAGTTGCAAGAAATAGTACAACTTGTATTCTTACACCAAGACATCTGATTAGCCGGTGGGCCAATCACTCAACGGTAGACCTGTCTATTTGCATAAAAAAAATAGTACATCAACTTATGTGACTGCTATAGAGCATTTCAACATAACATATAGGGTGTTCGAGAAAAATTTGACATTTTTTTGAAAGGCAAGAAAAAAATGTCATATCTTGGCCAATAATTGATGTATTCTCAAAATTCAAAGTGCATCTCATAGAGAATCTTTTTTTTTTCAAATATTGTTCACCCAAACAAGCCGCCACAAGTCTCTGTCATGCCTTTCAGATGAGACCTGAAGCTGAAGCACATGGCTTTCACAGCATCCTTTGAAAGAAGCTTGAACACAAGTTTAATCCTGAGAATCAGCTTGGTCTTGTTGTTGCAGGCGGTACGGTTGGTGTCTTTCTCAACTGCATCTCACACATAATAGTTCATAGGGTTGCAATCAGGCAAGTTGCGGGGGCGATATGTTGGGACTGATGAAGTTGTGGAAGTTCACGACCGTCATCTCTGAGACCATTCTTTGAAAAGCCTGGCTTAAGGAAACGAAAAAATAGACATTTCCTTTATTGAATACACCTTGTCTTGAATAACTGAAGATGAAATAGATTTCCCATTCTTACATTTTTTTTTATTGCTCTGCTTTCATTTATCTTCATAATTGCTCTATCCCGTATATTGAGCTTTAATAATTTTACGATAAGTTCAAATTTCAAATTTTAAAAGTATACATTCTACTTTTAGTTTCATATCAAAATAAAATAAAATAAAGTATTTCCAAACTGTTTTGGAAACGATCGTACGCCATACTGGACTTGATGTTCTAATTCTTGGAACAATTGTAATGTTTTAATTCATTGAATCTTTATATATATATATATATATATATATATATATATATATTATACATGCGTCGTTGAAGACCACAGAGTTTTCTTTGTTATCTTTCTGGTTAATTTCTCGACGCGGCGAGCGATTCGTCGGTTTTCCGGTGTCAATTGGGGGATGATGGCGCCGCGTCGATGAATAAACCAGAAAGATAGCAAAGAAAGAAAACTCTGTGGTCTTCAACGACACATGTATAATAAATGACTTGCTGCCGAAATATATATATATATGTGTATATAATTTCAATATGATGTGTTCAAATTATTATTATTATTATTATTATTATTATTATTATTATTATTATTTATTTGAATATTTATTTAATTTTAATTGACTTAAATCTAACTAAACCACTCGTGACCCTTTAAGGTAGTATTCATTATATTGTTACACATATTAAATATAGTATTTCTTAACACTGACATTGCTTGATAATCATGTGTTTATAAGGATCACAAAATCAAAGGATTTCATTAAGTCAGAATATATTGTGATGTCATAATAGACCCTCTCTCTCTCTCTTCTCCCCTATCTCTCTTTCCATTTCTGTGCGCTTTCTTCTTTGTTTCTTCTTTTTTCTCTCTCTCTCTCAATTATTTACATCATTCCATTCCTCTCACCACTTTTCTTGTAATTCGCCCTTTTAATGAAAACAATTTCCTTCAGAGTTGTTGTAGTATATAGATAGATAGATTTTAATGTTTTCTCTCAAATAAACTTCATGAATAAATATTTGAAGATGTAAAAAACTTTTACCAAAATGACCGGATTCGGCATTAAATAACCCGAAAAGGGTTGATATGCCGTAAAACAAAACAACCAAACCAAACACCATGAATAACTATTTGAAGATATAAAGAACTTGAAGCATAAAAACTTTTACCAAAATGATCGGATTCGGCATTAAATAACCCGAAAAGGGTTGATATGCCGTAAAACAAAACAACCAAACCAAACACCATGAATAACCATTTGAAGATATAAAGAACTTGAAGCATAAAAACTTTTACCAAAATGATCGGATTCGGCATTAAATAACCCGAAAAGGGTTGATATGCCGTAAAACAAAACAACCCAACCAAACACCATGAATAACTATTTGAAGATATAAAGAACTTGGAGTGTAAAAACTTTTACCAAAATGATCGGATTCGGCATAAAATAACCCGAAAAGGGTTGATATGCCGTAAAACAAAACAACCCAAACAACCAATACTTTTGAGCCTCTCGTGAAGCATTTGGAGGGGCATGTCGTGGATATATGTTTTTATATACGTTGTTCACAAATTGTTTATATGTATACATGTCTATGCTGCATTTTGTTTGTATCGGACAACAACAACAACAACAAAACAAAAAACGCAAGCTTATTGAGTTAAACAGACATTCTGTCTCTCCGAAAAGAAAGCGAGTTGATAGAAATGAATTGATGTGCATCCAACTTGTCAGCTCTTAAATTTCTCCATTATATAAATTACTGTTCGTTCAAGCCAAAATATGTGGGGAAGCCTTTGCTATTTATTGCAACAATATCAAGCGACGGTGTCGTTTTTCCTTTTGAGATATTCAGCAGCCGATTGGCCTCTCTTTGCATTAATAGTCAACAAGAAATAACATTTTATCATTTTTCTATTTTGCTCAGATAAAAATATATTCCTTAGAAAAAAAAAATATATATATATAATAAATATTTGTTATTGTTTATTATCTATGTACGTATACGTTTCGTCCTTTTTCAATCGGGACTCATCAGCATAGAGATATGACGATTCGAAACCCCGGACCTCAAGTATTTTTCAACTCCAGTCCGACGTCGCTAATCACTGGGCCAATTGTAAACAGCGAATAAACTATGATAATTTTAACACTTTAACGGCGGCTTTGACGTCGAGGCATTCTACTTCTATTAAGGGAAGGAATGATGCAATATAGGCAAGTGACGTCATGCTGTGTTAATACTACCAATTACAGTGCTCTACTTTCAAGGAGCGACAAATATATATATATATGTAAGTAGAGAACTAAAAGCGAACTTTTAGAAAAGGTAAAACCTATTGTGAAAAGTATACAGCTCAATATACCGGATAGAGCAGATAGATAGGTAGAAGGATAAAAAGGAATTAGAAAAGCGACCGAGGCACCGGATTTTTTTGCAATCGGACACTTGCTTGCATTCGGGCAGCTTTTTGCCATGTGTTTTTCCCCCACAATCTTTGTTTAACTTTTTCAGATTTTAAATCTTGGATTTTGCCAACTTATCTATCCCAGCAATTTCCTCTGATGATAAGATTTTGATCTTTGAAAAGCCTGGCTTAAGGAAAAAATTAATTGAATAAATTGCTTTTTTGCGGAATATATTTTGCATTGAGCAACTGAATTGAAAAAAGATCTGCCTCCGTCGCTTTTCTAATTCCTATTCATCCTTCTATCTATCTCTCTATATATACATATATAAATATATATATATATATAGAGAGAGAGAGAGAGAGATAGAGGGAGTTTTCAGACCCGAAAATTCGCATGCCGTGAGTGAGATCGAACCCGACAAGTGCTATAACCACTCGTCCACAGGCCCTTTTTTTTATACTCCACCATAAATAGAAATATTTTTATTTATAAAATAAAAATTAAAAATTCTTTTTGCCCCCCCCCCCCCATTTTGTTATCTTCCCCCCATACTTAGAAATATTTTTAGTTAAGAAAAGAAAAAGAGGAAAAAAAATTTGTGTTAATTTTTGTGTTGACAAAAGAAAAAAAGAGAAGAAAATCACATCTTTGATTTTAATAAATTAAACACGGGATAACAAAAACAGTTTGTAAATAAAAGCTTTACGGCGTAAAAGGTAAAACAAAATCCTAAACACACTTAAAGTCGTTAAAAAATGAAGATATTGGAAGTTTTTCAAATCGGAGAAAAGGTAATCCTAAAATAAAACAGTAAAAAAATCAAATACAGCGAACACGATTGGTTATTTAAATGCTCTCGAGAAAAAGTTTACCTAAATTAAATTCATTAGAATGTGTGTGGTTTTTTAAATAGTAATTTTTAAATTAATTATTATTTTAATTAAACAATTTGATTCAATTATTTTTTTATAATCAACAATTTTTAAAACTAAATAGAGCGAACACTATTATTCAAATCTAAAAAGAAGATGTACCTAAAATAAAAAAATTTTTAAAAATCGGTACTATTGTACTGTAGGACTCGCGCTAACTTTGACTATGACCTAACTCTAAACCCTAACCTCCACTTTGACCCTGACCCTAACCGTAACGACGGGGTCAAAGTTAGCGCAAGTCCTACAGTAAAAAAGCACCAAAAAATCAAATACAGTGAACACGATTAGTTATTTAAATGCTATCGGAAGGAAAGTTTACGTAAATTAAATTCGTTAGAATGTGTGTGTGTGTGTGTGTGTGTGTGTGTGTGTGTTAAATGACCTTTTTTTAATTAAACAATTTGGTTCTATAATTGTTTTCCAGTACAATGTGTTAATTTTTTTGTTGACAGAAAAGAAAAAAATCACACCTTTTATTTTAATAAGTAAAACACGGAATAATTAAAACAGTTTGTAAATAAAAGCTTTACAGCGTAAAAGGTGAAACCGAAATCATAAACACATGTAAGGTCGTAAGAAAATGATAATATTGGAAAGTTTTCAAATCGGAAGAAATGGTGTACATGAAATAAAACTATTAAAAAATCAAATACAGTAACCACGAATAGTTTTTTAAATGCTCTCGAAAAAAAGTTTACCTAAACTAAATTCATTATAATGTGTGCGTGTGTTTTTTTAAATAGTAATTTGTAAATCAATTATTATTTTAATCAAATAATTTGATTCAATAAATTTGTGTTTTAAAACATAATGGCTAATAAGATTAAGAAAATAAACAAACTCTGAACGTTGTAATTAAAAAAGTCAGAGTAAAAGTAACACGGTAAATGCCAGCGTTTTGTTTACATTTTAAATAACGCGCCCGTCTTGCGTCCATACTGAATAATCAGAGGGAGGTAACCGATTCAATGGAGTAACGCTGGCTGTTCAATCAGTTTCGCAGTAGATATATTAACTGCATAACTCATTTCATATATATATATATATATATATATATATATATATATATATATATATAAATAATAAAAGAAATAATTATAATTTATAAGTAAGATTATTAGCGAGCAAAATAGCGTAAATACATGTGGAAATCTGAAAAAAACAATCATGGGTGTATATTTGCGAATACTAACTTATTAGAAGTTCAAAAGCAATTGATTATGTGAATTGAGAAAAACGCATAGTGTTTACGGCGGTATTTGTAGTAGTATATAAAGAAGCTGGCAGACTAAGTAAATAGTCATATTACTCTGATGGAGTTTCGGCTTCAGACAGACAGACAGACAGACAGACAGATACATAATCTCCATTATTAATAGATTATTATTATTATTATTTAAATTAATTTCAATCCACAATAAAGTTGGGTTAATAGCTCAATAGTGTATAAATTCCTACAACTTAAAATATAATATAGTAAGTTGATAAAGTTCCATTTTATTTAAAACAGTGTTTCTGTCCATCCTTAAAACATGCATTTTCTCTTGATATTCAAGGTTTTTTGACGAGGCTTTATCAGTGATAGTTTCCATCAAATTAAACAAAACAAATACAAAAAAAACAAAACAAATCCAAACCGTCACAATCAAAACTGTTCTCTTCGTTTTATTTATTTTCCCTTTTTTCTATTCAGTCCAATAATGAAAACATCTACTTGTTGCATCATTATATATATATATATATATATATATATACAGGGTGTCCCAAAATAATGTATACACCCTTTGAATTGTTATAAGTCGTTCAATTTACTGATTTTTATTTGCAAGATTGATAAACAAGATTGAGTAAGAATATTCATTTAAAAATACTGACAGTAAAATTAACAAAAACATAGAAAATTAACTTTTAACAAAGATAAAGGCTACGTAGGGTAATTTCAGAATGTTCATAAAATGAACCCTCATCCTAACCCCAACCCGTTCTGCTCAATAAACTTTCCATATAGTGAAGACGTGAAGAATTGTACCTATAAACGTCCTGCGACATTTACTCCGGTATTTGAGCACATTCTACTACAATTACTACTCCCATTTGTTTGCAATTACTTCAGGTTTCTTGCTTTAAACATTGTAGCCTTTACGTTTATTAAAAGTTAATTTTCTATGTGTTTGTTAATTTTACTTTCAGTATTTTTAAATGTGTATCTTACTGTTCTACTCTTTTATCAATTTTGTTTGCAAATCAAACTCGGTAAATTGAACGAGTTATAACGATTCAAACGATGTATACATTATTTTGGGACACCCTGTATATATATATATATATATATATATATATATATTTAACTTCCTGACAAACCAGAAATTAATATTTTGTATGATTTTTCTACATTGCTTTCTTCATCCTGAGGAAGTCTTTCAATAAAGACGAAACGTTGATGAATACATAAATCACAGTTGTTGGCTTTCCTTTTTTCATTTTACATTACGTCGGATCATTTTATCGACACTTTTCTTCATAATATATTGTGTATAGATTTCCAGTATTTACTTCAACAGTGCTAAATACGTGAGTAGAGCTTAGTAGTAGTAGTAGTAGTAGTAGTAGTAGTAGTAGTAGTAGTAGTATGAAAATATATTCATGGCAATGAAGCTACTCAGTCCAAGGTTAAACAAATATATTTGAAATATATGAGGATTTTTAGTTTTTTTACTGTTAAGAATTGATAGTCATTGTATACTTATATGTGTTGTAGCCATTGATTTGTATTAGAGTATGACATCGATCACGTGGTTAGAAAGTATGAATGGAAGAAAGGGAGGGGGGAAACTGGTGGGTGAAAAGAGAGAATTGTATGGACAATGAACAGGGCAATCAATTGTGGGTAGAACAATTGTTTATATATGGGGGGAGGATTCAGTACACGGAATTTTCTTTTTGGTCACAAATCTCGTGTCTAGTCACTAGACACGAGATTTGTGACTTTTAGAGTTGAAAGAAAGAAAGAAAAAAGATTGAAAAAAGAAGTAGAATAGAAAGAAAGCAAACAAAAGAGAGGAAGAAATGGGAAAAAGGAAGACCTAGAATGATTGTGAGAATCAACATTGATCCGGAATATTAATACATTGATTCATTGATTTTTAAAGTATCAATTTGTTTTCTTTTTATTATTCGATAACTAACTGCAGTACCCGTCTATACAGAGTTTATCAACTGTTTTTGAATTTTATAGCCAAGATTAGAAGTCAAGAAAATCTATTAAATATTTTTCATCCATTTTTTATTTAAACAATAAAAAATAAAAATAAACGCACAGCTAGTTGACAGTAAGAGATTTGTAATTAAAAATAATGATAGAACAGGAACTAAATTACATATACAAATTGTATAGAGGGAGAATTCAGTATCAGACAGTATCTTTTAGAGAAATTTAATCTCACAAGAGATCAAACTATTTACTACTAACTGAAGCACCAATCTATGCCGGGTTTCTCAACTTTTCTTGAATTGTATAGCCAATATTAGAAGTTAAGGACATCTATCAAATATTTTTCATCCATTTTTTTTTTATTAAAAAAAGACAACTATTCAGATTTATTACGACGATTGATATCGGCGAGGAAATAACTGGAACATTATAGAAAAAAAAACAAAAAACAAAAAACAATTGTCTAATGTGAGATTCAAACGCACAATGGCATAAAATATGGGAACTGAAGGCGAATGCTTTATCCACAAGGCCACCGATGTATCGAAAATATTTTATCTTTTTAACTTACTTAAATGAGTTCAGCGTAGGGATTTTTTTACCTCTCCGCATAGAACTAAATCAATTCAATTGTCGAAAATAAATAAACATAAATACAAAATGAAAGATTCTTATTAAAGTAAAAAAATATGTCAGTGAACATTTATCAAATATCTGTTATCCATTTTTAATGATAAAAAGCATAAATGTTTTCTCTTCAAAGTAAACAATATGTAAAATACATATGATGATTTGACGTGACAAGCAGTTGTCTGGCCGGCTAAAAGGGAACGCTAAAAATGTCGGAACATTTGTTTCTGATGTTATTTTCACATGATTTTAATTTTGAATATTGAGTTTTTAAAAAAGGTTCAAGAACTTCGTACATCGATAAGGACATCAGATCGAAGGTGCTGATTGTAAATCTGCGGTTATGCCACGACACACGCACATACAGACAACTTTGCTTTATATATATATAGATGATTGTTGTTGTTGATTATTTACGTGAGTTTGATGTTTCTTACTTATATCGAGTAAGCTGATGATTTTAACGTTTACTTGCAAAGAAAAAAATATATATAGGAAAAACATTACCATAAATGAACAATGGGAGGTGACAGTATTGATTTACTCCTCTCCAGGAGTTAGGCACAAGGCCAGTTTTTATCTTACTCCCACAAGTAAGATGTGACCCAAGGTCGGGTCGGGAAAGTGGGGTTTAAAAATTACCTGGGCAGCCCCATCGGCATTCCCCGGTAGGGGCGCCTCAGGCAGTAAGCAATAAACTTACTCCTCCCCAAAGAGGGGAGGCAAAGCAAAGCCTGGGAGGGTGCACCTCCTAGAACTGCACAGGACCGGCAACCCCCAATAGACCGGCGTAAATCCAGACCCGAAGGCCCGGACGATACCGTTTTATTAGGCGGGGTAAAAACTCCTGGTTGACTGGTATTCCCAAATAGTTATCCATCTGGTACTGACCAGGCTCAATGTCGCTTAACTTCGGTGATCTAGCGGGAACCGGTGTGCCAACGTAATTATGCCGTATATACGTCCTACGATTTGAATAAAAAAACAATCTTGACTTATTCTTATACATTTATTTATTTTTCTTATTGGTAGTGAAAAGTTTCAGAAGTATGTTATTTGGTCGGCTTGGAAAGAGAAACGCTAAAATTGTCGGAACATGCGTTTCTAATGTTAATTTTACATATTTTTAATTTTGAACAATTAGTTTTTAAAAAAGGTTCAAGAACTTCGTACATCGATAAGGACATCAGATCGAACCTGCTGATTGTAAATCTGCGATTAGTTTGGTTCTGAGATCAACCGTTTAACTGTGATGCCACGACACACGCACATACAGACAACTTTGCTTTATATTGTTAGTTCGCAGGTCGTGTTCCCCCGATTATAAACGTGCAAAGTTGAATCAAGCAATGTTGCATGCAAAGACAGAGTAATAATTAATAAACAAAAATGAAGTAGTTCAAATAAGGTTTATTGAACGTGTGTGTACGTGGAATGGTGAAGTGTGTGATGTATGCATGTGTGTCGATGGAAAAACAGTTCTTGAAAAGGTATAAGAAGAAATGAATCCGACGTAGGAAAAAGTCTTTGAAAGCCGTACACAAAGAAAATGAGTTGAGAACTCTTACCGTTGTTTGACCACGTGCTGACGGAAGAAACGTGTGTTGGTAGTTGTTATGCTGAGACCAGTTCAAGAGAAAAGCGTGATGCGAAACGCTAGTGTATTAGCGTCGTTCTACCGAGGCCAATTGATCAGAAGAGAAGAGTGAAACGGAACGCTAGTGTCAGCGTCGTTCTGTCGAGGCTGGTGAAGAAGAGAGAGAATTTCCGTTTGCACCTGGTTTTATAGTCCGAAGGGCAGATAACTCTGGTGTCGCTTTACAGCGCCACCTGTCGGTGAAAAAGCGCCACCTAACGGCCAACCGGTGTAGTTATGTTTTGAAAGGAGGAGGTAACTGCTACAATATATATATAGAGAGAGAGATTGGTTAAATTATAATCAATGATTACTTTGTTATTTCGAATAGAAACAAGTTTTTTCTGATTACTGTAAACTTGATCAAATAGACGAATACGCCAAACGGAAAACAGAAAAGAAAGAAAAAAAAAACACGGTCAAATTCCTTGTATATTTTGAGACACACGCACTTACATACAATTTTGCTTCATACATATATATATATATATATATATATATATTGGTGCAGAAAAATTAGTACAACATTCGTACCGTCGGTTTCAAGCACGGAAAGACTTAGCCATCCGGCTCTCTTCAGCTTCTATTACAAAGAAGGTATATATATATATATATATAAGTGGTGTACTAAAAGCGAACTTTTAGGAAAGGTAAAACCTATTGTGAAGAGTATACAGCTCAATATCCGGACTTTTTAGCAATCAGACATTTGCTTGCATTCGGGCAGAATTTTGCCCTATGTTTCTTTCCCTACAACTTTTATTTTATTTTTTCAAATTTTAAATCTTGGCCTTTGCCAACTTATCTATCCCAGCGAATTCTTCTGATGATAAGATTTTGATCTTTGAAAAGCCTGGCTTAAGGAAAATTTAACTTGAATAAATTGCCTTTTTGCGGAATTTACCTTGCTCTGAGCAATTGAATTGAATTTTGATTTGGCTTTTGCTTCTCTAATTCCTTTCCATTCTTTTTCATTCATATATATATATATATATATATATATATATATATATATATATATATTGGTTAAATTATAATCAACGATTACTTTGTTATTTCTAATAGAAACAAGTTTTTCTGATTACTGTAAACTTGATCAAATAGACGAATACGCCAAACGGAAAACAGAAAAGAAAGAAAAAAAAAACACTGTCAAATTCCTTGTATATTTTGAGACAGGTTCTGAACAACAGTTGAAATGTCAGGAGCCACCAATTTATTTGTGGTTCTTGACGCCTGCTTCGTATTCATAGAATACAAAAACGGTCAGCATTTCGAAAGAAGGAAAAGAAAGATAAAACAAAAGAAAACGAATCAATTAGCGGACACTATTACAACTACTACTTCACTATAGACTGTCAGAATCTGGTCAACTTTGCAACTTTTAAAATTCCAAGAGCGAAAAAAAAGGAAAAATGCAGATCATGTCTTTTACTTTTGGGTTTTGGTTTTGGTCTCTCTTGGAGAGAAAGAAAGAGAGAAAGAAAGAAACCGACTGAGTGAGAAGGGGTGTGGGGTGTTAATCAGGAGAATCCTAAGCACAAACAATGGTAATTCCATTGTAGAAAATCGATTAAGATTTGTTGGCAAGTAGAGATTACTTCAACACAAAATCCTCTGTGGCCTTTTGGCTAAGATCAGAGTGTAGTATCTGTTCCGATGGATGCTCACTCTGTAGACCGGTATTGTCTTGGCCTTCGGGCCTTGATTCCGCCGGTCTGAGGTACTGTCCTGTGCAGTTCTAGGAAGTTCATCCTCCCAGGCTTTGCCTCCCCTCTTTGGGGAAGAGTAAGTTTATTGCTTACTGCCTGAGGCGCCCCTACCGGGGAATGCCGACGGGGCTGCCCAGGCAATTTTTAATGGCCAGAGTGCTCACCTTCTCGGGCGCTGGCTTTTCAAGTCCCACTTTCCCGACCCGACATTGGGTCATATCTTACGGTGTGGGAGTAAGATAAAACTGGCCTTGTGCCTAACCTCCTGGGGAGGTAAATATAAAGTAGAGAAGTTAAACCAAAGGGTCACGACTAATTAAGGCCAAGAGCCACTCGAAGATGAGAGGTTAATGAGACTGGGATGAATACCAACCGAAAGATGAAGAACACTATGGAAGTACTAACATTTGACCAATGGCATGAACTGCGTTTGATTACTTACGGGATGGTTCGTGACAAGAATATTTTGACATTGGATTTGAAGACGACCAAGTTGTTATAAGCAGGGAAGCAGTCCCGCAGTAACGTGTTCCATAGATTCAAAGTCCTTGCAAAGAAGCTCTGTCCATGGGAATTCCACCTGACGCTAGACACATAGAGGGAGTAAGACGTTCTCCATTGTGGTAGGAAGACGAGTTTTTGCTGTGAATGTTTTACTAGGAGGAACTAAAGACTGGAGCTCAACCGAACGAACAGCTTCCATGGAAATAACGATAGAGTAGAGAGAGACTAGCAACGTCTTTTTGGGGGGAGAAGGGGGTTGTAATGAAGAGAATAGATCACCCTACTAGATTTAGAAGTCGATTTTGTACTCTGCCAAGGCAGGAAAAAGTGCTCAGTGCGGCACCTCCCCAGATGTGGTAGCAGTAGGTATTTATCTACCTCCCACAGCGGTAAGATGTGACACAAGGTCGGAAAGTGGGATTTGATAAGTCAGCACTCTAGAGGAAGAGCACCTATGGCCCTTAAACATTGCCTGGGCAGCCTCATCGGCATTCCCCGGTAGGGGTGCCTCAGGCGATTAGCAATAAACTAACCCCTTCTCAAAGGGTGAGAAGGCAAAGCCTGGGAGGGTGGACTTCCTAGAACTGCACAGGACAAACCCATAGACCGGCAGAAATCAAGCCCCGAAGGCCAAGATAATACCGGTCTATGGGGTGTAGTATCCATCGGAACAGATACTACACTTCCTTCTTAGCCAAAAGGCCGAGAAACATGTGGTAGCAGTACTCCATCTTTGGATGTACTCGACTCTTATATAGACAGAGGATCAGGTATTTTCTGGAGCGATAGAATGATCCAACCGTTTTTCTAGTGACCATAGCAACAGACTGGATATACGACTTCCATTTTAGATCTGGGGTGAAAGTCTGTCATAAGAGCTTTTCAAAACAACGGGCTACTTCCAGAACAGAGCCATTACTTTCAACTGGGACAAAGACGGGGATCCGAGCGTTGGTGGTGAAAGGAGAGGATAAAATAGTTATCCTCTCATCCATCCAGCTACAGCTAAAATGGTCATGGCTAAATCGCAAGGAAAGAGCGTACAAGTGTTACATAAACTAACGAGTCCAGGGGACTCCGATACTCACGTTACTGTCCTTGTCCTTTCTTGGCCTTTTGTCTAAGATCAAAGTGTAGTATCTGTTCCAATGGATATTGCACCCCATAGAGTGGTATTGTCTTACCCTTCGGGGCTTGACTTACGCCAGTCAATGGGTCTGTCCTGTGCAGTTCTAGGAGGTCCACCCTCCCAGGCTTCGCCTCCCCTCTTTGGGGAGGAGTAAGTTTATTGCTTACTGCCTGATGCACCCCTACCGGGGAATACCGACGGGGCTGCCCAGGCAATTTTTAAACCCCACTTTCCCGACCCGACCTTGGGTCACATCTTACTTGTGGGAGTAAGATAAAAACTGGCCTTGTGCCTAACTCCTGGAGAGGAGTAAATCAATACTCACGTTGCTGTCCTCACGTAATATAATCCCACGGGCAACCAACAGTTGAATCATTATAATTCCATATCATACCTGGCTCTTCCTCGGTGATTTGCGCTTTGATCTGCAATCAAACGCTGGCATGGTAACCACAAAGGATAATGAGACAATTTATTAATGAATGAACAGATTCTTAATCAAAGAAGATGGATGAATTCAGCCGAGTTCCTATTTGCTGTAAAACAAGAAGGGGAAGGGCAAAGAGAGAGGGATAGAAGGAGGGGGAACATTGCTTTGTTCAAAACGAGTTCAGTACATTTCAAACGTATCGTGTCTCGGCGTTTATCCTATCTCGACTGGCTGATTTTGTCCTCACATCCGTCATTCAACATCACTTCCGCTAAGTTTCTGTTCCCATGCTAGCTAATTGTCACAGAGAGGTTAACCGCCTGAACCCTGCTGATCTTGTTTACATTATAAATATCTCTCCGAACATGATTCCCGTATGATTAGTAGTTGATGTAGCTACCAATATTTAACGCAAGTTCGATTCTGATCGTGGATTATTGAATTAGTTTTGATCCCAACTCTAAAAGTTGAACATAAGATGTCTTTCTGGTCTTACCGTGTCTTATCAATGCAGTTTAATTTTTGTATGGGAATGTTTTTCAATAGGAAAAATATCTTTTCAAGAATGGAGATTATATTGAACATTAAAACATAAACGTTTGTACTGAGTGCAATTTAAGTCGTCTTATTGCACAATTTATTAACGCAGTTAAATTTACGGTTACTTCTTGCGAAATTCACCTCATTAACAAACGAGGTGAATTTCGCAATAAGACGACTGAAATTTCACCTACTAAAAACGTTTATGCCTTACTTTTCGATATAATCTCCATTCTTTCAAAGATATTTTTCCCGCCAAAAAAGACAGGCACGTGTTCCTTTAGAAATATTTGGACTGTTTTTAGCCATTTACTAACGGGGCCGTTCCTATTTACTTGCCTCCCCACGAGTGCAAAGTTAGAGAGAAGGTCGATTTTTTTTAATGTGGGGAAAATCCAGCTCTCCCCAGAAAAGGGCAGTCTGGATTGGAACAAAAATAAAAATTGCCTCAGTTTAGAAGAATTCTTCCTCCGCTGAGCGAGGACGGAAAAGACGAAGTGCAGCATCAGAACGGATACTACACTTTGCTCCTAGCCAAAAGGCCAAGGTACATAATGGTACATAAAGGTACATAATGGTACATAAAGGTACATAATGGTACATAAAGGTACATAATGGTACATAATGGTACATAATGGTACATAAAGGTACATAATGGTACATAAAGGTACATAATGGTACATAAAGGCCAAGGTACATAATGGTGCTGTTCACTTCAGAAATTCTTTGAGGGGGCCCCAAAAGGTCAAACTAAAATGTTTCACAATGCGTCACCGCTTAACAAGGCCCAGGGGCCACTCGAGGATAAGGGTTAAAAGGATAGTTGGTTGGACGATCATCGCCATCACAGGATGATTGGAAACAGTGGATGGAATGGGCAGAAGATTACTTAAGAGGGCTTGATTTTCCAAGAGGACGGCTCAGCAAGTATTTGTTTACATTAGACTTGAAGACGACCATGCTGTAGTCGGTTGGGAAGCAGACTCGTGGTATCTTGTTCCACAGATGGGATGTTCTAGGAAAGAAACTTTGTTCATGGAAGTTCTGTTTGACTTTTGGTACAGAGAGAGAGAGAGAGAAAGAGAGGAGAGAGAGAGAGAAAAGAGGGAGAGGAGAGAGAGAGAAGAGAAAGAGAGAGAGAGAATAGAAAGAGAGAGAGAGAGAAAGGAAAGTTCTTTTCTGTGGTTGTAGCTAGACGAGTTCTTGCTGTGAATGTTTCACAGGAGGGTACCAAGGATTGGAGCTCAGTCGAGCACCTACCATGAACATAACGATAGAGTAGAGAGAGACTAGCAATAACTCTTCTGTGTGAGAGTTGTTGTATGGACGAGAAGAGATCATCCCTCACCAGATTGCGAAGTCGATATTGTACTCTGTCAAGACAAGGAAGGGTCATCACTCATTCTTCTGTAATATTCGCATGGTTTGCACGTCTCAGCCACAAACAATTCCACGACAGACCTCCTTTTCAAGCCTGAGCAACTCTGTTTGATTTCCACAAAACAAATATTTCTGTGAGATTCAAATAATTTTTGCTATGAACCAATTCTAAGTTATGCATAGTTTAGATTTATTGAAATGAATTTTGAAAAACAAAAATATTTATTTTGTTTTTTTTTCCCGAAATTTTTTACCTTTTTTATTAAATGTCCTTCCTTTCTAGAAAAAATGACATTAGAATTCAAAAAAAATAATAACTGTTTTGGCACCAATGTTGACCAAGTGCACTCGGCCTATCAGAATTAACAAAAGTCAGTGGGGGAGTAAATGCGCACTACGCTACAAACACAAACCAAAGAGAAAGATTTGACTAACTTTTTTGCCATGCAACTTCCTGTGACGTCATTTCCTTTGGCACATCAAGTTAATCCTTACTCTAGATTTTTAGTGGAAATTTCCACTTTCTATTTAATCTATGGAAGTGGAAATTTCCTTTTAATCAGTCATTCTGACACACCCCACGTATAATATCGGTACAAAAAATATCCGATTCGATAGGTTGTGACAATACTGATTAGGCCAATCACGTACCTCCCTAGTCAAAATGAACCACTGTTGTTACTCGTTTCTTAAATGCAGCTAAAATAAGTAAAACTTTATTTTTTTTAATTTTGCTTTGTTTTGTTTGTTTTTTTTTAGAGAGAGAAAAAAGGAGGAGAAGGAGGATTGATTTTCTTGGAGATGGTGAAAGAGAGAGATGAAAGTTTCTTTCAGTTGCTTGTTGAGAGAGATGGGGGTAGTTGGAAGGCTTTTTTGGGAAATGGAGAGAGAGATAGAAAAGAAAAGGATTTGTTTTTTCTTGGAGACAAAGAGAGAAATACTTTTGGTCTTCTAAGAGTTGGAGGAGAGAAGGAGGGAGAGAGATGCATTGGTTGTTCTTGGAGATGTAGGGATAGACAGAGAAACTTTGGTTTTTCTTGAAGATGGAGACAGAGGCTTCATTTTTTTCTCGGACATGAGAAGAAAAAGAAAAAGGTAGAGGCTTTGGTATGCTTAGAAATGGAGAAAGAGAGAAATTGTTTTGTTTCTCGGGGATGGAGAGAGCAACATTGGTTTTTCTCACAGATAGAGGGGCAGATGCTTTGGTTGTTTATAGAGATGTAGGGAGAGAGAGAGAGAGAGAGAGAGAGAGAGAGAGAGAGAGAGAGACGGGGTGGTGTCTTCTGATCTTTTAGAGATGGAGAGAGAACGGAAAAAAGAAGAGACTTTGGGTTTTCTTAGAGATGGAGAGATAGAGAAAGGGAGAAAAGGAAGAGACTGTTTTTTTTTCTAGGAGATGGAGAATAGGAAAGGGAGAAAGAGACTTTTGTTTTTTCTATGAGATGGAATGAGAGAAAGGGAGAAAGAGACTTTGGTTTTTCTATGAGATGGAATGAGAGAAAGGGAGAAAGAGACTTTGGTTTTTCTATGAGATGGAATGAGAGAAAGGGAGAAAGAGACTTTGGTTTTTCAATGAGATGGAATGAGAGAAAGGGAGAAAGAGACTTTGGTTTTTCTATGAGATGGAATGAGAGAAAGGGAGAAAGAGACTTTGGTTTTTCTATGAGATGGAATGAGAGAAAGGGAGAAAGAGACTTTGGTTTTTCTATGAGATGGAATGAGAGAAAGGGAGAAAGAGACTTTGGTTTTTCTATGAGATGGAATGAGAGAAAGGGAGAAAGAGACTTTGGTTTTTCTATGAGATGGAATGAGAGAAAGGGAGAAAGAGACTTTGTTTTTTCTATGAGATGGAATGAAAGAAAGGGAGAAAGAGACTTTGGTTTTTCTATGAGATGGAATGAGAGAAAGGGAGAAAGAGACTTTGGTTTTTCTATGAGATGGAATGAGAGAAAGGGAGAAAGAGACTTTGGTTTTTCTTCGAGATGGAATGAGAGAAAGGGAGAAAGAGACTTTGGTTTTTCTATGAGATGGAATGAGAGAAAGAGAGAAAGAGACTTTGGTTTTTCTATGAGATGGAATGAGAGAAAGGGAGAAAGAGACTTTGGTTTTTCTATGAGATGGAATGAGAGAAAGGGAGAAAGAGACTTTTGTTTTTCTATGAGATGGAATGAGAGAAAGGGAGAAAGAGACTTTGTTTTTTCTATGAGATGGAATGAGAGAAAGGGAGAAAGCGACTTTGGTTTTTCTATGAGATGGAATGAGAGAAAGGGAGAAAGAGACTTTGGTTTTTCTATGAGATGGAATGAGAGAAAGGGAGAAAGAGACTTTGGTTTTTTCTATGAGATGGAATGAGAGAAAGAGACTTTGGTTTTTCTATGAGATGGAATGAGAGAAAGGGAGAAAGTGACTTTGGTTTTTCTATGAGATGGAATGAGAGAAAGGGAGAAAGAGACTTTGGTTTTTCTATGAGATGGAATGAGAGAAAGGGAGAAAGAGACTTTGGTTTTTCTATGAGATGGAATGAGAGAAAGGGAGAAAGAGACTTTGGTTTTTCTATGAGATGGAATGAGAGAAAGGGAGAAAGAGACTTTGTTTTTTCTTCGAGATGGAATGAGAGAAAGGGAGAAAGAGACTTTGGTTTTTCTATGAGATGGAATGAGAGAAAGGGAGAAAGAGACTTTGGTTTTTCTATGAGATGGAATGAGAGAAAGGGAGAAAGAGACTTTGTTTTTTCTATGAGATGGAATGAGAGAAAGGGAGAAAGAGACTTTGTTTTTTCTATGAGATGGAATGAGAGAAAGGGAGAAAGAGACTTTGTTTTTTCTATGAGATGGAATGAGAGAAAGGAAGAAAGAGACTTTGGTTTTTCTATGAGATGGAATGAGAGAAAGGGAGAAAGAGACTTTGGTTTTTCTATGAGATGGAATGAGAGAAAGGGAGAAAGAGACTTTTGTTTTTCTATGAGATGGAATGAGAGAAAGGGAGAAAGAGACTTTGGTTTTTCTATGAGATGGAATGAGAGAAAGGGAGAAAGAGACTTTGGTTTTTCTTCGAGATGGAGAGATAGAGAAAGAGAGAAAATTATTTATTGAACAAGTAAATCTTAAAAACAAACTACAAAAGTCCATTGTGAAAAGTCAATCTATACTTGTCAGTGCATAGAGAATCCAGACAGCGCATTTTTGGTTTATAGAATTTTGCCGTTAAGCTTACTTGGTAAGAATCGGTGTGATTGCCAGGCATGCCCCCCACCCCTCTCACAAGGAAGATAGAATACATCTAATATATAAAGAAAAGTCAATCATATTCTTGAAGTTGGAACTAGATAACAGTGCATCCGACAAATCGATATTTGATTCTGACTAGCCAGTTAATTACGGAGATTTTTAGTCTGTGTGTTTTACATTCAACAGATATTTCAATTGATTTCATCGATTACATATTCTGTTTGACCCGATTCTTCTTTCAGTAATAGACGCATAATTTTGTAATCTAATATATAAAGAAAAGTGAATCGGATTCTTGAAGTTGGAACTAGATAGCATTGCATCATCCGACAAATCGATATTTGATTCTGACTAGCCAGTTAATTACGGAGATTTTTAGTCTGTGTGTTTTACATTTAACAGATATTTCAATTGATTTCATCGATTACATATTCTGTTTGACCCGATTCTTCTTTCAGTAATAGACGCATAATTTTGTAATCTAATATATAAAAAACAGTGAATCGGATTCTTGAAGTTTGAACTAAATAGCATTGCATCCGACAAATCGATATTTGATCTTGACTATGCAGATAGCCATTTACGCAGATTTTTAGTCTGTGTTCTTTACAAAAAGAAAGAAGGCATATAGAATACATAAGTATTAATCTAATCATCGTTCACTCTTGTATTTTATTCAAAACTGCTTATTTTAATTATCATGACTTGTATCAACCAAAAGTGTTTTGAGAAAGAGCAAAAATAAAGTTTCAAGGAGAAAAAACTACTTGAATTCTTACTATAATAGAGGTTTAGTTTATGTATGTATGTATATTTGTATGTATATATGCATATATGTATGTATATTTGTATGTTTGTATGTATGTTTGTATGTATGTATGCATGTTTGTTTGTTTGTATGTATGTTTGTATGTATGTATGTATGTTTGTTTGCTTGCTTGTTTGTTTGTTTGTATGTATGTTTGTATGTATGTATGTTTGTATGTATGTATGTATGTGTGTATGTTTGTATGTATGCATGTATGTATGTTTGTTTGTATGCATGTATTTTTGTATGTATGTATGTTTGTATGTATGTATGTTTGTATGTATGCATGTTTGTATGTATGTTTGTATGCATGTATGTATGTATGTATGTTTGCATGTATGTTTGTTTGTATGTATGTATGTATGTTTGTTTGTATGCATGTATGTTTGTTTGTATGTTTGTTTGTATGTATGTATGTTTGTTTGTATGTATGTTTGTTTGTATGTTTGTATGTATGTATGTTTGTTTGTATGTATGTTTGTTTGTATGTATGTTTGTTTGTATGTATGTATGTTTGTATGTATGTATGTATGTATGTATGCTGTATTCGGCAACTACTTGGAATCCCCTGCAAAGATCATGTCATCAACAAAGAAGGGTGAAACAAAATCCGGCAAGCAATTGAGACTTCCAAAGACTGTGACAGTAAAAAGATGCTTTTGGCTAAGATCAAACTGTAGTATCTGTTATGATACTACACTTCATCTGTTCTGTCTTCGGTCAGTGAAAGAGAAATCCTTCTAGACTTGGACATTTTTTTTTTAAATTTTCCCCAATCCAGTATGCCCCTTTTTAGG